>CAJVGK010000016.1:506781-961444 GCA_910950805.1 Acrocephalus scirpaceus scirpaceus | reverse complement strand
AAGAAACCATGCAAAAAAAGTGTTTCTTAAAAAAAAAAAAGGAGAAAGACAAGTTGAAAAAAGTTGTTAACCACTACATTTTTTCTTATATAATGCTACTTCAGTTTGATTCTTGGAAGAACTGGGATTGTGTCATCCATCGATCACCATCAGATGATAAAGTCAAACATTAACATTCACTAAGAAAAAAAAAAAAGGTTCCCAGCTGGTTTAGAAGGCCGTGTGCCAGAGCCTGCTGCAGGCACAGCACTTCCCTCCAACACTGAGCTCCTGGCTGGGTCAGTGTTTTCCTGCCACTGCAGGGTTCTGTTCTTGTAGCTTTACTGTTCCTCAGTACCTACACTGTGAACTGATTTTCACCAGGTGGTTTAACCTGCTGCTGCCTGGAGAAAGGTGAGGGAATGGAGCAGAAGTTGGGGAGATAAAAGTGCCATGTGGTATCTTAGCACCCAACAGCCATGCTAAACATTTTGTTGTGCCCAAGTTGATTATAAAAGCTCAACACAAACCTTTTTTTCCTCTATATCCTGGCATTCCGGTCATGGACCGGGATCATGTTTTGTCAGGCAGTTGCAGAAGTGACAATCTCACCTGTAGGAACTGAAAGTCAGAGTGACTGTAACCAGGTCTGACACCTGCAGCTGCCTCAGTCCTGCAGAACAACATATGCATGGAGAAGGGAGATCACAGGACACAGGTGCCAGCAGTCGTTTTCAAGGAATCTGAAGAGAAATGATTGGTTTAGAAAAACACCTTGACCAAAGAAATCAGGGACAAAAAGTTATCATCAACCAAAAAGACTAAAAACATTGGACCACTTCTTTGTTAAGGCAACAGAGGAGCAATACACAGAAAAAAAAAAAGGTTAAATGCACAGAGTAACTCAGCAGATGCAGATAAAACTGGTGCTTGGGTGAAATAAGGATGACAAGTGTGAATTCTGACTTCTTTCTCCTTCAGGGAGGTTGCAGCACACTGCAGAATCACAGATTTATCCCAGTTGGGAAAACAAGACCTGAGGACTGTTCCAGTTCAGCACTGAGGGAGAACATATCAAATTATGTTACAGCATAGTCATAGCGGGGCACCAGTAAAATTTTACCAGGTGGATACACAAGATTTGGAAGATATTTCCTGATTTTATGTATATTTATGTGCATGCACATACCTCTAGTACTTACATACTAGAGTTTCAGAAAACACTGAATGCCTTTGGAAATAAGACCCAAGACTGAATATACCTCTTAGAAACATCAGGAAAAACAGTTAAGTGTTCACATCATTTCCCATTTCCTGACTCCTAACACAAACAAACAGTCATTTCCTTGCAGTGGGCAAGTATTTTCAGCAGACAGTTGGGAGGACTTCGAGATCATCCAGCAGAAACAATCCTGGTGTTTACCCAGCACTTGCTATGGCACCGATATCTCAGACAAGTCGTGCTGGCAGCAGAAAGTGGGAACACTGCTGAGTGCTTTGGGGAGTGTCGTTCCCAGTCACTTGGTACATGATCTTCTCTAGGTGTTTGCACTTGTCTGGATCAGAAAATCCTGAGGTGATCATGTTTCTCTAGAGGAGTGAATCACAGAGTGCTTGAAACTTCAGGAGACCCAGTGCACTGTTGCAGAGCTCCAGGGACAGAAGGGGCTGCCAGGGAATCAGTTAATTGCACCAGGGATTGCAGCTGATAATGAAGCCCCAGGGAGCCGGGCCACCACCTGGAAACAAGTCAACCCCTGCAAAGGGAAAAGAAGCTGAGCTGTTGCTGCTGCCATGTCTCAAGATATACCCCAGGAAGACAATGGGGCATTGCTGTCAGATGGGGACAGTCACTGCTCCTCTTGAAACCTCTCCACAGGGATATTTGCAGCAGCTCAAAGAGGAGCCCATGCACAGAACTGTGCCTTCAACAAGTAAAGCAGAGAGATCCTGCAATAAGCTAAATAAGAACAGTCAAAGCCAATCGTATGTTGTTTTGTCTTATGCTCATATATACAAGAATCTGATAACCTGTGGCAGTATCTGGACCATCCACAAAAATTGATTTTCTCCCTTGCAGAGTGTGCTACCCTTAGGTTACCTTAGTTTGAAATGACTCCCCTTCTAGGAAGTGCCCTTGGGAGACCTTGTAGCTCAGGGTGAGCAGAAGTGCTTCAACCCATGTGCAGCCCCTACGCTGTCTCAGTTTGCAGGGATTCTTCTTTGGGAAATTCTTTTGAGTTTTCCTTGTGGCTCAAGGTGAGAAAAAATACTTCAACCCATGAGCCTTTGCAGTTCTATGTTAATGTTTCATACCTCATTGGTTGTTCCCTTTGTTCCTGGTTTTTACCCCTCCGGATTGATTCTTTTTGGATCCTTCCCCTGATTGGTCCCTTTCCCAATTCCTTTCCCCATTGGTCGAGTTGTGAAACCCTGCCCCTGGCTACCCCATATAATCCCTCTGCCCCTGGACCACCTGGCTGCTTTCTGCTCTGGACCTGTGGAATAAAGAAGCTCTCCTGGAGATTAGAAAGACCCTGTCTCGCTGCTTTTACTCCTGCGTCACCCGGGGTGCTCGGGCAGCCTCGTAAAGAGCAAATCACTGCACTTGATTCATTCAGCACCTTTGAGCTGATCACTTTGCATTTGAGAGTGCACAAAGAGCTGAATCACTTTCTGCCTGAGAGTGCCTGTGCCTCCATCGATCTGGGTGTCTTTTTAAAGACACTTCTAGTGAGGAAGGTCACGGCACCTTTACCACTAAACTGGAAAGAGGCTGCCAAATGGGTTTGGCAATAAATCATTGTATTTCAGTCCTCATTTGTCAATGTACATTTAAGATTTAAGATACCTCGCTTTCCTTACAACAGCTTACCTTATAAATGCCAAGTTTCATTGCCCCTTTCCTTTGTTGGGACTGTGAATCTCACACTTCAAACTTACACTCAGGGCAACATCAAATTTAAGGTTCAGGTCTTAAGAAACCTCTTGTACAGGAGGCCTTAAAAAACCCCCAAACCTTGAATCATCATCTCTGCCAGGTGGGTTCTGAGTTGTTGGGTTGGAGCACCTCAGGTGCTTTGCCCTCTGACCTTGCATGAGCCCATCTGGGCAGAGAAAAGAAGGGAACACACTGCCCTACAAAGCATGCAGGGCTGAGCAATTCTGGTATTGACCCTCCTGCCAGCTGTGTGCAGATAGAGGGGCCCAGTGGCTGTGGAAAACAGGTTCCCTCCTGTGTCCCTGGGAAACAGGGCACTCACCTGCTTGCTGCAGTGTAGGGAAGGCACCATCTCTCACTAGAGCTGGAGGAGAAACAGCCAAAGTTAATAGTGCTGGAGTCTCTTTCCTGCAGGCATAATGTGCTGCCTGAGGAAATTAAGACTGAAACCACTGAAGGAGAGTGAAGTTCACTGCTGCCAACAGCCCAACACTCACTTGTTTGCCTCACAGGAGCTGGTGAGGATTGGGAAACCATCGCCACGCAGTCAGCAAGAGCCATTTACAGATAACGACCTCAGTGAAAGGAGCCTGGAGAACAAGTGCATCCTCCCAAAAGGAGAGCTGGAGGAATGAACACAGGCAGGCGACACTTGCAGCATCACAGCTAAAGCCGAGTAAGGGGATGCACTCACTCACTCACTCACTCACTCACTCACTCACTCACTCACTCACTCACTTTTGCATGTATTTTTGTCTTCTTTAGAAGCTCTCTACTGAACGCTAACGAGCTGTTTACTTCGGATAATGAGCTGTAGCTAATGCACATCAGCTCTAGGTAATCTGCAAAGCTGTATGACCTCGCTGACAATATAATGTGGAATTACATGCAGGCAAAGCGACCACACGTCTTCCAAACAGCAGAGACTGCAAAGAAATAATTTAAGCAGGAGTACAACCACGATTACAGCTATGGGTGTCTCCTCACTGTGAGGAAAAAGGCTGGTAAGAAGGTCTTCCTGAGTAACAGGTGCCCTGTAATGGAACTTAAATCCATCTTTCCAGTTTAAAAAAAGAAAAAATTAGCCATAAAATTTTCAATAGCAAAATATGATTTACAGTAACAAAATGAGACTGTTCCTCTCTAAAAAACTGCACACAGTGGCTTGAGGTATGAACATGAAGGCATTAGATGAACATTTGCTTTGAAAAACAAAAAACCATCATCAAGAGACAAAACTGCAGTAGGTCTCTGGAAACCCATGTTCCATCAACATCACCAAACCCATTAGCGCCTTTCCCTCAGGAATCTGCCAGGAATCGCCACAATCCAAACCGACTGCTGAAGTGAATGCACGTAAAATGAAAGGATGTTGATGTATTTTTAGCAGGAAGCTTCTCCCAGTGATTTCAGTGACAGCTGTATTTAAACTGGCTTAAAAGACAACACAGTACCCGATTTTTGTGCCACAAAACCTGACGTGCTATGCACATCATGGGTTTGATTTTTCTCCAAACAAGGACAAAAAGTAACCAGGAGAACCACATTTCCAAAGATTAGTCCCTGCAGCAAAACCTGCTTCCTCTTGAGCAGCTCTTCCTACCTGGGTCGACATCCAGAAAAATTCTAAACATTTAAATACAATTATTTGTCATGGCAGGAAGTCTTAAAATAGCATTTTCCAAGGCTCTTAAGAAGCAAATAAAAGAAAAAGAAACCAAACTAAGAGAAGATTTTTAAATTTGATAAATGCCAGATTTGTCTGAGGAATCTTTGTGGCACTGGGGATGTCTCACCAGTTCCTTGAGAGACACAGGGGAGCCAGCATGAAGGTATGTGGAGGCTGTGTTTGGTTTTGGTTTTGAATGCACCTGACTCCTCCCCCCTTCTGAAATTTCTGCTCCTGAGCCAGCTACTGAAAGTCAAACAAGGTGTCCTGGTTTGGAACAAATTAGGGGAGAACCTCTAAAGGAGTCCCCTAAAAACAAACCTCCACCACCCCTCCCCCCCCCCCCCCCCCCAGCCCTGGGTTCGGAAAGGAAAAATTCCTTGGAGGAAAAGTGGAAAAAACCAGTTTATTGACAAATGAAAAAAACACTCCCCAACACAAGGGAAAAGAAAACAAGTTACTGTGAGGGGAAGGCGCAAAGCTTCTTTCTCGGGCTCTGGAGATTCCCAGACTTCTCAGGTCAGGTCAGGTCCAGAGCCGGTCCTAAATCTTTGGGGGGGGGGGGGGGGGGGGGGGAAGGAAAGGAAGAGGAGAAAAAAAACAGACAGAAGCGGCGAAAGCAAGCAGCAAAGCTAGCAGGCAGCAAGTGGCAAAGCTAGCAGGCAGAAGCAGCAGAAGCTAGCAGCCGAGCCAGAGAGCGAGCCAGCAAGCAAGAGAGAGACCAGCAAGCAGCCGCAGTCCCCGCCCAAGGGGGGAGGAAAGCAGCCACCAGACATCACAATAGAGTCCACAATATGGGATAGAAGTCAACTCAGAACATTCCACCCCTTATCCTATATCGTGGACACACAATAAAAAACACTTATCCCACTTACTCAGACTTTCGACACTTACACATTTCCATCCGTCCTACTTACTCAGACCCTTGACACTTACACGTTTCCTTCTGTTTCATGTCTGACTGATTTAACGCACAGACAATGGTAGTAACATTCAGCACATATGAATCTTACCCCACAGTCAGATCTCCCTGAGGTACACATCATATTGTTCCATCTTCCTGCATTATCCACCATGTATAACCTGGTCCTTGAGCAGAGACAACTCCACGGATGGATTTGCCTGTACTAGAGGCAGGGTTGATCCATACTGTCTTTCCCAACAAACCTCTAACATGGGCCACTGGGGCTTTATCTCCATCTACTATATTAAGGAGCTGGGACCGAGCAGGACCTGCTCGGTTGGTGGAACCTTGGGTGTTAACTAACCAGGTGGCCTTTGCTAGATGCTGCTCCCAGTTTTTTAAGGACCCCCCACCCAATGCTTTCAGGGTGGTTTTTAACAACCCATTGTATCTCTCCACTTTACCCGCAGCTGGTGCATGGTAGGGGATATGATATACCCACTCAATGCCATGTTCCCTAGCCCAGGTTTTAATAAGATTATTTTTGAAATGCGTCCCATTGTCTGACTCAATTCTCTTGGGAGTACCGTGCCTCCAAAGGACCTGCTTTTCACGGCCCAGGATGGTGTTGCGGGCTGTAGCATGGGACACAGGGTAGGTTTCCAACCATCCCATGGTGGCTTCTACCATGGTCAGCACATGGCGCTTGCCTTGGCGGGTTTGAGGCAGTGTGATGTAATCAATCTGCTAGGCCTCCCCATACTTGTACTTAGACCACCGCCCCTCCATACCAGAGGGGCTTCATCCGCTTGGCTTGCTTAATGGCAGCGCACGTCTCACAGTCTCGGATAACTTGAGAAATGCTGTCCATGGTTAGATCCACCCCTCAGTCTCGTGCCCACTTATAGGTGGCATCTCGACCTTGGTGACCTGAGGCATCATGGGCCCATCGTGCTAGGAACAACTCTCCCTTGTGCTCCCAGTCAAGGTCCATCTTCAACTCCCCTATCTTTGCAGCTCGATCTACCTGCTGATTGTTTTGCTGCTCCTCATTAGCTCTACTCCTGGGAACACAGGCATCTACATGGCGGATCTTCACAGGTAGGTTTTCTAACTGGGCAGTGATATCTTTCCACTCTTCAGCAGCCCAAATTGGTTTCCCTCTGCGCTGCCAGTTCGCCTCTTTCCATTTCTTCAGCCATCCCCACAGAGCATTGGCTACCATCCAAGAATCAGTATACAGATAGAGCCTTGGCCACTTCTCTCTCTTTGCAATATCTAGGGCCAGTTGAATGGCTTTGAGTTCAGCAAATTGACTGGATCCACCCTCTCCTTCAGTGACCTCTGCGACCTGTCGTGTGGGGCTCCATACAGCTGCTTTCCACCTCCGACTCATTCCTATGACACAGCAGGAACCGTCGGTGAATAAAGCGTAACGTGCTTCCTCTGCCAGCAGCTGGTTGTATGGCGGAGCTTCCTCAACCCGAGTCACTGGTTCTTGTTCTTCATCTGCAACGCTGAAACTTTCACCTTCAGGCCAGTTTGTAATTATTTCCACAATTCCAGGGCGATTCAGTTTCCCAACTCGGGCGCGTTGTGTAATGAGGGCAATCCACTTGCTCCAGGTAGTGCTGGCGGCATGGTGGGTGGAGGGAACCTTTCCTCTAAACATCCACCCTAGCACCGGTAGTCGGGGTGCCAGGAGGAGTTGTGCTTCTGTCCCAGTCACCTCCGAAGCAGCTTGGATTCCCTCATAGGCGGCCAAGATTTCCTTTTCCGTTGGGGTGTAATTATCTTCAGACCCCCTGTAGCTCCGACTCCAGAATCCCAGTGGTCGGCCTCGGGTCTCACCAGGTACCTTTTGCCAAAGGCTCCAGGACAGACCTTGGCTCCCGGCCGCAGAGTAGAGTACGTTCTTTACATCTGGTCCCGTCCTGACTGGGCCGAGGGCTACGGCATGAGCAATCTCCTGTTTGATCTGGGTGAAAGCTTGTTGCTGCTCAGGGCCCCAATAGAAATCATTTTTCTTGCAGGTAACCAGATAAAGGGGGCTCACAATCTGACTGTACTGAGGAATATGCATCCTCCAGAAACCTATGGCACCCAGGAAAGCTTGTGTTTCCTTTTTATCAGTTGGGGGGGACATAGCTGTGATTTTATTAATGACATCCATAGGAATCTGACACTATCCATCCTGCCACTTCACTCCTAGAAACTGGATCTCCCGAGCAGGTCCCTTCACTTTACTTTTCTTAACCGCAAAGCTGGCTTCCAGGAGAATTCGGATGATTTTCTCTCCTTTCTCGAACACTTCTGCTGCTGTGTCTCCCCACACAATGATATCATCAATATATTGTAGATGTTCTGGAGCCTTATCCTTTTCTAGTGTGGCTTGAATCAGTCCATGACATATGGTAGGACTGTGTTTCCATCCCTGGGGCAGTCTGTTCCAGGTGTACTGCACTCCCCTCCATGTAAAGACAAACTGAGGCCGGCATTCTACTGCTAGAGGAATAGAGAAAAATGCATTAGCGATATCAATAGTGGTGTACCACTTTGCTGCCTTGGACTCCAGCTCGTACTGCAATTCCAGCATGTCTGGTACAGCCGCGCTCAAAGGTGGAGTCACTTCATTCAAGGCACGATAATCCACAGTTAATCTCCATTCTCCATCAGATTTCCGCACCGGCCAGATGGGGCTGTTGAAGGGTGAGTGGGTTTTGCTGACCACCCCTTGGCTCTCCAGCTCTCGAATCATCTTGTGAATGGGGATCACGGCATCTCGAGTTGTTCTATATTGCCGACGATGCACTATTGAAGTAGCAATTGGTACCATTTGTTCTTCCCCCTTCAAAAGTCCTACTGTGATCGGGTTCTCGGACAGTCCAGGCAAGGTATTCAATTGCCGAATGCTTTCTGACATCACAGTTGCTATTCTGAAGGCCCACCTGAACCCTCTCGGGTCTTTAAAATACCCACTACGGAGGTAATCTATGCCCAAGATGCATGGGGCCTCTGGGCCAGTCGCGATAGGGTGCTTCTTCCATTCATTCCTAGTCAGGCTCACATCTGCCTCCACCAACGTATAGTCCTGTGATCCCCCAGTCACACCAGCAATCGAAACCAATTCTGCCCCTACATATCTTGATGGGATCAATGTACACTGCGAGCCAGTGTCAACCAAAGCCTTATAGTTTCATGGTTTCAATGTGCCAGGCCAACGAACCCACACAGTCCAAAAAACACGATTTTCCCTAACCTCTACCTGGCTAGAGGCAGGGCCCCTCTAAGCATGATTATCCTTCTTTCCTTGGGTATATGTCTTAGAGGTTCTTTCAAGGGGATCGGACATGTCATCATCGTCATCATACCTAGCATCCTGGCTGCGAACAACTGGAGCTGCTCTCTGTTTAGTGAGACTTCCTCTTTGAATCCTACCTTCCTTCAAAGCACGTACCCGTTGTGCCAGAGCAGCAGTGGGTTTTCCATCCCATCTCCTCATGTTTTCTCCAGATTCACACAGGAAGAACCACAACTCAGCTCGTGGGGTGTACCTTCTCTCCCCATCAAAGGAGCGCCTGCATTGGAGACCAGGGCCTCTAATTTGCACGGCCAAGATTTGGAGGAAGTCCTCCTTAATCTCTTCCCTGAGCTTCTTATGATTCTCTTCTATCTTGTCTTCTAATTTCTGCAGTCGTGTTTCCACGGCTGCAATTCTGGCATGGGTTGGGCCATGTACAGCATCAGCATATGCTCGAAGCTTTTTCGCCATATCGAGCACAGTCTCATGTGTCTCCTCCCGCTTCATTATTGCTAGAGCAGAAGAGTATTCAGATGGCCCAAGTCGTACAAGTTTTCACCACATCACGGGGGTACATGGTACCAAGTCTGGGTTCTTAATGTTTAAGTCATCTGAGAAGATGATCTCCGCCACTGCCATTTCTCTTAAACATTGAATCCCTTGTTCTATGGTCTTCCACTGGGTCTGCTGCAGGTAGAGATTGTCTGCACACAGATATCTTTGTGCCACACTTCTCAGGACCCATTCCCAGAGACTGCAGGGGGTATCCTCCCTCATCATTCCTTGGTCAATAACCGGATCATGGGACAGGGAGCCCAAATGCCTTGCTTCAGTACCATCCAAAATTGTAACCTCACCTGCAGCATCCCAAAGACGGACCAACCAACTAATTATAGACTCATCTGGTCGTCGAGTGTAATCCTTTCTTAGGCCTTGAAGGTCCTTCAGGGAAAAGGACTCAATAGTGGTTCCTGATCTTGTACTTGTGCCATCGGGTTGGGCATTTGATCTTGGGCCAGTTGGTCCGGCTTCCGATTGGGTGTCAGTTGGTTCGACTTCTGATTTTATGTCAGTTTGTCTGGCTTCTGATTGGGTGTCGTTGGGAGGCCCCGAGGGTCCTTCACCTGCATCATCCTCCACTGGTTGATCAGTTTTGTGTGTTCTCTTTGCCCCGGCAACCGCCAGTGTCTTAGACTCCCTGTCTGGTTCAGCTGTTGGCCTGGAGCCTGGGATGGTAACTAGTTTATTTCCCTGTTCTCTTTCTTCTATCTGCTGCCCTTCAGTATCTAGCAGAGTACGATAAACATATGCCAGGGCCCAGCTCACTGCAATAACCCTTTTCTCCTTAGTATCACCCTGGCACGTCTCCTTTAAGTACTTTGCCACCTCAGCTGGGTTCTGAATTCGTTCAGATGGGAAGTCCCAGACTATAGGATCAGAGAATTCCTTTAAAATTTGGCCCATATCTTCCCATTTCCCACTCCACTCAAGATTTCTCTTACTTGACTTTGCCCCTAAATCAGAAATCTCATTAGCCCCTTTGGAAATCTCAGCTTTCATTTTATATAAACTGCAGACAGTATAGACGAAACTTACTAAATTAAATGCCAGGAAGATGGTTTCTTTAACACTCAGGGGGAACTGAACATTTTCTAATAGAGATGTAAACAATTCAAAGGAAAAGAGAGAAAACAGAGGCTGAAAAAACTCTTCCCCTGCTTCTCCCCCAACAAACTGAGTGCACAACCACAAGAACAAACCATATACTATTGGAATAGATTTAAGCATCTTAACGACCCTCCTATAAAACATCACCACCAAGCCCAGTCCAATAAATATTCTGGTTAGTGCCCCACAGCTACACAAACTACGTATTAGAAACAGTACCAGAGCTATTTCTGGGTAAGGAAATAACCCTAGGCACCACAAAGGTATTAAGACCTCAAAAAACCCTAGGGACCAGAAATATTGGCAGGCTTTCACCCCAAATAACATTATGAGTCCAGAAAAACCCATCCCAATACACCCACCAAGCAATTAGAACCACCAATATTATTATTAAGGTTTTTTCCACTTTCTCTGGCCCTTTCCCGGCCAACGCACTAAAAAGTGTCCTGGTTTGGAACAAATTAGGGGAGAACCTCTAAAGGAGTCCCCTAAAAACAAACCTCTACCACCCCTCCCCCCCCCCAGCCCTGGGTTCGGAAAGGAAAAATTCCTTGGAGGAAAAGTGGAAAAAACCAGTTTATTGACAAATGAAAAAAACACTCCCCAACACAAGGGAAAAGAAAACAAGTTACTGTGAGGGGAAGGCGCAAAGCTTCTTTCTCGGGCTCCGGAGATTCCCAGACTTCTCAGGTCAGGTCCAGAGCCAGTCCTAAATCTTCGGGGGGGGGAAGGAAAGGAAGAGGAGAAAAAAACCAGACAGAAGCAGCGAAAGCAAGCAGCAAAGCCAGCAGGCAGCAAGCAGCAAAGCTAGCAGGCAGCAAGTGGCAAAGCTAGCAGGCAGAAGCAGCAGAAGCTAGCAGCCAAGCCAGAGAGCAAGCCAGCAAGCAAGAGAGAGACCAGCAAGCAGCCGCAGTCCCCGCCCAAGGGGGGAGGAAAGCAGCCACCAGACATCACAATAGAGTCCACGATATGGGATAGAAGTCAACCCAGAACACAAGGTTATTCTCCTTCAGTGGCTTATTTTTTTCGCCTCCTCTCTCATGATTCTACCATAAAGCCCCAGTGGTGGAAGCAGTCTCAGTGTGTGTGTGGGGTCTGGGTCTTTGGGATGCAGGGTGTCTGCCTCGAGTGCTCCATGCCAGAGGAAAAGAATCTCCTGAGCAAGGCCTGGGCTGGCTGGCAACTGCTCTCAAGTTTATCAAAGAAGGATGCTCCTATCAGATATGCAGAAATGGGAAGGCTCCACTGGTACAGGTAAAACAATCACCCCTAGAAAATGAACCTGAGGTGACAATTTTTACACCCATTTACTGAAAAGGATTCTTGCTGTTATAAATAAGGTATTAATTCACGTTTTTTAGCAGCCTTGAATGTATGTATCAAAGTTAAATGTATTCCTCAGTGTACCCCCCCATGCAGCAATCTGTTCATGGGTGGGGAGAAATACCAGCCTCCAAGCAGACATTAACGATGGCACAACAATAACAATGGAGGGTGGACCAACAAACCAGAGACCAGGACAACAACAATAACGACCCAGTCATCACGCCCAGACAAGCATCATGCCCGACCATCAGGGACATCCACACTTATGCCCCGACCACGAAAATTCAATCAAAACTGTACACATGTCCCGGAACCCATTTCAACACACCTACCAAAATAAAGAAAACCCCATCTGCATTTCCAAAAGCTGGACTGAACAATGGACTGCCTCAAGGCACAAAAACAGTATAAAATTCGGCTCTGGGAAGGCACTGGCATGAACCGTGGGGGAACATTGGTCCGGTGAGGCTGTGTCCCAAGTTCACCCAGTTCTGACCCTGGGCTCAGACCTGTCATTTGATTGTGGACTGTCTCATTTTGCTCTTCATTTTGCCATGTTTCCAATAAATCCTTCAAACGGAATATTGGAGAACTGTCGTTTATAACACTTGGTGACCAGCCGAGGATCTGGGGCTCCCCCTTTTTCTCTGCCCGGAAGGGCGCCTCCGCTTAATTAGAGGCCCGGCAGAGCGAAGGGGTGCCAGCGATCTGATTGGAACACCGAACCCGGCGAGATAAGGTCCACAATCAAAATTTTCAAAATAAAAGCTAGCTGAAGAGCTCTCGTGTTACTCAGGGAGACCTGGTAGACGAGGTCTCAGAAAGTCCGCGGCAAAATTTTTCACTCATAAAAATCAACTTGCACGAAGAGCCCATGCAGGAAAACGAACCGTAAGTACCGCGTGGTTGAGTGGGGTGGCCGAAAGTGTGTGAAAGAGACATGAAATTGATCACTAAGCGAGAGCGGACCTTGAGGCTGCAGTTCCATCCTCCCGCGAGGGAAACGGTCAGCTGATAGGGAAGTGTGTGAAGGGGGGACGCTCCTTTTCACTCGAAAAGAAATTGGCCACAGGGGCTCAAAGGGAAAGGGACGTAATTTTGAGTTCAGGGACTGGTAAGCCCTTTGGTCTAGGACTCGGTAGAATCCAGGAAAATAAAGGAAAAGAGAGCTTTTACTGGTTGAAAATCCCCAGGTCGGTTCCCTGAAGGACAAGTAGACTGGTAAGGAAACTTAAATGGTACCGGTGTTTGTGTACACAAAAGGTAAAAGTGTTACTGCAGTTTTTGAAATGGGCCAAAAGAAAAGTAAGATGCAAAAGAAATCCACGGGGAAACCCGAAAAAGAGAAAGATGTACCTGAAATTCCATGGGAAAGTCCCCTGGGATGGATGCTGGAAAATTGGGAGGAATGCCCAATGAGGAAGGAAAAATCTAGAGAAAGGATGATCCAGTTTTGTATGGAAACGTGTGGGGGGAAGGAAATTAGGGACCGCATGGTGTGGCCGGTGTTTGGTACTTTTGAAAGATGTATGTGCAGGGCTCTGGTAGATTTTGTAAACAAAAAGTAGCCGAGGGATGAAGAGGAGTGTGATTATGCAAGATTATGGGAAAGGACAGATGTCTAGCTTTTTCCCATAAAAACCAAGAATACCAAGGTTAACCCCGGCAGATATGTGGGAACCCCTGGATTACCTTCCACCCCCGTACCTGATGCCGGCGCCAGCATCAGGAATCCCTGGACAAGCCCCACCACCCGTACAAGGCGCACAAACCCTGCTGCAAGCGGCATTGGCACCCCCGATCCCGTCAGTGGCTTTCCAACCCCCGCCCACTTCCTGACCCCAGGAGATCCCTCTGTCGGACGGACGGGCTCCGATCCCTCAACCCTCACAGGCCCCTGCGCCATCCCAATCCCTCCCCAACCCTAGCCCCCAGACACCCAAATCAGACCCGACCCCAAAGACAAGGAGGAGGAAGCAGCACGGGAAGAAAGTAGCTGAAGAGGATAGCGAGGGCGAGGAGGAAAAAGGGAACCTTCTGCCACTGAGGGAGGTACCTACAGGCCCAAGTATTATTTGGTACATAAATGTACCGATCAATACAGGGGATGTGAGGGCCTTCAAGAAAGAGATGGGAAAGCTGATGGACGATCCGCTAGGTGTCGCTGAAAGGTTGGACGAGTTTCTAGGGACCAGTATTTATTCATACGATAATATAATAGCAATTTTAAGATCTTTATTTAATGTCGAAGAAAGGGAGATGATAAGGCAAGTGGGAATAAGGGACTGGGAACGCAGGAATCCCCAGGGTGTGCCGGGAGACCAGGAATGGCCGAACCAGAGGCCATCATGGGATGCCCAGTCAGAGGAAGGATGGAGAAATATGGTAGATATGCAAAATTTGATTATTCAAGGAGAAAGGAAGGCTGTTCCACGCGGGCAAAACATAAGCAATGTGTTTATGGAATGTCAGGGGTGGGAAGAGACCCCCTCGGAGTGGTTGGAGAGGTTGAGGAAGAGTTTGCAAGTTTATTCCGGAACAGACCTGAACTCTCCAATAGGAGAGGTCTTGCTGAAAACTCAGTTCGTGGCAAAGTCCTGGGAGGACATTCAGAAAAAGTTAGAAAAAATAGATAACTGGCAAGAAAAGGAATTACAGGAGCTTCTGAGGGAGGCTCAGAAGGTTTATATGAGACGGGATGACGAAAAACAAAAGATTAATGCAAAGGTGCTTGTGGCAGCGGTTTGGGAGGCTCAGAAAAAGGAGCGGTCTCAGGAACAGGGGAAGGCAGGGGAAAAGAACACCTAAGCGAGGCAGTCGCTCCCCTCCAAGGAGAGCTCAGGTGATCAGGAAAGGATCCCTGAGTGTTTTTACTGCAAAGAGAAGGGACACGTCAAGAAGTACTGCCGAAAGAGGATGAACGATGAGAATGTTTCAGGAAGAATAGGGGGGTCTTGGGCTCTTTCTTTTGGGGTCCAGACCACCTTCAGAGCCCTTGATAAAATTGAAGATAGGCCCCAATAAGGAGGAATTAGAGTTTTTAGTTGATACAGGTGCTGAAAGGAGCACATTTCAAAAATTGCCGTCTGGTTGTCGCAAAAGCAGGGAAACCATGCTGGTGGTGGGTGCGAAGGGGGAACCATTTAAGGTTCCAGTGATTAAGGATGTAGAGATAGACACAAAGTTTTGTCTTGGTAACATGCTGCTGGTGGAGGAAGCTGATTGTAATCTCTTAGGAAGGGATTTGATTGTGGCACTTGGAATCAATCTGATTGTGAAGGATTCTCAGATCATGGTGAGTTTGTATAAGTTGACTGCAGAGGATGAGAACAAGATAGACCTGAGGGTGTGGCATGCTCCGGGGGGAAGCGGGGAGGATTGACATTGAACCCATTGTAATAGAAATTGAAAGACCAGATGATCCCATAAGGATCAAACAATACCCCATCTCCATGGAAGGGAGGAAGGGATTGAAGCCCGTGATTGACGACCTGATAAGGAAGGGAACGCTGGAACCTTACATGTCCAGGCACAACATCCCCATACTGGCAGTGAGGAAAACGGACGGGAGTAATAGGCTGGTCCAGGACTTGAGGGCAGTAAATGCCAGGACCAAGACCCGTTTTCCCATGGTTGCCAACCCATATACCCTACTTAATCGGGTTGCTCCAGAAGATATATATTACAGTGTAATTGACCTTAAATGTCATAAACAGGGCAGGAGATTTTTCTCCTTTTAAAAGCCTTTATTGTGATCAGCTCAGGGTGGGGGCCCGACGGGTTGAGTGCACACCGCCGCTGCTCCCAGAAGCATCTCGGAGGATGAGGTGTGCAGCATCTTCATCCACTGGGCTGCAGGCTGCTCTCAGAAGCAAATTGGAGAGGGGGAGGTGTGCAGCAGCCTCATCCACTGGAGTGCAGGCAAGGTCGGGTTCATGGTCCTCACCGCCCGTCCCAAAGGCTTGGTTGGCTCTGAAATTCCAGGGGGTCCCTCTCTGGGCACTGTCTCTGAGAGTCAGGGTGAGGGGTGAAAACCGCTCAGCTTTGGGAGAAGGCAGTCTCACTCCTTGCATGGTCCATCCATGTGTCTTGGTGGTTCAGTCTAATACAGTTTTTCTGGTCCAGAGTAATAATTTCTTCTCCCAGCTGGCACTGCATCTCTTCTACTTGCATGTCTGCTGGATTTCTCCTCCTCCTGGCTTCTTTGGTTTCTAGGTTGGGTGTTGGGGTAGCCAGGGGGCTCAGCTCAAAGGTGCAGCAGAAAGGGAACAAAAGAGGCGATTAACAGGGTGGGGGTGAACATTTAACCAGGAGCACTGGGCTAACAATGACTTCATTTGCAACAAAATTACCTTGTTTATCTCAATCCCCTCTCTAATTCTTTGATCGGGTTTAGACCCGCATCAATTTGCTACCTTGGGATCTTGAGCATAGATCTTAACTTTTGGAACTTGATATAAATTTCTTCTCTAGGAATCTATCTGGTTACTGTGTCTTTAATCGCTAGGTAACGCTCGCAGGCTATATTCTTTACTGGCGTGTTAAATCTTTTTCTTCTTGTAATAAGTATAATAGATAAATTCGTGTGGATTTAAGCTACTAATAAAAAAGCTACCCGAGAATGCCTCCAAGATTCCAAAGTTCCCAAACACATCTACAACTGTAACAACAAGGCAGAGCCAGAAGATGGTCCGGCCATTAAGGGTGGACCCTCACTTCACAGCTCTTCAACATCAGATACCGATCTTGGTGGAGATCCTGGACGATCAAGATCACCCCTCCCAAGATGAACTTCGGAAAAAACCATCAAGGAACCTCTTCATGCAGACAGGACTCTTTTAGAAACAAAGCATATTTGGACTTTCAACAGGCTTAGCCTTAGGGTAAAAAAACTGTATAAAACCCACGGGCTGAAACATAGCAGTGTGGCAGAATTCGGAGGGTACTTTTGTACCGCCTCTCTGTCCACCCAGCATTCGATCAATGTTGTTTCTTTTTATTGTGGCTTTATTTCGGTGTTGAAATTGTGTTAAATAAATTTTGTTATTTTATTTTGAATTGGCCTCTGACCATTTATAACATTCTCTACAAGATAAGTTCTTTACTTATTACCTTAGTCTTTAAGTTCTATTGCTCTTGCTTTCTCATCCTTATGGATGGAAGTTCTGGCTTACTTTGTCTCTACTTGAATAGCTCTAATGGTCTTAAGCTGCTTCCTTCCCATGGCCAGAGGTCTGTTGTTTGAGTGTTCTCCCATACTTAACAATTGGTTATGTTTAATTCTTTCTACTAAGTCTACAAATAAATTCCTTCTTTTAGTATTTCTAATTTATTACGTCTATGAGGTTATTAGATTTTTTGTTTTGTTTTGTTTTGGTTTTTTTTTAGTAGGAAAAGCTTCTACTCAGTGGGTCAAGTGGTCAGCTATGACTAAAAGGTGTTCATAGCCCTGCAGTGAGGGCATTTCTGTAAAGTCTATTTGTATACTTTGGAATGGTCTTTGGGCTAATTCTCTCTTTCCCGGTTCAGCTTTCCTCATCACTTTTTGATTGACTTTTTGACAAATTAAGCACCTCTTAGTGATAGTTTTAGCTAAACTATACACTCTTAAGCATAAATTCTCTCTTAAGAAATGATCACATAGTCCTTGCACACCCCAGTGTGCTGACCCATGTAGCTCGGCGAGTATTTTCCTGGCTAATGGTTCATTTAGAAACTGACGCTCATCAGGGGTCAACTACTTCCCCGCCTCCTCTGGGTGTAATCCCAACTCCCCAATTGCTCTCATCTCCCTGGCACCAAAGATGGGCTCTCCCCTCTCCAGATGCCTCTCCCAGCTTGTGGATCTTCACTGTATCGCTTGGTCTAGGCGCTGCTCTGTTGGCTAGCTGATGTCCTCTTACTTCTAGAGTATTGCTCTTCTGATGTCTCTCTACGCGGACTACAGCCACTCTGGCCGGCTGCTGCAGGGCTTCTAGAGCTGGTCATACTAGATTCTCATGAATTATACTCTTATTATTCTTACTTCTTCTGCAGAAAACAGTATATTTAGAATCAAATTCAATTCACTCTAAGTATAAATATTTGGCTTTAAAAATTGGTCCACCTGGTTTGATATGCCTACAGGGTCCTTTACTAGATTTCCCAGATTGTTTTTGAACCTCCTCACTTCTGTTGATGTTAGTGGAGTATTTACCAATCTCACCCCTCCGGCTATCCCTTCCATTGGGACTTCCTGAAGAGGATATAACTTCTCTGCTCTTGTTATCTTTGACTTGGTGTTGTGGTACAGGATATCAGATAAATCAGGAGTGGTGATTGCAGGGGTCTGATGGTTTCTTGGGGAGGGGCTTGAGTTAGACGGGAATGAACTCAGCTCGCAGTTGAGAGGAGATAAGAGGGACTAATTTAGTTGCAGAAGTCAGGGAAGACAGGACTGAGGAGACCAGTGATGGTTAAAAGGAGCAGTTGCAGGCATAGAAAGTAGAGGACTTGGGTAGCTTGGGAGAGGGGTGTTAGGTTGAGGTGGTAGTGGAATGATAGCTGAAGTTACAGTAGGTGCTGCAGAAGTTTGATTAACTAGGGGAGAGCAGGTTGCTGGGGCAATTGGGGGAGGTAAAGGGTTTACTGGAGAAGATGCTGGATAGAGAGGGGGAGGGGCAAGTGGTATGTGGGCAGTAGATGGGGGTAAATTCTCAAGGGGATCCCACTTCTCATAATTGTCATTTTCTCCTTTAACTTTGTGGTTTTTCTCTTGTAGTTTACAGACCTTCATCTCCTTGTCTCTTCTAGTGTTCTTTAGCCAGCAAGCAGCATACTCTAATTCTTCTGAATCAGGATCTTCCCTTGCTTTCAAATATTCATTCAACTGTCTACACATCCACCTGTCCTGTGTTCTTACCCAAGGCCATTTTCTCTGCAAATCTAATTCTGGCCAGACCTCTATACAGAAGTGTATTATCTTCTCTTTGTCTAATACTCTAGTCACTTTCTAAATGTCCCATTTGGCTAGTAACATTCCTAGGGGACTATTGGGAGGAATATTCCCAACTTCTCTTCCCCTCGTTTTGACATGTACTTGCGCTTTTGCTTATGTAATTTCTTATAGCTTAAGCTGTTAATTAAACTACAAAGGTGCCCCTATCCAGATTGAGACTTAACTATGGGCAATACAAATCTTAAGGCAACTGAAACTACCCTGGCTTCCGGTAACGTATTGATTTCAATATATCTATTATCCTTCTTAACATTCCCTACACGAACACAAATTTAAAGACGGGCAACTCAAATTCTGAAATTTCTTGGAGTTAAAGATAGTGGCACCTGGAAAGTGTATCTACACTAGGGACACCCCCGACCAATGCCTGTGCTGGCACCTGGAAAGCGTATCCACACCTGAGGACACCCCCGACCAGTGCCTGCGCTGGCACCCGGAAAGCGTATCCACGCTTGGGGACACCCCCGACCAATGCCTGCGCTGGCATCCGGAAAGCGTATCCACACTTGGGGACACCCCCGACCAGTGCCTGCGCTGGCATCCGGAAAGCGTATCCACACTTGGGGACACCCCCGACCAATGCCTGTGCTTTATTCCTCTGCCACCTCCTAGCAGGGGAGGGGGGTCTGCCTTATACCCTGGGAGACCCCTCACTCACAGTTTTCTTACACTTCCCTCTGTTCCCATCCAGCCCCCTTACAGGAATCTAGAACCGTGGTGCAATAGGGGGGTCAGCACTTGCCCCGGGGATCCGAGCTGCCAGCCCCCGTCCCACTCACACCTCACTCTTGCCCCAGGGATCCGAGCTGCCAGCTCCCCTGTCCCACTCACACCTTACTCTTGCCCCGGGGATCCGAGCTACCGGCCCCCGTCCCACTCACACCTCACTCTTGCCCCGGGGATTCGAGCTGCCGAGCTGCCGGCCCCTGTCTCACTCACATCTCACCTCCCGTCACCAAATTATCTCACCAATCTGTCGCTTGTCTTTTGCTGATCCAGGTCCAGGTCACCAGCGATTCCTGAGGGTCCCTCGAAGCAGGCGGCCGTCCTCTCCGAGGGTCCTCTCTTCAGGCGTGGTGATCCCGGACGAGCCCCCAGCTGTTATAAACAGGGCAGGAGATTTTTCTCCTTTTAAAAGCCTTTATTGTGATCAGCTCAGGGTGGGGGCCCGACGGGTTGAGTGCACACCGCCGCTGCTCCCAGAAGCATCTCGGAGGATGAGGTGTGCAGCATCTTCATCCACTGGGCTGCAGGCTGCTCTCAGAAGCAAATTGGAGAGGGGGAGGTGTGCAGCAGCCTCATCCACTGGAGTGCAGGCAGGGTCGAGTTCATGGTCCTCACCACCCATCTCGAAGGCTTGGTTGGCTCTGAAATTCCAGGGGGTCCCTCTCTGGGCACTGTCTCTGAGAGTCAGGGTGAGGGGTGAAAACCGCTCAGCTTTGGGAGAAGGCAGTCTCACTCCTTGCATGGTCCATCCATGTGTCTTGGTGGTTCAGTCTAATACAGTTTTTCTGGTCCAGAGTAATAATTTCTTCTCCCAGCTGGCACTGCATCTCTTCTACTTGAATGTCTGCTGGATTTCTCCTACTCCTGGCTTCTTTGGTTTCTAGGTTGGGTGTTGGGGTAGCCAGGGGGCTCAGCTCAAAGGTGCAGCAGAAAGAGAACAAAAGAGGCGATTAACAGGGTGAGGGTGAACATTTAACCAGGAGCACTGGGCTAACAATGACTTCATTTGCAACAAAATTACCTTGTTTATCTCATTAAAGATGCCTTCTTCATGTACCCAGTGTCCCCAAAAAGCAGAGATCTTTTCGCTTTCCAATGGGAAGATTCGGACACAAACCGCAAGCAGCAGCTAAGGTGGACGGCCCTCCCTCAGGGGTTTGTGGACTCTCCCAACTTATTTAGCCAGGCCCTGGAGCAATTGCTTAGTCAATTCACTCCCTTGGAGGGAACAAAGATTCTGCAGTATGTAGATGACTTGTTGATAGCTGGTCAAAAGGAGGAGGACATGAGAATATGTACCATCAATTTGTTGAATTTTTTGGGGGGCAAGGGATTGAAGGTTTCAAAGTCAAAACCTCAGTTTGCTGAGCCAGAGGTGAAGTATCTGGGGCATTGGATCATGAAAGGAAAGAAGACGCTAGACTCAGAAAAGGTGGCAGGCGTCAGCAAATTACCTCCCCCCCGAACAAAGAGGGAGGTGCGGCAGATTCTAGGATAGCTCAGATACTGCAGTGGATTGACGGATACAGTGAAAAGGTGAAGTTTTTGTATGAGAAACTGACTACAGACAGGATTAAGTGGACTGACTTAGATGATAGAAGATTTAAGGAAGTGAAAGAGGCACTGATAGCAGCCCCAGTACTGAGTCTTCCAGACATAAGGAAGCAGTTCCAGCTGTTTGTAGATGTAAACAACCACACAGCTCATGGAGTGTTAACCCAGGACTGGGCAGGTGACAAGAAGCCGGTAGGATATGTCTCTAAACTTTTGGATCCGGTGAGCAGGGGCTGGCCTACTTGCTTACATGCGATAGTGGCAGTGGCCTTGTTAGTAGAAGAGGCCAAGAAAATAACATTTGGTGCACCACTAGTAGTGTTCACCCCCCATGATGTTAGAAGCATCCTGCAACAGAAAGCAGAAAAGTGGCTGACTGATGCCAGGCTCCTTAAGTATGAGGCTATCCTACTCCATTTGTCCAACCTGGAACTCCGAACGACTGCTGCCAAAAACCCAGCGCAGCTTTTGTTTGGTGAGGCCCTGGGAGAAATCTCCCATGACTGTGCAGAAATAACAGAGCTTCAAACAAAGATTAGGCCGGGCTTGGAGGATGAGGAACTGGACGAAGGGGAGAAATGGTTCGTGGACGGGTCAGCAAGGGTGGTAGAAGGAAAGAGGAAATCTGGATACACGATCGTGGATGGCAGGTCAGGATGGGTGGTGGAATCGGGTCCCTTGAGTGTCAGCTGGTCTGCTCAGGCATGTGAATTGTATGCTGTGTTGCGAGCATTGAAGAGGTTGAAGGACAAAAAGGGAACAATTTTCACGGATTCGAAATATGCATTCAGGATGGCCCACACTTTTGGGAAAATCTGGGAAGAAAGGGGCCTGATTAGCACTAGGGGCCGGGGACTAGTTCATGAGGAATTAATCCAGCAAATCCAAGAGGCTATCAGAGGACCAGAGGAGATTGCAATTGTGCATGTGAAAGGACACCAGGTGGGAATGCAATTTTGGACCTGGGGGAACAACTTGGCTGACCAGGAAGCTAAGAGGGCTGTCCTCCTGACCATTGCCGTCCTGGAGATTGAGGGAGGGGAGACACAGGAGTATCCCTCCTGCCCATCCCCTCAGGAGATAGAGTGGTACAAACAGATAGGGGGAGGTCAGATTGAGGGAAAATGGAAACTACCAGACGGGAGAGAGCTGCTAACCAGAGAGTATGCCAGAAAAATTTTGAACAGACTGCACCAACAAACGCATTGGGGGGCGCGAGCCCTAGCAGAACAGTTTTTGAAATTTTTCAGGAGCAGAGGGCTATACGAGTTAGCAAAACAGGAAGTGTTAGGATGCTTGATGTGCCAAAAGATAAATAGAAACAAGGCAAAGCAAAAACTCCTAGGGGGACGCCCCCTGGCCTACTGCCCATTTGAAAGAGTGCAGGTAGACTTCACAGAACTACTGAAAGTTGGAAGATACAGATATTTGTTGGTAATTGTGGACCAGTTGACTCGGTGGGTGGAGGCTTTTCCTAGAGCCCAGGCAACAGCAAGGGTGGTATCTAAGGTATTCATAGAAGAAATCATACTGCGGTATGGGATCGTGGATCACATTGATCCCGATCAGGGGACACATTTCACCTCCAAAATTGTTAAGCAGCTAGCAGAAGCTTTGGGAATTCGGTGGGAGTACCACACCCCGTGGCACTCTCAGAGTTCAGGTAGGGTGGAAAGAATGAATCAGACACTGAAAGCTCAGCTAGCAAAATTGATGATAGAGACAAAAATGTCTTAGGTGAAATGCCTCCCCCTTGCCCTCTTGAACATCAGGACACAGCCCCATTCAGTAACAGGCTTGTCTCCCTTCGAAATGCTTTATGGGATGCCCTATAGGCATGGAATGCCTGTGGGACACCCCAAGGTGGAGGATGGGCAGAACCAAGTGTACCTGACAGAAATTAACAGAAACTTGCAGGAACTCCAGAAACGCAGACTGATAGCCCAAAATGCTCTGTTAGGGTTTGCCATTCACAAAATATTACCTGGAGACAAAGTCCTGATCAAAGCTTGGAAGGAGACCCCGCTCATTCCTCACTGGGAAGGTCCTTTTCTTGTCCTTCTAACAACAGATAAAGTGGTCCGGACAGCGGAAAAAGGGTGGACACATGCCTCCCAGGCAAAGAAGATCAAACCAGGGAAGGAGAAAGCTGAGTGGAAGGTGGCATCATCTCCAGGTGAATGGAAGATCAGGCTCCGCAAGGACAATAAATGAACAATATGATAAGTTGTACCACCCCTGGATGCTGTTGTTATCCATGTGTACATTTTAGATGCGAATATTGTCACGAGGTTTGGGTTGTAAATTGCAGAGGGGGATATAGGCCCCTAGGATTGTGTGAGCTGTGTTGGGAATTGGAACAAAGACTGACAAATATCATTTTAACTCTTGCCACAAATGTGGGTCTGTTCGAAATTGACTCCCCAGTGTGGTACCAAATTTTCATAAAAGGGGTCAGAGGGAAATTAGATTAGCAAGCACAAGTATTGGCTGTTGAGTGCCGCCGAACAAATAATGTGCCTTGTAGTGCGGACGCAGTCAAGCTATCTCGGTGGGCCACCTTTAAAAGACGGTATGCCTCAAGGATGGATTATGGGACTCCGGGAGAACACCCCTGCTGCCAAGAAGATGGCTTGCCCCGCCTCTGGTGGCAACCCAGTGGGCGAAGGCAGAGGCAGAGGAGTGTCCCTATGGAGTATCCTGATCTGCCTGAGTCTAGCCGTTTGTCAGATCTCTGGGATGCCGACAGCGAGCAAGTTTGACACTGGAGGGTGTAAGCTCTGCCTCAAAGTGGCGGGAGAAGGACCGGCTAAGGAAACAGCATACCAGGCCCAGCAAAACTGCACCAGCGGAACAAGGTACTGCAGTGCGAATGGTTTTTCATTTAAACCATGTCAAGAAGGGGGAAGGTCAATTTTCCAGAGCCCAAGGGCAGAGTTTAAGATGGTAAAGTCAGAAAGGTATGCCTGACATAGACGGGAAGTCCAGAAAATACCTACGATTTCAGTCTGTAACAAATGTAATCGCACAGTCTGGACCGGGGGTAGAAAGGAATCCGCGTTTGTTTCATACCAACAGGTGAACAAGCTTTGCTATGACGAGAAAAACTTAGGAATGTGCATGATGAATGGGAAGACCTACTGAGTGGGGCAAAATGTAAAATATAACAAACTAATTCTAAATACGGAATCTATAGTACTTGATATGCTAAGGGAAGACAATGAGAGGGTCTGTTTAAAATAAGACGACTCTCTGTTTTTCCAAAAATAGTAAAGGGGTAAACCCTGAAAACAAATTAGAACAAGTAGCCCTAGAAATAAAAAGACAGGAAATGGAAGCCAAGAAAAAGAAATTAGAACAGGAGAGATTGAAAGCTCTGAGCAAACAATATGATCATTTAGAGAGACAAAATGATGAATGGGGCCTACCTGCCCCAAGCAAAAACCTTTTCATTGACCGGATGCAAGAAATAGCTACTGAGCTAGGGCTGACAAATTGCTGGATTTGTGGAGGTTTGAAATCAGCCGAGAAGTGGCCCTGGAAAGGTGAAGGATTAGCTCCAGAGCAACTCCTAAAGTGCGACAGCTCAAAAATTTTAAAAGCTATGTCAGGCCTCGAAGGGTGAATTTTAGACAAAAGGGTGATTGGATCTTTATGTATCAGCAGAGAAGGCAAGGAGTACACAGAAACTGTCGGCTATACGCCCTGTGTGTCTACTCTAGCAGTGAACAGCACGAACAAAAGTAAGATCTGGCAGCCAGAACCCCCTATGGGTTATTGGAGCTGGGAAAATAATAGTGATTGTGATTGGATAAGTTCAATTGGACTGTGCTAGCACAAGAATTCTGGGGCTAATCCTTACCAGTCCATTGCAGAGCTGAGAGAGTACTGGAGAACGCCAGGGTCAGTGAGCATAAGGTGGAAAGCTCCAAGTGGAATTTACTGGATCTGTAGCACAAAGGCATTCAGTGAATTGCCTCGGAGGTGGAGGGGTTCCTGCACTCTAGGAATGATATTACCTTCTTTCTTCACCTTGACCAGATCTGAAAGTAACCTTCTGGGAGCCCCACTTTATGAAATGCTAAACCGAGAAAAAAGAGAGCTAAAGAAAGAGCTTCCAAAAGCAGGGGGCAGCCAAAGTTGGGGAAACAAGGAATGGCCAGCAGAGAGGATAATAGAATATTATGGACCAGCCACTTGGGCTCAGGATGGTAGTTGGGGTTATAGAACCCCAATATACCTCCTAAATAGGCTCATCCAGCTGCAAGCGGTGGTGGAGATTGTCTCCAACCACACCTCTGCTGCGTTGGAGGTGCTAGCACGGCAGCACTCACAGATGAGGGCATTTGTTTATCAAAATAGAATAGCCCTGGACTACCTCCTAGCAGAGGAAGGAGGGGTTTGCGGAAGATTTAATGAATCCGAATGTTGTATCGAGATAAACGATTATGGAGAAACTATCAGGGGCCTAGCAGCAGAAATTAAGAAAGTAGCTCATGTCCTGGTTCAAAAGTGGAATTCTATCCTGCAGGACACCTAGTGGGATCAGTTGTTCGGAGGCGCTTGGTGGAAGAAGCTGGGTTTTTTATATTATGTTCCATAGCGGGAGTAATATTTTTACCCTGTCTTATTCCATGTCTGATACGATTGATCCATTCAGTTGTCCAGGGCATGCAGATAGCAGCAATGCCCACAGATCCAGACTTAGCTACTGGAAAAATAAGCGAAGCCCCCACTGCAAAAAGATTCTTAAAATTAAAGAAAAAAGAAGAAAAGGCCCAGGCAGCTGAAGCCCTGGCCAGGTTCGAAGCTAGAAGAAAGGAAGCAGATGAAAATTACTGAAAATACAGCACTAAAATTGGGTACAAAGATCAATTTGAAAATGAATGATCTTTGTCAGCTTGTGTTTGTTTTGTATCTACGTATTTATTTTGCATGTGTTAAAGCTGATGGGGGTTTTTTTGCACAAATTGTATAAAATAGATGAAATGTAGTTAAGTTCACTAGGGTGATGTTTTTGTATGGAGTCAGAAGAAAGGGGGGTCAAAATGCAAATTAAAATTTGCACATGTAAAAAGGGGAGGAATTGTTATAAATAAGGTATTAATTCACGTTTTTTAGCAGCCTTGAATGTATGTATCAAAGTTAAATGTATTCCTCAGTGTACCCCCCCATGCAGCAATCTGTTCATGGGTGGGGAGAAATACCAGCCTCCAAGCAGACATTAACGATGGCACAACAATAACAATGGAGGGTGGACCAACAAACCAGAGACCAGGACAACAACAATAACGACCCAGTCATCACGCCCAGACAAGCATCATGCCCGACCATCAGGGACATCCACACTTATGCCCCGACCACGAAAATTCAATCAAAACTGTACACATGTCCCGGAACCCATTTCAACACACCTACCAAAATAAAGAAAACCCCATCTGCATTTCCAAAAGCTGGACTGAACAATGGACTGCCTCAAGGCACAAAAACAGTATAAAATTCGGCTCTGGGAAGGCACTGGCATGAACCGTGGGGGAACATTGGTCCGGTGAGGCTGTGTCCCAAGTTCACCCAGTTCTGACCCTGGGCTCAGACCTGTCATTTGATTGTGGACTGTCTCATTTTGCTCTTCATTTTGCCATGTTTCCAATAAATCCTTCAAACGGAATATTGGAGAACTGTCGTTTATAACACTTGCCAAGCACTCCACTCTATGTCAGTAAGGTTTTAATTACTGTACTGTAGCTGTAAACATTCAATTGCCTTGTACAAATATTTTAACGTTGCTTCCAGGAGAAGAGGAATTAACTTAAACTCCATCTGCCTGTTGGTGATGAGAAAGGTTGCTTAAAACAGGATAGGAAGAGCTCACACAGTTTAATTATGACTCCTGAAGCTCTCTATTTTAAGTAAAGGAGTTATGACTCCAGCATATGCAAGAATACAACAGCATAAAGTGAACATTTCTGAAATGACGACTGCTAAGGAAGACACAATCTGTTCTCAAGCTCATGGAGTGCTGGAGGTCCCTCTAGTCACTTCACTGGCAAATCATTGCACAATAGCAGGGCTGGACTCACAAACAGCACTGATAATGGAACCACAGCACACATCTATAAATGGAAATATCTCAGTCTCACCAAACTTTGGAAACTCGTTTTGTTTCTATGGGTTGGTGATCATTTACATTCAAGTTTTCTGAAAAAAGGTAAGAAGTAAGAATTTAGGATTTTCTGATCTCAGGAGGACCTTGGGCAGTTGCTCAGCTGAGCATTTAGGTCACCTGCCTCGCTGGCAACACACAGAAGATCCTGCAAGTCAATCTAGCTGAGGCAGAGGCTCATTTTTCCTGGCATTTGTACCTCTCTTCCAGAGGGAAGTATCTATCCCTCTGCTAAATGCAGCAACCACTGAAGGGTTCATTAGAAAAATACAGCCCCCTGAGTACTGACACAGTTACTGACATTCCCTCAGCAACTGTGTCACTAGAGAAGGTGGAAGGAAGAAAAACACCCATCACTTGTCAAGGAAGACAGTGGCCCAAGAACTGATTTAACTGCCAACAAATCCTGCAGGATAATTTTCAACCTGACCAAGCAAGTGTCGAACCCAAGTGTGATTTTTGGAAGGTGCCATTCATGGCAGAATCCCAGAGAGAAGCAGAGGCAATATTAAAAGCATGAGTTACTAGACAAGTACAGGGTTGATTATGTGCATTGTATAATATCCTGATTCCCTGCATCCAGATACATATTCTGGAGTATAATTGGTTCCAAAACTTTTCATTTCAGTGGAAAAAAACCCTATATGTGTCACCAGACTCCAGGGAGCAAAACTGCAGCTTCTTGGTGACGTGGAGATAAAACACTGAGATGCTTTCCCACAATTTCAATGCAATTTCTGTTTTGCAAAAGCAGGGAAAGGAACTGATACAGATAAATAACTATTTCACTCTCCTCCAACAGCATTAATTGACCCAGAGAGGTTGTGGACTCCCCATCCCTGGAACTGTTCAAGGCCAGGTTGGATGGGGCTTGAAGCAACCTTGTCTGGTGGAAGGTGTCCCTGCCCATGGCAGGGGATGGAATGAGATGGTTTTTAAGGTCCCTTCCAACCCAACCCATTCCATGATTCTATGATTAACTGCTCTATTAAAGCAAACCACAGACTCCCCACTTCTTCTAAGACCTTCAGTACTTTCCACCAGCCAGCAGAAGTTTCTGTCTTCCAAACTATTCCACTACAACTTCCTCTAGGTATAAACTAGGGACACATGTAAACTTGTATTCAAAAATGTTTGGGTTTATTCTTCTTTATTCCTAGAGTTGTCACAGACCTGCAAGACAGCATTGCACAAGGAAAACAAGGTAAGTCTGCTGCAGATTTTAAAACCTACTTGCCTGTTAACTAGACTGGGTGGAACTTCTCCAAAAGTTATGACCCCAGAGGCCCGGCTAGCTCAGTCAGTAGAGCATGAGACTCTTAATCTCAGGGTCGTGGGTTCGTGCCCCACGTTGGGCACCAATTATAAAAAGATACTGTTACCTCTTTCAGGGTTTCTAAGCCCTGCAGTGGCAACTGTATCCCCGTGCCAGGAGCAGAAGGATTCGGAGAAGCAGGCTGGCCCTCGGGTCGGAGGAGCAGAGTCAGGAGCAGGGCAAGTCCAGAGTGACTCTTAGCAAAAGGCTTTGACAATCAGCAGAGAGAAACCTGGATCTGTAATGGGCTTGTCCAAGGTCTTTATTCCAGCTTCGGAGGGGCTCCCAGCCAGCAGCAAGCACATCACAGAAGGAGAGCACATGGCAAGCATGCTGCTTTTACCTGGGGAGGGGGGAGGGCAAGGGCAGAGGCCCAGCCAATAGCTGGGGTGGGGGGTGTGGCCTAGGATGGACAGGCATTCCAGGGGTCAAATCCCTTTTGGGGAGGGGGGTGGCTTTTCCCAAGATATCCAATTTCCTGGGTGGATCTACCTTGCATTTAGCAGGGGCTAAGAGACCTCGTATTTGTGTGTTGCAGGGGCTGGGGGGGGGATGAACCATGAGGCAGTAGAAAGCACAATGCTACATCAGTAAATTACAATAGATATTCTGATTTTAAAAGAAAGCATTTAATCCCAGAAGGAAAAAGAATATAGTTATCTTTAAAAGTGCAGAAACAACAAAACATTTATTTTTCCATTTATTGGCACTTATTTGAAAAATAGCATAAATATTCAACAGAAAAGAGACAAGTTGACCCACATTCAGCTATTAAACTCCCTTATACTGATGTGTTTTCTAACAAAGACTGGAAAAGACACCAGAAGGTTCATTCTTAAGAAATAAGCAAGATTTAAAAAAAAAAAGTCTTGCTCTCACCACAGAAGAGTGAACACGCAGCAACTCTTTGGCACAAACCTGAAACTGCAAAGCCAAACTTTGCCTCAGCAGAGAGAGCAAACAGCCCCACACTCCCATGTGCATCTGCTCGGGGACAAAGGGCAGCTGGACTTGGGGAGGGACTGCAACCAGCAGGGTGATTATTACAATAATTTAAGAGGAATACCAGAAGTAAACCATGTTGTATCTTAAATAGAACAGAGTCAAACTATTAAATACATTCTATTTTCTCTCTACAATAAGGACACACAGAAATGGGTCACTGGCCCTCAGGTCGCCAGGTCTTTGCACTCCAAGTCATCCCTTTCTCATTTTGATGGCTGCTGTCAGTCAAAGCTTCATCCATGTGAATCTTTCACAGCAGAGTTCAGGGCAGGTTTTTCTCCTACTTGAGGAAGTTTCCATATTTTTATGACACACTACAAAGACTTAGCGTTTAAAAATAAAACATTTTGCTTCCTTCTTAACCTTTCTGGAGAGAAGGTTTAAAACCACATAGCACAGATGCACAGACATGTACAGAGGGACTCAGCTGGGGGAGTTCAGCTGCACAACCCCAATGAGGGTGTCACTGCAAAATCCCAGACAGCTGTCCATTCTGCAAATTCTTCCTCCTTGTTGGGGAATTTCAGAGTTGAGCTCAGGATGCCTCAACACACTGACTTTTCAAGCATCTCAGATTACCAGATTCCAGGCTTCCAATCAGCATCTGAAGTTTTCAACAGCAGAAATGACTTGATGTCATTGTTTGAGGAAGCAGCATCAGGAAATTAAACACAGATTAAATATGTTTGATGGCCTCAGGCTGTCAAAAGGCATTAATACTAACATTTCAGGATTTAATGTATTGTTCCAAATATTGTCACTATTTTTCCCTATTAAAAGACATTTAACAGAGTATCTACCACTCCTATACATCATTTAAATGGAGAAGAAAAAGAAACAAACTCCAGATACAAAACCTCAGAAAAATGTTCCACACCTAATTTAGATTTAGTCACAACAGCAGTCATGATCATGAATAAAATCCAATATATAAATTTGACAATTCACTGATTTGTTCTTTTCTGACATCCACTGGAACACAGAATTGATTAAGAGCCAACCATAATAGAACACAATAATATTAATAATAATCAATTTTCCCCCTGCAATATTCTCCTTTTCATATGAAGAAGAAAAAAATATAAATATCTAACACTCTGGGAATAGAAACAATTAGTAAGCTGCTTCATTGGTTTTAGGCTGAGGACAAATATGAGTTATCTGCTCCTCCACAGGCAGGGAGGACACAGGCTGCTGGCAAGCCAAGTCTTCCACAAGCAGGACATGTACAGTGTTTGTAACTCATGCCAAGGAGATCACATCCACTGCAAACCAGCAGCCTGACGACTGACGTGAGCACCCAATGTGTCTGCAGCCCAAATGCCTCTGTATTGTAGTAAATGTCATACAAATCACTAGAAAGGTGAACTCCTCCTCAAGGAACTATTCTGGAAGTTTTCTAGAAGTAATGACATTGCTGGAAGTTCCTATGAGGAACAGAATGGGTTACACACAACAGAAAGTCTGGGAGATACCCCGCCTGTTTCCCGGTGTCCATCAGCAGATGCCTGCTTATCAGTTCATTGGTAACTTGGCCATGAGATCGACTGGCAAAAACGGGGGTCTGGAGTTGGAGAGTGACACTGGAGAGTCTGTGCTGGTGCCAGCTTCAGCTGGGGAGTCACAGGAGGAGCCTGCACTGCTCCTGTTGTCATCCAGGGCATGTGAGGACAGACTGAAAACACAGAGACACCAGGGCATGAGAAACAAGGCACTGGCTCAGGTAAGTGCCCAAAACCAGCCCAAATCATCACAAAGCCATTCTAAACACACAGGTGCATCTCTGAAGGAGCAGCAAGCCCTGTGATCTGAAATACTCCTGCAGCTACACACACAGTCACTTCCAGACGCACACAGGACACTGCCCATTTCCTCCTTTGCTCACCCAAAAATGGGGCACAGATCAGAAGTTCCAGACTGAACAATCCACTGCCAGCTTTACTCCATCCTCAAAGCCTTGGGCCAGCACAACAGCCAGAGGCCTTTTTGCCAAGAGAGCCACTGATAAATTGTCCATCCTCCATTGTACTACATATTTCACATGACACAAATTCATAACTACAGCTGATCTATCATCAGTTATAGCAGCAAAGTGATTTTTTAAAATTACTATCTCCTACACCAAGAGGCAGCAATTGAACCCACACTGCTATCCCCATTGTAAACAGGGAGTGCAAAAAAGATATGATTTTAAAATACCTTTAAAACATCTATTTTGCAATTGCCACTCAAAGCTTCTGCATGACTTGTACATCAGCTAAGGCAAAAAGACAGAAATACTGTGAACAACCCTTGACAGTTGTGTGGGCACACCCTATGTATGATTAACCTTTTGACTAAAACACTAGATCAAAATCCCTTGCTATTACCAATCACTTCAATTTTTAACAAAGTACTTTTTATCTCCTCCCAGATCCTCTGACCCTCCAGGGAGGGTCAGACAGACTCATGTTCCTCTGTGACTAAGAACAAGGGAAAAGAAGAAAAACCCAATTCACCCCAAAAACATCAGCATTCACATTTGATTGCAATTTGAATCTGACTCCAAAAGTTATCATCCATGAGGTGTCTTTTCTTACACATGCTCAACACGCTATGTTATCAGTCAGGCCTAGAAACTGCAGAATTGTAGGGAACATTGCTGCCTATTTACTGTGATAATTTCAGTGCTGTAACATTATGAGATATCTATTAAAAAAAGACAAAAACAAGCAAAAAACCTTCAAGCATTATCACTGCTAGAAAAAAAAAAGATTTTTAATGCTTCTGCTGAAAAGGACAATAAACAGCACAGCATTTACCATGCCCCAAGGTCCGCCTGATGTGCAGCCTCGGGGGTTAGCATGTTGGTGGATCCTTGGAATAATCTTTTTGGATGATCTTCCATCTCTGTCACACCTTTGGGAAGAGATATCGAGTGATAAAAATTACAACTTGTTTAAACTAAAATCTACTTTCAATGTACTTTTACAGACCAAACAGAATAGAGGTTCAAACTTCCAATATGTCATATGTAGAACACAGAATTTAGAAGCTGAAATTTTAAAGACTGTCTATTTCCTGGAACCATTTTGTCCAAGCTTCAGTACAGTTTAGTGAATAATTAACTAAGGCTTAAATATCAGATATTTCTTCTTCAGTAGTGAAGAATAATCCTTTTGTTTCAGTTTATCCAGCTATTAGTTCACTGACCAGCTCCACCAGAGCAGAGAAGCTGAAAATAAGGAAAAGGAACAAGCTCCAGGATTATCACAAAACTTTTCAATTGACTATGATTTCCAAACACTCTAGAAGAGGAGATAGATATATGCTTAAATAGGCTATGACAGAACTCAGATGAAAGTGTTTTAAAAGTTATCTCAGAGCCAGAGGTGTTCTGTAACAAAGGTGAAGCTTGAAGATATAAAAAAAGGTGCAATAAATTTTCCAGAAATTAAACTTGAAGAAAAATGCAGAAAGACAGAGAAACATTTCCTAATAAAGCTGTAAGGTGCCTACCAGGCCTGTGCATCAGCTTTGGGTTTTGAAGAGTTACTTGAAATGTACAGTACCTGTGTGCTTCAGTTAACCAGGACTTTCAAAGTTTTCTGTTTAAGTTAAATATACCAATAGTTGTATTTATTGTTTTGTTAAGCAGGTTATATCATATTTTTTATCACATCTATATGACCACAGCAATGGGGAGGAATTAGAACAAAACAATTATTAGCTTTATGGAATTAAAAGCTTTATGGAATAGTAAAATCTAATATAATGATTTGTCTGTTTCATTATGTGTAATATGTTGTATTTCTAGTTGCTTTTTGAAGTATCAGCCAACTGGACAGAATTATGAAGAAAGCTATATGAATTATTACATAACTAACAAGTTGGGGTACTGTATTTGCCAGACCTAAATACTGTACCTTTTCTTTTGATTGATCCAAGAACACTTGGTCGAATGCAGTTAATTGGGCTTTGGCTTCTCCTGCTAAAAGAAGACAAATGCTGCACTGCGATCACCATTAAAAGAGAAAGGTTGAAAAAAGAATCAAAAGATATTTAGAAAACAAACTACCGTGTGGAAACCACACTACTGGGTGGAAACCACTAAGAAAATAGGCATTAAAACAGCTTATCCAAAACAAGTCCTTTTTTTCTTCCCCTGAAGATAGGCCAGGAAGCATAGAACTGATCAGGAAATGTTTAATTACATTATTTCACAACTGGGGCAGTCTAAAAGCTCTCATCCAGGCACTGACTACATCTCAGTTGACAGGCTGAACTGTGAGGGCCTAGTAAAATTTAATTGTATGCCCACATCACTCAAAGGAGTAACAAACCCTAAATCTGTTTGTGTTTTCTTTCCCTCAGAACTCAATTACTAAAGATGTGAATGAGAGCAATATAGAGACTACACTGGGAAGACAGATGCCACAATGCAGCCCATTTCCCAATGTTATGACATGAGGATTTTGACAAATGTTTTACAACACTGTAAAATCTAAAGTCTACATGATTATATGAAGTTGTATTTGTGCTCAGAAGTCAATTATGGATACAACAAATTCTGGTATTTCAAATGTCTACTATGAACAAGCTACGTCAATTTTCTATCATTGATATGATCTGATGACTTACCTTGAAAATCTCCTTGTTGGACTTGGGCTGGGACTTGGAGGCAACCCACTGCTGCTCACCAGACTTTGCAAAGATGGTGAGAAACATTGCTGAGAGGAAAAGAGTTTGTTATTATAAATACTGTATCACTCCTGTGTGGTAACAATTGATGCTTAACTGCAGAGAAATAAACAACCCAGTATCAAATTCAGCAACCAGTCACTGGGTATCCTGAGACATCACTTTTTGCTACTGAGAAAAAAAAATAAATTGGACAGATTCCATTTTCATGCAGATTTATTTCACTGTACTCTGGTTAAACAGACTTATTTGTTTTTTTATTAACCACAGCATAACAGCTGAACACTCCACAGAAATTCTCATCCACAGGATGAGCAGCTGGTATTTTCTTGTTTGGGGTTTTAGAGGGTTTTATTTACTCTCTAGTTTCTTGTTTGCAGCTGAGGTAGAAAGGAGCAGGTGGCTTAATCTTTTACTACTAATTTGGGTGAATTTATTTAGCTCTACTTAAGATAAAACCATTATTACCACATTTTGCTCACCTTCCCTATTCCTCGTGTAGGTGAAGGAGCTGGAGAAACTGGAACAAAGTCTACTTGCTTTGGTGATAGTGATTTTTCAAAATCATTGTCACTCTGTAAACAGTACACATAAGTAATCTTATGAGCAGGTACCTTAACAAGAAAAGGACTGATTGGTGTAAAATTCCAAAGTTATCCTCCATCATATCAACATTTTTTAGGCAGCCATTTATGACTTTATGCTTAACAAAAAAAAAAAAAAAAAGCCTTAAACATTACATGGAGAGTATCAGAACATGTAAGAAAATTTGAATAGGCAGACATCCATGCAATTTCCTTTTGACACAGCAGCCCAAGGAACTCACATGTACCTTGAACAATTGATAATTCTATGCCTTGTTAGTGTGAAAAATTGCTGATCAAAAGCAGTGCTATACTAACAACTTAACTGTAGGTCAAACTATCAAAGGAAATGCTGACATGAGAGTCTCTAGTGTCCTGATACTGATGATAGAAACACAAAGCATGAATGCATTACCAGGCTCAAGCTCTCCTCCCATGAGTGGCTCATCTGCATTGCTACTTGCACTTCTCTATAAAGAAGAAAAGAAATGTATTGTCCCGGGCCCACAGACAGATGCAATGACTGTTCTGCTTTGCCTTAGTGCTCACCTTTCATGAACCGTTTCCCTGTTCAGCAAATTCATTCCTTCTTCCTAAAAGATTAGCACATGAAGAAGTAAGGTCAAAAAAACCCACTTTGTTCCAGCAAATCAGAAAAGCTGTGGTTTCGCTTCACTTTGGCATGTGGAAAATTTAATTCAATTCAGTTAAGCAACAATAACTTCAAGTTTTCATCCATGGAAAGGAGTGAGGAGGAGAGGATGAGAAAGATGTAGCAAGAGAGACCATCATGTAAGAAGTGCTTATGTGAGCTGGGTGTTTCCCAAGCAGCTTTATTTTCATTACTAACCAAGAGGTAGCTACAAAACTGAATAATGATAGTATGAACCAGAAATTCTGCACATGCCAGAGCATCTTTATGCAGTCTTAAGTAATATCATTTTACAAAGGGGACACTAGTACAGATAAACCTCAAAAACATGGCTGGATTCTTACCTTACTCTATGTGACTAACAAGACACTTGTCAGCATCTCATTTGCAATGCACTGCATTGCACACAATGAATTCAGGAGTCAGTGAGGTTTTTTTCTAAAAAAAACCTCCATAAAATATTATTAAAATTGATCAAATATATAAAATTAAACTAAACATTAACACCAAGTACAAATATGACTCAATCTCCTCTTAGGCAGACACCATTCCTTAAAATTAACTGAATGCTACCCAGTTTGTTCAGTGAATGAGTAGGTTCCCTAATTCAAGAGTAAAAGTTCAACTAAACATCTTCACAATCCTCATCATAAGTAGGAAGAGTCTAACTTCTTCACCTGTGTGATAATTTGCTCAGATTTGAAAGAGATCAGAAGTGAATCACACAGGTTCTCAGTGAGTATACAGGACATGGAATTAATTCCAACTAGTGAATCTAATGCTCAAACACAAATTAGGAAATTACACTGTTTGCTTTAATAAATGGATGACACAAACATGACTGCAGAAGCATTTTCCAGAAGATTGAACTATCAAATTTTACTTCACGTAATAGAGCAGAGCCACAACAGTCCATTCCTTTGCTCTCAGCATATTTCTCATTATATCTCCCTGCTCACTGCAGGGAGGTTGGACCAGATGACCTTTAAAGGTGCCTTTCAACCCAAACTAATCTATGATTCTATGATATTTACATATTAATCCTAAGCTTTTTTATATTGATAAAAAGAGCTGTACAGCTGACCTGAGTGCTTCAGAGTCTATTTAAGCCAGTAAATTATTTACATAATGAAAGCCAGCTGTTATTTTCTTCAGGATTACTGTGCAACTACTTTAAATAACCAAGGTAGGAAGCAGAAATTCCTTCTACCACTCAGGCACCATACCCTAAAAATGCTGTCTGAAGCATTAAATTGTTTTCTTAACTTTTGACCCTGTAAAAATCAAGCCTATCCATTGAAAACTAGCCAGCTAAAAAAAATTTTTAAAAAATTAAGCATCTTCAAGCCAATTTTATAACCATTCTACTGTCAAAAAGTGGAGATATAAAATGAAGGACACACAAGAGTTTGAGCTTGTTGATTTTAAGGCTGGAGTCTTCAGCCTGCGGTACTGGCTGGGAGCAGAGCCTGCTCAGATATTCCCCACACCATCCCTCTTCCTGAGTGTTTGCTCTGCTTCCCTTCCCCCTCCATTCGTGCTGTAACAGCACAAGTACAGGTATCTGGATAAGAAAATTATACAGATGAAAAATAGCCCAGCCAGAAGAGTACAGACTATTTTTCAGCCAGAGTGCTTCCTTATCCTCCTCATTTTCTGGCTGCACAAAAGTCTTGTGCCAACACAAGTTAAGGAACACTTTGTTATTGGCTCCAAATATTTATGCTGGCACTGCTGCCAAAAACTTGGTGAAACTTTACCCTAAGGGTTTACATTAAAGGTTTCCTTTCTAAAATGTCAATTTTAAGAATCCTCTTTTTGCTCAAATCTTCTCCATGCTGTAAGATGCATTTTGCTTCATGAAACGTGGAACTGGACAGGCAGTTTGAAACATCAACTGCAAAAAAACCCAGCCACCTATAAAAAACTCATTTAGAAGAATCTGTGCTTACTTGTTTGATTTGATGAAGACGGCTGCTAGGAATACGGATAGGAGATGATGGCACAAACTGCAAAACAAAGTCACATACAATTGAAAGTAGAGCAGAAGGGAGGGAAAGGTGCCATAGAAATGTTAGTAAAGTAGTGTTGCCCCAAACTAAAAAGAACCTAACTTTAAAAAAAAACATGTCATAACAGTCTCAGTGTATATATAACCTACATTACTTACTTGCAAGAACATGTTAATATGTATTTCCACATTATATTGCTTTGTAAGCTCACAGATGCTAATTGGTATCAGCCTGACTTCCATTCCATTTCCAGGCAACTAGAACTGACAGCTTTCCCCACAGAATGGAGCTTCTTTTCACTAGCACACTGGCACCCCTAGTATATATGTTGGCATAAATATTTTCCTTTATGTGATTCTGAATATTTATTTTCATTTAAATGATCCAGAAAGCTCCTCAATAGATCTTTTAAAAATACAAAGCCAAAGCAATGCATGGTACAAAAAGGTTCCTTGATTGTTGTCTGCCTATAAATGAGTACTTTGACAGGTGAAAAAAATCAGCTATTAGAAGGCTAACAAAGAGTTAAACACTTTATGGTTTCTCAAGAGCTTCACCAATTTGGGTGAAATCAGAGAAGACATGAATAAAAATGGTCTTCTGTTAATGTTGACAGTTTTGCATCAAGATTTCACTGGAATGCTATGATCTAAAACTGCACACCCAAATCCGAGTAATTTAAAGTGATTATTTTCTCAAAATATAATTTTCTTTCATATATTTCCCATTTCTCACATTGTCAACCCTCAGTTGATTTATGTCATAGCCATTGAGGGATCAAAAATTCTAAACCAAAGCCTTGAATAGAGGTTTAACTTCTCTGTAAGATGACAATCCTTCCAAAAAATAGTGTCTTTTTGAAACAGATGTGTTCAGCAAGTAAGGCTTGCACTATTATAGGTGTTTTTATAGTTCATTCATTATAAGGCTTCATCTGCTTCACAAAACATTACTAGAGCTCTTCATCATGCTGAAGCTGGAGAACTAACAAACATTCAGTTAACTGTTACTGCACCATCTTCTAATCAGTGCCACGGAGAATACAAGGATTTTGCTGCCTGACAGGGTAAGTTAACACAGACTATTAATGCTTCATACATCCAGAACCCTCCTCCTCAAACACGAAGACATCACACCCTGCTTCTTACAAAAGAATTCAGCCTATCAGGCTCACACAGAGAATGACTAACGTTTGTGCCAGAATTTAGTCATCATAATATATAATACTAAACTCTAACAGCTATAATATCATTTTTTTTTACTTTTAAAGTCCAGTTTAGGTCAGTTTTACTATTATACTGGGTTCTCAAAAATCCTGTGCACATAATAAAAATTCCTCCAAGCTGCACCAGCCAATGCAGACCTTGAGTCGACCTTGATTCTCACACAGAGAAAAGGATTTGGACAATAGTGCATTCCTGCCTATTCAGTCTGTAATTTCACAGTAGAAATTCATTTGTTCCACTCATTATATTCTAATTTTATGACTGTGATCCACATACACATACGTTAAGGTTTAACATTAATAGAATATGTACAAAAACAGTGGTTTGCAGTATAAAACAAAAAATATAAAAAGACAGTTAAGTTCCTCTGCAGGGTCTGATGCACTAACAGAGCACTGAGGATCCTACATCTTGTTTCCAACAAGTTGTCATCCTTGCTTTGTCAATGTGTAAAACTCACTTTTGCTCTGTTTGCATCCTTTGATTTAATTTGTGTGAAAAGAAACCTCTCACTTTCAAAGGATACTTGCTAAACTGAACCCATTTATTAAAATTATGCTACTCAAATCCCCAATGTTTTAAGAGAGCAAAGAGCTTAATAAAAACATTATGAACTATTAGACTATGACAGGGAAGAGAAACACCTTCCCCCCTACTCCAGTGTGTCAGATACTGTGTTCCAGTACAGGTAAAGTTTCAGCAATGCCAGGCTGGCAGGAGCCACTGCCCAGGTGAGCAGGGACTGCCCCAGTGCCTCTGCCCTGCCCTGCAGTGCCCTTTGCCTCCTGCCAGCACAGTCACTTGTGGGGCCACACTGAACCCAGCAGGGAAACTACCTGGCTTAAAAAAAAAAAAAAAAAAAAAAATTAGAAAAAAGTTAACATCAACTTCTGATGAAATAGCACCTAAACATCTAACCAGAGACTAGACTGCTCTGCTTAAGTAACAAGACAAAAAACCCAGCCATGCAAAACAAAGCAAAAACCCACCAAAATATTTACTCACTGGTATCTCCTGGAACAAAAAAAATGCAGCTACTGAGCCTGGTTAACCCTTCCTTGGCAATTACATGTAGTGTCAGAAAACTGCAGATCAAGCCCCAGCCCAAATGGCACCACTTCCCTTGCAGTGATCATTATAAACCAGCTGAAGTCTGAGACTTGGAGAAGCTACTCCAAAAATAGATTGTGGAATTCAGCAGAGCAACTGGGACAGCACTGAAGATGGAGTTGATGGTGTATGACCTTCAGTTACCAGAGATTTTAGCAACTCCCGTTGTTCCTCTGACAGCGAACACCACACAGATTAGACAAACACTAATCAACTTTTTTTCAACAAAGTTTAACAAAACATAAAATTTAAGCTGTACTTCTAATACTTGTAATAAAGAAGTTTCAGTTGCTTACTGAATCTTTTAGCCCTCTTATAGTTTATACTGCAGTAAAACTTGGATTAGTTTTCTTAAATACAAAGAAGTGGGTTTTGAAATACACTTTATCACCTTCTTATGTAAAATTTAATTTACAAAAGTAGATGTGATCTAGCTCCTTAAAATATCTCTAACATCATAAAACTAAATGTACTCCTTTGCTATAGGAAGAATACCAGGGAAGGTTGCTTATGGTCCTTGATGCTGAAAGTTTAATTCTATCACAAAATCATTTTATCTGTGGATGATCCTGATTTAAGACCACAGAAGGATGAAAATCTCTAAGATCCTTTCCAATTCCATCCTCTCTGCCATATTCAACAGAACCATAACCCAGATCATAACTCAAAGGAGCATTTCAAAGCAGACAAGGCACTGATCTAGCAGTCAGTGGGGAACTTGATTTTTAGTGTAAGTAAAATTTCATGTATTTTGTCAGCACCTGGTCAGCTGGGAGTGAAGAAGGACACTTTTACACTTTTTAATAACATTTTTGTGATGGGAAGGGTTAGGAACATCATCCCATGAAGATGGAAACACTGGTTAAGTCCAGGAGACTGCAACATTTATGAGGGGCAGGCAGAAGAGCAGCCCATCAGTGAATTAGCTCCTGCTTCCCAGCAAGTTCTGGGCAAGGCACCCTGAATTAGCATCTTTTTAGCCCAGCAATTGAGGATATTCAGGAGTAAACAATAAACTGAGCTTTCACCTTTGCTTTTTTCTCCTCTTGCCTGACCACAAGCACAAACAGATTTACACTAAGCTGCTGTCCTAAAAATATGAAGAAAGAGACTTGATTAAGAAATCTTGACCATAACACTTTCTTTCAGTTTTTTCATCCCAGCAGGAGAAAGGCTTTTCCACCAATCTTTCTTATATATAACTATTCTGGTTCTGTTACAGATGCAACCTTTGCTGAAATATTTGTCTGCACTTTTTTTCTTAAGCATCAGAAATCATTTAAGACATTGATTACTGTTAACAGTACAGTTATATAATTAGTTTTCTTAGCAAGCTACCTTTCCTACTCTACCTTGGAACATCTATTTTACAAGCAAAGTTATGTTCACAATGAAATACAAGCATTCTCCAAGTCAAACGATTTATAAGTAACATTTCATTATAGCTACAGCATGTTAATGTCACAGTCTAGAGCCTTGCTTCTGAAAGCAATGTGGTACTAGTTTCACAGACTGCAATCTAATTTTGTTTATTCCTGTTTGCACACTTCTGCTTGGCACCTGTAGGGGTTGGTGCAGGAGTTTTCTTACCAGGCTGTGCCGATTCATGACCGTGGTGCTGTTCCTGCGGGTGCGCAGAACACTGGCCTGGAACACCTGGGAGTTATCGCTGCAAAAAAAAACACGAGTCAAATGCAAAAGCCATTTCTTTCCTAGCAAAAAGCACCTCTTCATATCAGCTCAGTTTCAAATGCTGTGACAGCTCTCCTGTTGAGACAAAGCACTCCAGAGACAGGTAGGTAAGAACTCTTTTAGCTTGTTGGCAGAGAGTGCAAATCAACTCATTCATCCTCCAATTCCCAGCTACTTCAATTAGTGATTTCAATTAATCATTTTGTGTCTTCAGAATAATTGAAGAATTGTTTATACTGTAAGGATTTATTATGTTTGGAATGGCTGCTGCTTGTATATTGCTTCAAATGTCATTCAACAGAACAAATGTATTAATGGCTTGTAAGCAGTAACTGAAACCAGCTTTGATCCCACAGATAAAACAGAATTTAAAAATACAACATCTTGATAAATCTTACCACTAAAATCATTTAATATCTTCTGAACATTTTTACAGGAAAGGTTAAATTAAACTTACAGTAAACCCAGTTTTTAAGGCCCCACAGCAGCGTATCCATTGAAATGTTATAAGATTATTTATTTAACATAAAATGAACTTCATTCTCAAGGCAATTTTAGTTCTATTGATTCCTAAAGCAAGTTTTACTGGTCATGTCATCACCAGTGTTTCAACAGCCAATGATCAGCACTTAATGAATGCGACTGCAGAAATAAACTAAATTTTATAGTCGCTAGAAAAAAAATTTTGAGCCACAACCCTATAATCCTCATGCCCAAAAATCAGTGAGGAACTGCACAGGTGAACAAATCCAAATGTAAGACTGTAATTAGATTCAAATTACAAGAATTCACATTATATCTTTTTGTTTCTGCTGCTAACTTGGGATGAACAAAAGTCCCCCACAAATACAATTTCTTTAAAACTAACCTGATCAGCAGCACTACCTTGCTGTAAGGACTGATAATCCTACTGCACTTTCATGACACACCATTGTCAGAATCCTCTAGTTTAAAACACACCAGTTAGACACATAAGTTGTAGACAGCTTTTATGTAGCTGTAAATAAAAAACAAATAAAGCTTATACTGTGAAATAAAAGCCAACAGCAATTGGCATAAGCACTGTACTTTCTGCCAAGAAAAATGCATAGACTCTCCTTCTCCAAAATGTCAAGTACATAGGACCAGACATCATTTACAATTTTCCAAGAAGTTTCACTCAGCATAGGCCCACCAGAGATCAAACAGCTGCCATTTGACAGAGGTGGAAGAGGAGAAATTGAAGGGATGCACGGCATGATGTTTAGAGATGAGTTTTGGCTGAGGCCAACAGCTACAATTCTTTTCAGTGTAAGTGTACTCGTTGGCATGCAAACACAAGACAAACAGCACATCCTGAAATCCGGGGTCTGAGTCAAGAAAACAGGTTGGAACAATCCTGTCCCACATTACCATAGCCTGAGTCCAATACTCAGTGCTAACTAGCAGAGAGGGAGAGAAAAAAGACCTACAAATAATCCTATCTTTAGTCTCCCTTGCAAAAACACCAGAAATGGTCAGATCTCAGACTTACTTTTCACAAAAAAACTATAGTTCCCATTAAAAACCAATTTTTTTTGGCACAAAAGCAAGAGTTAAAAGTTCTGTGAAAGGTAACTGTTGTGATCTAAAATATTCCACTTATATCTGTTCTCTGGATCTACAGCAACTCATTTTCCAAGTTCCTTACTAAAAAATGAAGAAGACAAAACAGGAGGCAGAGGAGAAAAAGCAAGCTGTGTAAGAGCAAGAGCTTTTGTTTCAGTTTACCCAACAAAGCAATTCTGGGAAAAACTGAAGTTTCTTGCCAAGAGCTGCAATCTTGCAGAAACAGTATTCTGGTGGAAAATTCCAAACTAACAGGCAAACCACTACAACCACCTCAGATTAGTTCAATGGCATTTCAGTTTTATTTGTATGAACACCTAACTCATAGTGTATGCACAGTATCAAGGCAAGAGCTCAGGCTTACCCTTCTATCTGCCCAAACCCTGAACTAAATAATTTGTTTGGGGGTTTTTTTAAGAGTCTAGGGTCTTACAATTTCCAATTTACAAAAGGCTGACATTATAAAAACATCTTTGTCTCAGTTACACAATTATTTTACCTGCTCAGAAACCTCCCAGGGGAGAGCTGCCATACACAACCCTTTCATACTGCATCAAAATATAAAATGGGAGTTGTTTCATTGTGATTATGTAAAAGAATCAAAATTACATTCACTTAACATTAAATCACGATGGAATAGGCAAGAAGTAGTATTTCATCTGAACTGTCAAACACTGTTAACCATTTTGGTAAAAGAGGTATGTGAGATTTGTTCATCACTTGATATCCAGTTCCTTACAGAAAAAGAAAGGTAAAAAAATCAATCCACCAGGAAGTACTTATCATGTAATATACTACAGTTTATGAAACTTATTGTCAATATGCTCTCCCAAAATGCAGACACACCACTAACAGCAGCACATGGACCACCTTACAGTTGGATGGAAGCCACACCATGTAGCAGATGGGGAATCTCCCAACTTCTCAACAGCCCAGAGGAGACAAGAAACAGCCCTTTGGGTTATAAACCTACCCAAACAAAACTGTACAAGAAACCCTATCTGTCTGAAAGCTTTCACCTACCCCTTGCCTGCCACTGCCATTTTCTGTCCTGTCAGCTGAAGAGCGTCAGACCTGGCAAACACCCAACCCTCCTGCAAACAGACCTACCACAGGCTGGTGGCAACATCCAAGCACAACTGTCTACATAACACATTGTATTTCTCCCAGTAATGCGTATTACAGAAATTAGTATCCAGGAAAATTCCTGGCTACCTGACACAGTTTTACACTAAATGTAAAACTTACGTCAAGGTCCCGTGACCTTCCTGACCAAATTTGCCTGATTGTTCCGAAAGCATTTACTGTTGTAATCATACACAGAGCAGTGCTTTATTTTGTTCAGACTTGATCCATTACAGAAATCATCGCGATTGTTATTCGATGTATAAGAACAGCCACAACTCTGACGTTGCGGACGGTGTTTCTCTGCAACACAGAAGACCTTGGTGAAAACAAAGCGTTTCAGTAAAACCAAAGCCCGTCTTCCCGGGCTTCCTCGCACTCCTCCACACGTTAATATATTCCCTAAATCCCTCCCAGCTCGGGACAGCGCTTAGGAACCCACTTTTCCCCGTGGCGCCGCGGAGCATCTCCTGAGCCCCCGCACGGCCGGGCCGAGCGGGGACCCTCCCGGGCCCCTCACCTGAGCCCGTGGATGAGCGGGGCGCTGTTCGACCGCCTCAGGCCGCCGCCGTCGCCCGGGGCCGCGGCGCTCCCCGGGGACAGCTCCAGGTCCAGCTCCATCTTCTCCTGAGCCATCGCAGCGGCTCCGGCTCTTCCCGCTCCGCCCATCCGCGGCCTCAGGCCGCCGCTGCCCCAGCCCTGCCGAGCCCGCGGGCGAGGGGGCTGCCGCAGCAGCGAAGTCGCATCCCGGAGCTCCAGGGGCGGCCCGTGCCCGCAGTTCCCGCTGGTTCCCGCTGATCTCCGCAGCCCCCGCGGGCCCCGGGCTGCTCTCCCCGCCCGGCCCCAGCGCAGGCGGGCCGGGCCGCAGGGCGCAGGCGCAGCGCTCCGGCTGCGGCCGCTCGGGCACAGCTCCGGCAGGTTTGAGGTGTCCCGAGTGTGTTCGTTCTCCAGAGCTCTCTCACCAAGGGACTCAACGCTGTTCGCTAAATAGCGAAAATACCGCCAGCCAGCACACCTGCTAACAAAAAGTTTGTTCCTTAAAAGTATCAGCCTGTTGCATATTTAAAAATTCACATGCATGATTCAAACATTCCTTTTGAGTATGAATTTCTTTGTTCAGTTTCAACTCCCCCCAACCATTTTATCTGGTAGATCCATCTGCGGGTGGGTCCATTCCGTCTGATAGCACAAGTCCCATAAATTCTTCTCCCGGGGTTTTGGTCAAGATACTTGATAACTGAAGTTTAATAGCTTTTTGGTGAGTAATCTTCATGCAGGAATGAAGGATGACACCCCCTACTTTCTGGTTTGGCCAGTTTAGATGTTACAGAAAAAAACCTCCAGACTTTTAACACTATGTCACAATCATAAAAAAATATACATTCATCACATTTCTTAACTCTATTAATAAAAGAAAATACAGTACAATCTTCCCACATTATACATACAGTATTCATTTTAATATTTGCAAAAAGCCAACTATATACTATGCATTTATAACAATATCCCCCCTCCTTTTTTTATAATTCATTTGGCTTGAGCTATATTCTTTGTTTTCTAGCCTCCATTATTTGCTCATTTTTTTCACAGATCAATTTTGCTTCTTCAAAGGAGTCTTCTATATTATTTTGTTTCTTTAACACCATGATCTTTTGTGCCATTCCAGATGTAGCCAATTTTGGGTCCATAGGCATTGTTACCACTTGCATGCCTTGAACTACGCTTGTGATCAGCCGAATAAAATAAGAGATGAAACAAGGAAGAAATATCAGGCCAGCAGTAGCACATTAAAGGAAAAAACCTAGCTTTTTCCATTGTTCTATTCCCAATAGATTATCCCACCTGCTAGCTTTTAGCATTGATTCCCACCTTTGAACTGGTACGTGAGCTATTTTTCTGATGTCAATCACTATATCAAAAACAGCATCCCTGTTGTCATCTATTTTCAAACAACAATCTGATGTATTAAATTTTCCACAAAAACCCCCTTCTTCAGCTAGTAAATAATCTAAAGCTAACTTATTTTGATATACTGCAGCTCTTGTTTGGCGTTGTTGACTTGATATTAATTCCAACGCCTGACCAGTTTTGTTTGTTATTATTTCTACAACAGCCTGGAGTCTTATGATGCGGTTCAGCATATAAATTGGGGTCCGATATCCCCAACTCCCATCTTGTGCCCAGGTGGCTAGCCCATATGTTTCCAATATGAGTTCAGGGGGCCATTCTTCATCCTCCCATTTTTGGAATCCTCCAATCAAATCCCTCATTTCTTTTTAAGTCCTCATAAACTGGTATCCCTAAGTTATCTCCATTTGGTCCTGGTAAAAGAAAGAATCCTGGCTGTATAATTCCCAAAGTGCAGCTCCCTTTCCACCTAGAGGGGAGTCTTGGGTATGCCCTGCTTCTACATATCTAAAATAAGCCATCTGGTGCTTTCTAATAATCATTTCCCTGTCGATTTATATTCTCCCAGAATTTGGATATTTCTGGGATCCTGAAATAAGGATTTTTTTCCTGTATCATTACCTTGAAAAAGTCCAACTTCATTATTATATCTACAATTTCCCTCTCATTTTTCCTTGAGTCCAATACTGAGTTGGTTCCTCTGGGATCCACCATGTAAAAGTTCCACTGCTTACCTTATATCTTTTACAGGGAGTTTTTCCCACTTCATTAAGAAAATTTTTCCCGGTGCACCAGAGACATTCTTCCCCTATCACTGTTGAACTTAAAATCCACCCTTCTGGTTGATTTTCCCCTTTTATATTTGTCTGGTTCTACTTAAGGAGTTCAACCGGGCCTAAGCTACTGCCTTTCTATGGCCACTCCTGACATCAAAGCCCCTCCACAGACCCAACAGTTGGTTATGTTAAGTTCTTTACTTATTCTTTCCCCCAATTCCACAAACAGATTTTTCCCCAGTCTCAAGATATCTCTTTCTTTTTCTAATTGCTGGTCCAGTTTTGTATACAAATCTTGAAGTGAAATTTGCACAGAGTTAGATTGCTGTGCTGGCTTTGTCTTTTTGCTTACCAGTCACTCTTTTACTAAATCTTGGACTTTACTCCCAACAGCATATGTGAAACAAATCCATCTTTCCCCTTTTGGACATTTACTTCCCAGCCTGTCACTAATTGTTCTTAAATTTTCTGTAATCTAGTATTTTTTCTCATTGTGAACATAATTATTTAATTTGGATGTGTTATAACAGTGACTGTTGATATGGGTGTGTGTAATAAGGAAGTAACTTCGGTATCTTCTTATATACAGCTTTCGATAGCATTTGTGACATGACTTTGCCAATATTTTATAAGGGAAGAGACAAAAAATGAGTGACAGAAAAAGGAATAACAGAGGTCTGGTATGGCTTATACCTCCACCTCCCATGCCTATGGGGTTGCGACCCACAGCAGGTGTATGTGATCTCGGTGGCAAGTACAGTGGTCACCCGGTCTTGCCCTCTATTTCTTTGTCACTTCCTTTTTTTTTTTTAATTTCTAGGCAAATTGTCTTTGACACTTCTTAACTGTGGTTTCCCACTGTTCTCTCAGTATTTCTTACTCAGTAGGCACTAGCAATTCCCATCTACAAAGCAAAGTTACTATTTCAGCTATTCTTAATTCTACTGGGATGGGGAATAGATTTGTCACCCGGCACTTCATACAGTGTGAGCGTCACTTCTGTGAACTACAATACTAATTATTTTACAATTTAAACATTTGTATTTGACCCAGCTAGCATGTCTAGTATTGGTATGAATTAGACAGGGTATATAATATAATTCTGATGGTGGTAGTAACTCCTCTTTTCCTGTGTATAAGTTACAAGCTAAGGCGAGATTATAAGAACTTAAAACAGTCTTGATCTTCTTGTTTGAAATGGAAGTATTCCTCTCCAAGGGGGATATCGGAAGTGTCTCAGAACTCTTCTAGGCTGAACTTGAATCTACTGATATAAGCTTGGCTTTATTTCTTAATTAGGTGTGATTCTTTGTATATTTCTTGGGTCATTTGGGTTCTCCCAGTTCAATACCACCCCGTTTAAGAGTCAGTTTAGTATCACTCGGTTTAGATGTTACAGTCCATTCTTTCGGTTCTTCCACGGGTCCTTTGATTCTGCTGGCGTGGATCCACCCTCGTTCCCTGGTCCGGATCGCAGCTTCGGTTGTCAGCAATACTTGAAAAGGACCTTCCCATTGTGGAGTTAAAGATTGTTCTTTCCATGTTTTAACTAGTACCCACTCCCCTGGATGGATATTATGGATTTTAAAGTCTAAAGGTGTGGTTTGAGGGATTATCCTTTTTAATCACAGATTTTCGAGGGGTTTTGCAATTGTGTTGACATATTTCTTAACACTCATTTCCCCTACATCATAAGTGGCTGTTTCATGTTGGGTGGTCGGAAAGAGAAACCCAAACATCATCTCATAAGGTGACACTCCCAGGTCTGACTTGGTTTGTGTTCAAACCCTTAATAAAGCCAAAAGTAGGCATTTTACCCACGACATTTGGGTTTCAATTATTAATTTTGTTAAGGTTCTCTTTAAAGTCTGGTTCATCCTCTCTACCCGACCTGAACTCTGTGGATGCCATGGGGTATGTAATTCTCACTTTAACCTTAAGGCTTGAGCTATTTGTTGTAAAACTTTTGACATGAAATGTGTTCTTCTGTCTGAGTCTATCTTATTAACTATTCCATACTTGGGAATAATTTGTTCTAAAAGGGTTTTACATACCACATTGGCTGTAGCTCTGACAGTGGGAATAGCTTCCACCCAATGAGTTAGATGGTCTGTTATCACTAATAAAAATTTCCACTTCTGTACTTGGGGAAGTTCAGTAAAGTCCACTTGGATACTTTGAAATGGTCGAAGAGCTAACTCCCAACCTCCTAGTGTTGTTTTTCTCATTACTTTTTTATTTACTTTTTGGCAAATTATACATCTTTCAGTTACTTGTTTTGCCAATCTAAAAATCTTAATACACCTATAATTCTTTAGAAAGTGATCACACAAAGCTTGAGTACCTCAATGAGTTTTCTGATGCATGTTTTCTAATATTTTCCTAGTGAGTGGCTTATTAAGTAACTGCCTCCCATCAGGAAGTTTCCATCTCCCTGATTCATCTGGCTTTCCCCCTATCTTACTTAATTCTTCTTCTGCTTCACTGAATTTTGGAGTTTCTAATTCTTCTTTATTTGAGGTCAGAATTAACAAAACTTTTTGGATCTCATTTTCTGCTGCATCCTTAGCTTCTTGGTCTGCTAGATTATTTCCCCTTATTTCTAAGGTCATTCCCTTTTGATGTCCTTTGACATGTACTACAGCTATTTCCTCAGGCAATTTTAGTGCCTCTAAGACTTCTAAAATAAGACTCTCATGTATTAATCCCTTTTCTTTTGAATTGAGTAACTTTCTTTCTTCTCAAATTTTTCTAAAACTATGTACTACCCCAAAGGCATATTTTGAGTCAGTATATATAGTTATTTTCTTACATGCTAGATATTCCAGTGCTCTTTTTAGAGCATATAATTTAAAAGTTTGAGCTGACCAGTTTGAAGGTAATTTTCTTTTTTCAATGGTTTGCATATTTTTCTTGTCAACTAAAGCATATCCTGACATTCTTTTTCCTTGTAGACACCTGGAAGAACTATCTACATATATTGTCTCCCCTTCTGAAAGGGCTTGCTCTTCAAGATCTTATTGTACTTTGGTTTGGTATTGAATAATTTCTAAACAATTATGTGTTAGGCTATTTTTTGGTTCTCTATATAAAAATTGAGCTGGATTTAAACTTTTGTTCACTTCTAATGTCAAGTCATCACTGTCTATCAGGATTGCGTCATATTTTAGCATCCTAGAGTCTGTTAACTATCTTTCAGCCTTTTGGTTTAACACATTTCGGATGGCATGAGGTGTACACACAATTAGTTTACTTCTAAAAGTAAGCTTACGGCTCTCTTGTACCAGAATTGCAGTAGCTGCTATAGCTTGAATACACACTGGCCATCCATGGCTTACTGGGTCCAACATCTTTGATAAATAAGCTATTGGTCTCTACTCCTCCCCACTCCTGAACCAAAACTCAATGAGCTACTCCACTTTCCACATTCACATACAGATGAAAGGGTTTTTCTAATGAGGGTAAGCTCAAATCTGGCACTGAGGCTAGTTTTAACTTCAGTTCTTCTAATTTATCATCATCTTCCTTGGTCCACTTTATATTATCTCTTTCTGTCAATTTTCTATATAAAAATTTTACTGCTTGTGTATACTTTTCAATCTATAGCCTACAATATCTCAATAATCTGAGTAGCTTTCTGATTTCTTTCTTTGAGGAGGGAGCGGGGAGGGATAAAATTCTTGCAATTCTCTCAGGGTTCAGCTTTTGGCTACTTTTGCTTATTAAGTGTCTAAGATATTTTACTTCAGATTCTACAAACTGCAGTTTCCCTTTTGATACTCTTAGTCTTTTTTCTCTAAGAAAAATTCAAAAGTTTTATAGTAGCTTCTCTAACTTCAATTTCAACTTCTGATAATAAGAGATCATCTACATATTGTATAAGGTGTATTCTAGGAGGAGTGGGGAAGGTTTGTAATATTGTTTCTAAAGCTTGCCCAAATAGGTTTGGAGACTCAGTAAAACCCTGCGGTAATTTCGTCCATCGTAGTTGCTGCTTTCTCCCAGTATCTGGATCCTCCCACTCAAAGGCAAAGATATTTTGGCTTTCCTCAGCTAATGGACAAGTCCAGAAAGCATCCTTAAGATCTACTACACTAAACTATTGATGCTGGGGTAGGACTTTACTTAGAAGAGTATAGGGATTGGGTACCACTGGGTAAAGGGTCCAAGTTCTCTTGTTAACTTCTCGTAGATCTTGTACTAATCTATAATTCCCATCAGACTTTTTTACTGGCAGAATAGAGGTATTATGAGGAGACATGAGAGGTTCTAATGTCTCATCCTCTATTAATTCTTTTATTACCGGCTTCAAACCTTCTCATCCTTCCAAGGATATAGGGTACTGATGTACACGTATGGGACAATCTTCCCTTTCAGTTGTGACCCTTATGGGGTTAATGTCCAGTCCTCCCCTATTTCCTTCTCCAGCTCAAACTTCTTTGTTAATTTTATCCTCATCCTCTTGGCCAAGTTTTAAAACTTTAGCTGTCATTTTCCCTTCTTCTGGTATAACCCCTATTCCCAGCTTTACCTGTAAGTCTCTCCCTAATAAGTTGCTACCTGCCCCAGGAACCAATAAGACATCTCTCATCCAAATTCTAGTTTCCTCTTCAATTACCACATCTTTAATAACAGGAACTGTAAAACCTTCTCCTTTTGCCCCTGACACCTTTACAGTGTCTTTACTCACACTACAACCTTTTTGAGTATTTAATAGGCAGGTTCTTTCTGCCCTTGTGTCAACCACAAATTCTAATTCCTCCTCCTGGGGACCCACTTTTAAGGTTATCACAGGCTCCAGATGGTATTTGTCCCCTAGAAAATAGAGCCTATGACTTCCCTATTCTTCTTCTGGGTCTATCTCTTGGAAGATTTTCAGGTCCTTTTTTAGGTGAGGGCACTCTCGCTTGTAATGTCCCTCCTTCCCACAAAAAAAACCAGGTATTTTTAGGGTGCTCCTGGGTTTTTGTTCATACTGGGGTTCTCTTTTTTTCCTTTTCCCCGTCTCTAAGACCTGAGTGTCTAGGAGTGGTACCTGGGAGCTTCAGATTCCTTTGGAAGTTACCTTCTCGCATAGTGGCTACCATAATTTTTGCTTCCACTTTGGCTTTTTCTTCATCTCTTCAGACATAGACCTTTTGAGCCTCCTTTAAAAAATCATCTAGTGATCTATCATGCCAGTCTTCCATTTTTTCCAGCTTTTTTCTAATATCTGGCCAGGCATGAGTAACAAAATTAACTCCTAATAAAGCTTGTCCTGCAGTTGTCTCAGAGTCTACTCCAGAATATTGTTTCATATTCCTCCTAAGGCTCTCTAACCATTCAGTTGGAGTCTCTTCTTTCCCTTGCTGTCCCTCAAAAGCCTTTTTGTCATTTTGCCCTCAGGGTGCTGCCTCTTTTATTCCTTTGATTATCAAATTACGATAATCATTCATATGTCTTCATCCTGCCTCATCATTTTGATTCCAATCAGGATGTGCTATTGGCATTTTCTGGTGTCCTAGCGCCCCCGGCTGGTTTTCTCTTTCCCAAATTCTTATTCCAGCAGCTCTAATCATGTGCCTTTCTTCTTGAGAAAATATTATCTTCATTATTGATTGCATCTCCTCCCAAGTAAAAATGTTTGGACCTAAAAATTGATCTAATTAATCAGCTGTACCTATGGGATCCTCTAATAATCCTTTAATTTCTTTTTTAAAATTTCTGACTTTGGGTGTTAACAAATCCCGTGCCCTCACCTCCCATTGGAACTTCCCGTAATGGGAATAAACTAATCTCTTCATCCCAACTTGTTTGTCCTTTATCCTTTATAACCTTCTTTTTAACTGAGCTTCCTGTATGTTGATATGGTCTTTCTCCTTTGAGAAGAGAATTTCCCTGAACAGCAGGAGCTGTCATTACCAAGGGAACTGTGGTAAAGGCAGGGGTTGCTGAGATTGTCAGAGAAGGAGGGGTGGGGGCAGGGGTCTACCCCGAAGCTGAGTCCTCCAAGAATGGGGGAGTGTAGGCGGGGGCTGCTGCCGGAACCGCCGAAGGGAGGGAGTCTTCCGACAGAAACCAAACCGGGTCATGGATCATCTGCACATGGTCCTTGCCGGCTGGCGCAGTGGCACCCAGCACGGCTGGCGCCAGCACGGAAAGAGCAGCTGGGGCAGGGACGGCCAGAGGAGCTGTTGCGGTGCGTTTTTCAGTTCATATGTTAATTTGCAGTTACACTGTTAATATCTAATGATTTAAGTGTAGTTTTCCTATCTGTTTTGCAACTTAATGGTTCATTCCATGTTTCCCCCTATTCCTTTCCCCACTTGGTTTAGTTCCCGCCCCTGGAAATCCCCTTGAGTTGTTTACCCCGAGTCTGTTATATGTCAATCATGTGTTGCTCCCCTCCCAGAGACTGAAATCCTCCACCCCTCAGTTTTCATTTGATATTGTATATACCACCCCTTTCCTGTGATTGGGTTTTCCTCGTGTGACCACTCCTTCTGTCTGTACCTGAAAACCCTTCACGCAGCCCCTGCTCTGGGCTTCTCCCAGGGCTGTGCCAGGGGACCCCAATAAACGTCATCTCATGGCGCCTCAGGGAAGACTCCTTCTCCTTCCTTCGCCGTAGCCGCCCCTCCACCGCCCGTGCAGCTATGCACTTACCCACCAGGTGGGTCCTGCCGGTTCTCCTGCGGGACCCTACCGAGGCTGAAACGGTTCCCCGCCAGGGCAGCCGGGTCCAGCTAGGAAGCCGCTTGTTAGCGGGCAGGGGAACACGCCTTAAGCAGCCACGGGGGAAGTGGTCAGGGGTGGGACGGCCGAAGCGGCTGGGGCCGGGACCGGCGGGACCTCCGGTGAGGCCGGAGCTGGGATGGGTGGGAATCCTGGCTCTGAGGCAAGCAGCGCAGCTGCGAACAGTGGGGGAACAAGCGGGAATGGGGGAGGCAACATTTCTAAGGGGTCTCAGCCCTTTTCTTTCTTTTTCTCTTCTTGCTCTGTCTCTGGGGTTTCTCATATTTTAAAAACTCTTACCCCCATAGGTTCTGTGTCTGCTATCCAGCATGCAGCATATTCTTTTTCTTCCGGATTAAACGGTTCCTTTGAATTTACAAAAATGTTTAAAGCCTGACAAATCTACATTTCAGAAGAGCCATATCTAGGCCAATAAACATGGTCAGATCTTATTTCCTTTTTTGCCCATTCTATCATACAATACTGGATCATCTTTACTTTGTCCTTTTTTCTTGTACAAGGATCAATATCCCAGTTAGCTAACATAACTCCCAAAGGGCTATCTTGGGGTATCTCTGCTGGCACCCTTTTACTCCCTTTTTTCCTTGAACCCGACTTACTGGTTTTCTGTCCCATTTCTCAGGATTTTATCTATTTATCCCTGTCCTCTGTTTCCCACTTTCCTTAACAACCTGAACACCACCTTCCCCCTCCCCCCCCAAGGCACAGAAGACTCTTTCTCTCAACAATAAAGTTAAATTTTAAAATCAACAATCTATATCACATATACATTCATTCATTCATTCTCACTCAATTTTATTTCTTCAATATGTCTTTCTCACTCTCCCCCACTCACAACTGGACAACAAAAAATATGGTACCTTTACTTTTAGGTCACTTATTAATATCCACCCATGGGTATTGTAAAATCTCAAATTTTGTTGGCCAATCCCAGATGCTCTTGGATCATCACACTTTTGAGCCTCTAGTGTTTTTTACTCTCAACCTGACAGCTGTTTAAAGCCCAGGTGCTCTTGAGCCTTACACCTCCAAGTTTTTTGTGTTTTTTACTCTCACTGGCAGCTTTTTCAGCCCAGGTGCTCTTGAGACTTACACTTCCTGTTTTGTGTGTTTTTAATCCTCAACCTGACAAAATGTTAGGCCCCCCCCCCCCCTCCTTTTTATCCCATTTCCCAGTGAATTGTACTGGAAAATCCTCAGCTCCCTTTCTTCAAAGGGATCCAACCCCTCCCTGGGACCCCATCCCAGACACCCTGGGGGAGGTGTCTCTCATTCCTTTTATCTTTCACTTCGTCTCTTTACTGGCCATTTTTCATGCAAAAGAACGGAAACGCAGCTTGAGAGACTACCACACTCGCTTCACTGGTCTGGGGATACCCAGCTAGTGTCTCATTCACACATTCTCACAAACTCCCCCCTGTATCTGCCCCCCGAAAAAATACTCACAATCCTTCTTTTCTTTTTCTGCATCTTCGTGCACAAGATTTTTATGGAGCTAAATACTGCGGTTTCTTAGGGAGCCTTTTCTTCCCTTTTTTCTTTTTGCTTTTACTGTCTCCTTTCTTGTCCTCCGGGTGTTTGACCTGAAAACCCCCCCCGATCCACGCCAGAAGAAGCAGAGCAAGGCCACCAAAATCGGCAGGGCGTGCCTCCCCGCTCTGGGTCCTTCGGGGGTCTCGGATGCTAGGTGTATATCCCGGACAATCTCCCAATTGTGAAAAACGAAGTTCACTTTCTTAGTAAAATTTAAAAAGTTTAATAAAAAGACAATTAGGAGACAGAAATAAAGCAAATTAATAAACAATTATGGCTGGGTGACTTGGCATTCAGCCAAGAGCACACACTAACTCAGAAAACACTTCTTTAAATGCACCAGTTTGTTACATATTCATAGACTCCTATGCATTATTCAAACATTCCTTGTAGATGTTGGTTTTAACCTCTGACCTTCCCCCACTCCATCAGTATGTTTTATTTCTTCTGGTGGCTCTATCCAGTCTCCCACTCTCTGATAACAGGTTCAGTAAATTCCTCCCCTGGAGCTCTGGTGCCATCTTCATCTGGATAAGATAATTCAGGAATGCGGGGGGGGGGTTGTTCTGATTATCTTTTCCATTCTCCGGTTTAGATGTTATATGAACAAAAGCAGTCTTTATTTTAATATCACGCTATAGCCTAAGAAATATATATATTCATCACACTACTATTTCTAAGTTTCATTAATAGCAGAAATAAAAGGAACTATATTAATACAGCAAAGTTTTCCAACATTATATATATAATATTCATTTTAATATATGCAAAAAGACAATAACATAATATGTACTTATAACAAAGGAGGTACCATAATAAATACTAAGGTATGGAAACAAGAGTTCTAATCAGTTATCTAGAAGCATCAACCTTCAATAATTTTAAAGTAAGAGAATAATTAATCTAGCCATGTTTCCAACTAAGGTAGTTGAAATGTTGAAAAATCCTAACTTTTCTATCTTAACAGTTTTAACACCTAGCACACTGGCAAAAGAACTGTTTTATCCCAGGAGAAAATGAAGACCTTTTAAAATTTGATGCTGGGGAAGGCCCTGAAGCCCCATGCATGTAAGAGACAAATATGTATGATGCAACTGCTATTGCAGAAAAATACTGTAAAGTAAGCACAAACTTTGATGCTTTAATCACTTGGAGTGACTTTGCCCAGGCCAGTCTCAAATCTGAATACAGTCAAGAACTAGGATCATATCTCATAATGAATTTTACGCCAGATTTCTGAAAGTTGAGCAGACTCTCATTGCAATCAAAGACCTGGTATGTGCTTCAGCAGCTAAGGAAGGCTGGGGAAAACACTAGGAAAGCCTGCGGGACTTAGGTCGGAGAGGGCCTAATCTTGAAGAAGGTTGTAAAACCTTTTTGCACTAAGACGGGAAAAAGGTGCCGGGTTTGTGGCCGGGGTGGGACTCGAACCCGTATCCTCCTCAGGCCGCGCCCCCGGCTACGCCCACCGCAGCGCGCGCGTCCTAGCGACCGTTGCGGCGTTTCAAACACACACACGCTCCTCCCACAGCCAAACAGCGCTCGCAGCGCCCCCGGAGGCTGTCGGGAGCTCTCCCGCCGCCGAAGCAATGCCGGGGTGTGGAGCCACCACGCATGCGCCTTGCGAGGCGGGCGGTGCTGCCCGCGCCCCGATATCTGCGCATGCGCAGTGTGTGGTGGCGGGTGCGGCGCGCGGTCGGCACCGAGGGACGCACCGGGAGCGCTCCCACTGCCACCGCGGGCAGTGGCACCGGCAGCAGCTGCTGGAGGAATTGGCCGTCCCCGGGCCGCCCCTGGGATGCGGCGCTGCTGCGGCCGCCCCCCCCGCCGGGCCTGGCGCGCCCCCAGGCTGAGCCCGCGGCGCCGCCCGCGGGGCCTGTAGGCCCGAGGAGCCGCGGCGGCCGCCGGCAGTGAATGGGCGCCGCGGCGGGGCGGGAGGAGCCGAAGCCGCCGCGGCCGCGATGGCTCAGGAGAAGATGGAGCTGGACCTGGAGCTGCCGCCGGGGAGTGCCGCGGCCCCGGGCGATGGCAGCGGCCTGAGGCGGTCGAACAGCGCCCCGCTCATCCATGGGCTCAGGTGAGGGGCCTGGGCGGCTCGGCTCATCGAGCCCCGGAGTCGCCGCTGCCCGCCGGCCTCGCCGCTGGCCTCGGCCAGGCCCGGCGCTACCTCAGCGGCCTGTGGATCGTGTCCCTTGCCCCGTGGGGCCGGGGCCGCCAGTGCCCCCTTGTCCTCCTCGTCCCCCCTCGGTTCACGGAAGGTGCTCGCCGCGCTCCCAGCGACAGCAGTGGTCCTGTTCAAATAAAATGATGTTTCCAGCGCTCTGGAGGCTGCAGCGCGTGTCACAGCACTGTGGAGCTTTAAGTAAAGCGCACCCAAAAAAGCTGTTCACAAAACTTTGTTTTCTCCCCCTGCAGTGACAACTCCCAGGTGTTTCAGCCTTACGTGTTGCGGACTCGCAGGAACAGCACAACAGTTATGAGCCGTCATGGAATGGTGAGGAATCTTAAGCATGTCATGTTTACACACAACAAGGATTAATTGGAGTAGAGAAATGTAGTTAAACTTGATTTGTATTTGCACTAAGTATCCTAGCAAGCTTCCAAGCTGCAGAATAAGCATTTTTTCACCTCTAACTGCAACCTATAATGAAATAATACTGGTGTGTTGACTGTGTGTCCCCAAGAAGATGAGTAGTTGACATTGTATGTGACTCCCCATATTAACTCCAGTTTTAAAGTTAACTTAAGCCTGACTGTGTTAGAAGAGTAAGATTCTGTCAGAATTAAAAGTCTTGAAAAGGTGTTTTACTTTGTTGTGAAAATGGACGAGGGAGTCACAGCTCTTTGTTGACCTGTTTGACATAGTGCTCTTTTATCACAAAGGTAGAACACTAGACCTCAGAAAATCAATGAAAGAAGAGGAATTTATTTGTTGCTCTCTGTTATAAGTCTGGTAGTGTACACTACTGCAGTTGTTTAACTTTTCAAAGATGTTGCATTTCTTTTTTTCTACTCTCTCCTTGTCAGGTGAGGGATTTATGTGCTCCTTCCACTGAAATTTTTCTGTCTTGTCTAAGAGTAGTGAAGATTAAATATTGCTTTTCTCAAAACCTTAAAGTCCTGACATAAGTTTCTTCTATGTCTTCTGTTCGGGAAAGGTGACAGGGATTTTTAATTCAAAGTCTTCTGTTGTGGGATTTCTTAAGAATCCAGAATTTTGGAGCTTGTTAGTAGGTGTGACATTGTACACATGGCCATCCTGAGTGGGAACTGTTGGCCCATTTATATGTGATGTTAGAGTTCCAGAGAAATTAGATGCATAAAATTGCACACAATTGAAAAATTGCAGAAGTTAAGCTTTAGGGAATGTTGCTCAAGACTGAGTTGAAGCACTGAGATTTCTCCTTTACAATAGCCAGCTGGTTGAGTAAGATGCCCTACAGGAGTTTGTCATATCCTGGGCAGTGGGGGACTGTGTAACAATCACAGTTTCATTTGTAGTATCTCCCTTGTCTAAGTGGCATCTGTAGCTATTTGTGTACTTGAGATGCTAAGCAGTATCTGCCTGCAAGTCAGATCTGTGCCACTTGCTGAGTGAAACAAGGAATTTGTGAGAGGTAAAACAAGTCTATTCTCTTGAAGGTCAGTGTTGGCTTTTTTGCAACATTGTTTGAGTCATCCACATGTAGTTGTGCAGCTCATTTTGAACTCCCTAAGAATGTAGTTGATGGTAAATAGTGTGTATGCAAGCAGTTATGTGTGATTTAATCATTGTGGCTGTCACTTTTTTCCCCAGTTCTTGTCATCATCTCCTATTCGTATTCCTAGCAGCCGACTTCATCAGATCAGAAGGGTAAGTGGAGTTTTTTATCTGTATATTCAGTAACAGAATGAAAAGTACTATATGATATTGAAGTACTTGCACAGTGGGGGTTTCTTTCCTATTGAGTCTTTCAAGTACTAAAGAAAACAGAATATTTCTTAAGACTTAATTTCAACAGGGAAGTGACCTTGCAAGGCTTATTGTTGTGTTTAAGCTACCTTACATTTTAGAAGTATTTAAGAGCAGCAGTGAGCTGGACTGGTGGCTGTCCTGTCTTTCTGTAGTGGTTCTGTTGTTCATATTTCAATCCTGATGGCAAATAATGGAATCACAAGTATTATTTGAAGTACCTGTGATGAATCAAATGTTATAGGAAAACTTACAACGTGTATCTCTTGCAGGAGGAAGGAGTAGATTTAATGAACAGAGAAGCAGCACATGAAAGGTGAGTGTTACTGAAAGAAGGTGGTAAAATAGCCAGTTATCCTCTTTGTAGCTACTGATGGGGTTTTTTGTATTCTAGGGAAGTGCAGACAGCAATGCAGATAAGCCAGTCATGGGAGGAAAGCTTGAGCCTGGTAATCTTTTTATAGATGTTTCCTATTTAATTCTACTTTTACACTGAAATGACCAATTTAAGGGAAAGAGAAGAATTAATTGTGAAAATAATTTAAGAAGAATTTAAGCTCATCTGCTTTAGCTACTTTGTGCATTTGACTTTCCATTAGAAGGTTGTGCCTTGGATTTCAAGGTAATGTCCTTGCCAGTGTTAAGTCTGAAACCTTGTATTCACAGAGCGACAATGACTTGGACAAGTCTGAGAAATCTTTTTCCCCAAAGAGAATAGACTTCATTCCAGTTTCACCTGCACCTTCACCTACAAGAGGAATAGGAAAGGTAGGATAAGTGAAATACCAAGCTGAGACAATATTTCAGAATTCTAGACCAAGCTGAACTGTCAAGATGTGTAACTTCACAAATTGTTCAGTAGTTTAAAAAACCCCTGAACAACACAACTGAACAAGCACCAAAAAAGCCAAATCCATATTTTGTTGGTTTCTTAGAATCAACTGGTTGCCATCTGGGAGCCTGCAGAGTTTAAGGATGTTTTCAGTTGCTGCTGTTTGTGCAGTGTTCAGGTGGATTGGGGTTCTGGTTCTAGGGAAGCTGGAAGAGGTTGTGAAAATAGTCATGGACAGGATCTCCAGGTGCAGAAGTGGGGGGATTTTGGGGAAGAAGCACCAAAATTGGACTGCAAATCTGTGTGGTGAGAGATGAAAATGTGTCCATCAGTTATGGAAAGGAAGGCACAAATGCACTCTGAAGGAGGACTTTGGTGTGTTGAACTCATACTGAAAACTGGTGGCGGATGCCAGAGAAAGAGGTGGATGTTAGATAAACTACTTTTCCAGTGAGGATTGGAAAACTGAAATGTAGCACAGAGAAACTGGCACCTGGGTTTGAAGATGGGCTGCTTGACCTTGTTTGCACCCTCTTGTGTGATTCTGCTTTTGTACAAAAAATGAGCAATCTGTGTGCTCCTACAAGATTGGTGCATGTAACAGCCACATACAAGTGCTAGGTAAATGTGTTCCTGGAAAAAAACACTGATGCTGGCAGCTGGTCCTGTACCTTTGGAATTCTGACTGTAAAGCACTAGCAGATAACTTGACAGAAAGTTTTTTGTTTTTAGCTAGAAGCATTCATGGGCTAAGATCAAATTAGCTGCAGAATCACAGAGCTAAATATCCTGCTTTACTCCGGAATATTGTCACTTTTCAGGTCAGAGGTATTTTGAGTAAACTCAACTTGTTTAACAAGCCCCTTGATAGAAGTAAGTCCTGAATACTGTACTGCTGTTTCTAAATGTAGCAAAGAACAGAAACAATTCTCTTATTTAGAGAACAGTGTCTATTTCAATTTTACTTCTCTTGTGGGTTTCAGTTTTAGCTTAATCTGAGCAGAATTGCATGGGCCAGTATGTTTTTGTAAGTTAAAATCTAATACTTGTAACATTATATTTGATAATCTGTGTAATCTGTTGCTAGCTTTTCTTTAAGAATAAAAAGGGAATAGAAGGGATGTTTGTTTTGGAGGGTGGAGTGTAACATCTGAGTATTTTAAAGGAAATTCTGAACTATCTTCATTTGAACTTCTTGCAGCAATGTTTTTCACCATCATTGCAAATGTTTGTGAGCAGTAATGGATTACCTCCAAGCCCTATTCCCAGTCCAACAAGGCGATTCTGCAAGTAAGTAATGAGTGTCTGTTGTGGTAACATTGGATTTTAAGTCAAAGATTAATTAAAGATGATGTTAAGGCATTAAAAGAGACTTCAGTTTTACAACTGCCGAAGCACTGTCACATAAAAATGCTCTGAAAGTCCAACCTTTACCAATGGCAGCTCTATGTGTGTGTGCTCTTATAGAGCATGTGTCAACTTTAAACTAGACTTGGCAACTTGAGGGGAAGTTCTCAGGTATTTCGAATTAACTTTGTCAGCAGATTAGTTCTATATACTCTACAAAATTTAGAAAAGGATTGAAATGAGGATGTGATTTACTAGGGGAAGGAGAAAACCTTAGAAAATCTACTACAACTTCATGTGGCAGATAATCTGCTCTATTAGACAGCCCGTATTTGTTATCTATGTATTTAGATTCCACAAGAATTCCAGTTGTGCAGGAATAGTTTTGAAGAATGCTTCATATGCTGTGGTTGTGTTGATTTGATGCAAATTGGAACCTTTACAGGCCTGACTCTCAGTATTCTCTCCAGCAGGAGGAGTCAAAGTCCAATTAACTGTATCAGGCCCAGTGTTCTTGGCCCCATTAAAAGAAAAGGTATGTGTATTTACCTTACCAGATGTTTTAATATGGATGTAGTTTTCTAGTTGGATACATTTTTTTGTTATTCTGTAAATAAAACGCACTTGTATCCACAGTGAACTGGAATTTGCCAGGCATAACTCAAAAATATAATGTAAAGTAGCTAGTCTAAAACACAGGAATAAAAAACTTAAAAAACAGCTACTGCTTGACAGAGGCAAACATTATACATCAAATTAAATGTCAGAGCTTACGAATGTTCATAATATTCCTACAAGTACCACTGAACAGTGCACACCCCTCAGATCATAGGAATTTTGCTTATCATGCAATATCTTCTAAACTTAGTACTGAATGTTTGTTTTCACTCTGAAAGTTCAGAAGGTGAGTGTTTAGAGAAATGGAATAGATCAGTGCCCTTTCCTCCTGAAGGGGGGAAAATGCATTCTTTCCTGGAACTGTTCCATGTTAGAGATTTTTCAAGTAACATCCCCAAACAAATCTCCATAGTAGAACTGTAAGAATGAGATATTCTTAAAAGTATGCCTTTAGCTGTGCTTATCCTTTCTGCTTTTTTTTTTTTAACTTAGGCATTCTTAACTGCACCAAAACCATTGTTTTATTGTACAAGACTTACTTTTAGGCTTTGAGAAAAGTTACTGTTTGTTGTTTGGCTTTTTTTTTTAGTACTGCTTGTCCTGTCAGATAAAGAACATTGTCTAACTGATACTGATTTGACAGAGGAGAGAGACAAGTTTTCTCATAGATGTCAGTTCTATCTTGGCTTTTATTTTCTGTGAATTTTAGAGGCACTAAAATTGAACAAAAGTTTATTAAGCTAAATGATCAATAAGGATTAAATATCCACATTTACACTTTACACAAATTGTAAAAGCAGTGCAGGTAGAGAGACAGGCCTTTCCTCACCAAATCCATGTGCTCCCATGAAGCATCTTTTACAAAGTGGAGATACAAGTTTTCCTTTTCTTACTTGAAATATCAAGGAATTTTCAAAATGCTGTTAAATTTTGAAACATCTAATCCATTTAAATGAACTTACTTTCTTTTCCTAAATACGTGGTCCTGGTTTTTTCTGAATTTTAGCAGTAGATTTATAGTAGGAGAAGGAAAGCCATGAACTGAAGAACTTTTCATCGCCATAGGGAATTAATACTGGTGGACTCTGCAATGTGTTGTAGCAATGCAGATTTGTCTCTGTGAAATTTAAGGGGCAAAAGTGTTACCTAAGTTGGTGTTTTGTTCATTTTTCTGCAAGACCAAGTATTTTATAAATGTTTTTTGCCCATTCTGCTTGCTAGAAGCAATTATTCCTTGCCTTAAGACAGGAATGTATCCCTGTGGGCTGAAGGAAATGGAAATTTTGGAAGTTACCAGTTTTCTGTAAAATGTAGCAGTGTGATTCTGTTGCAGAATGTATAGACTGGTTTGCTATAATGCTTAACCTCTGTCAGGTTTTCAAACTGACTGCAACTGCTGCAAAGTGTAGGTAAAAGCCAGAAAAATGTTTGCCATTTCATGCCTTTTTTTTCCCCAAAGTAAGAATGAAAATATACTGTAGGTGAGAGGTGTTTTTTTTTATTTTCAAGTTCATGATATTTTCAAATGTCTGTTGTAGAGCAGCTATTAGTGAGCCAGCTCATTCTCATGGCAGATTATACTAAACAGATTACATGAGTTCTCCCCATCATATTTAATCTCTTAATGCCTGTAGATGGTTACAGGTACAAAGACAGTCTGATCCACGATGAGTAAGTGGAAATGCTTCCACATGACAGATTTATTCCATTCAGCTTTCCTGTAAAAGTGTACCCATGCATCAGAATTCGTTGTACAGGGGAGGGTGAAACTGAACCCAGCTGTCATTCTTATTTTCATAATCACAATTTTAAACTTTCTGTTTTGACTTATGTCAGTTACCTCATCTCAACTGTTTACTTAAAACTAAGTCATGGTAATTAGTTTGCTTTAGATTATTTTGTCTGATTGCAGTACAAGTAGCAAGTTTTATGTCTTTGAGATCATTGTAGCCCCTCAGATGCTGCTGAAGTTTTAGCTAAGGATGGACTGGATAGTTTAACAGCTATCATTAAATTAATGTCTTAGCGGGGTGCTTGGTTGGCTGAATTAGAGAACTTTTGTTACAAATGCAACCTTGGAGTGTTGTAGGTCAAACCTCTCTTTTACAGCAGACAAGTATTAAATGGATATTCCAGAGACTCAAGTGAGTTTGATTATTTACATTTTTCCTTAGGTGAAATGGAAACTGAAAGTCAGCCAAAGAGACTTTTCCAAGGAACAACCAACATGCTTTCTCCAGATGTTACACATCTGACAGATCTCAGCTCATGGTAAAATATTTCATGTGCCCTGAAATGCCAAAACAGGGAATGTGCATTTATCACAAACTTTCTAGTTTGGGGTTTTTTTCCAGGAAAAAAATACTTCGTGTGTATCTTGCAGATGTGTATTAATGGGAGCTATACTGTGGTAGTGTCCTGTGACAATGGTCCTTCTCCTTTGATCCATTCTTCCTGAACAGACTCTAGCCTAGATTTTGTGTATCAAAGCTTTTACACTGAATATAATTGTTACAAAATCCCTGCTGATTCATAAGCAAAGTTACTTTGCTTCATCATTACAATATGTTGTAGGCAGTGGTTATACAGTGTCTGTGGCACTTTGCTGAATACTTAGAAAATGTGTGTGAGTACTTAATTGTTCTTGTCCCTAAGTTCATGATTTTTAGAGTCATCTTTATTACAATCATAAAATACCAAGGGTTTTTTTGTGTTGAGTCAGATACTAAGTATTCAAAAATATCAGCTATTGTTACTGTAATTTCAGTTTACCTAGACTTGAAACTGTCTAGATGTTTTTTTCCATGTTGCTTCCCCCTAAATTGCAAAAGCATCAATTTATGTGCCTTCTGGGATCTTGTATCTAGACTTCAAAATCCAAACACAGGAATTCTGTGAGGAAAAATAGGTCTCAATCTTTCTTTGAGTAGTGCTATGTTAAAGAGCATACCAGCTAATTAATGATATCTTTGCTGCATTGCTGATTTTTTTTTTTCCTTTAGTATAAGCTTTTAAGGTTTTATACTTATTTGTTGTCCCCTCCTTTCTATATCTGATTAAAATCAGCTTCATAATTTATCCTGCATGTTAAAAAAACCCAATAATTCTGCTCCTCATTCCCGTGAGGAGCATGAATATCTCTAACATGCTACAGAAAACAAGGAGTTTTCAGGGCTGCCAGTCTTGCAGTAAAGACTGAGTGGTAGTATAGGTCTCGTACAAGTCCTGTCCAAGGGGGAAGCATGTCAGCTTTGTTCAGAGCCTCAGGCCTCTGCACTAAAGGACCTTTTTCCCTTTCCCCAGCCTGTCCTCAGATATTCTCGACAGGAGTAGCAGCAGTGTTGGCTCTTCCTCTGATTCCCTGACTAAAGGCAGCATCACCACGGAGTCTCCAGTGACCTGTTCCAACTCCTGCTCCTCGTTCATTCTTATGGATGACTTCTCACCCAAGTGACTTTACCAAGTCCTGAGTCAGTCTGACTGTGCTGTTCCCTTCCTGTACACTCGTACAGAGAAACGAACTCTGATCCTTGAATCATTCATATGAGGTTTATTAAAAGGAAAAATTGTTGTTACTGTAATCCTTGGCTACTTTCCAGTGATTTTTTTTTTAAATTTATCCATTTAATGGACATTGTAGACCATATTAATGTCTGGTTTTGCAAATTTATTTTTTAAACAAGATGCCTGCTGATAGTATACTAACTTTTGCTTTCAGGAACTTGCATACACTTTTTGATTCCAGGAATAGGTATCTACCTATTAGTTTTGCAGTTTTTAGAAATGTACTTCTATCATTATCATGGTCACTATGTCTAGGGAAATAACTTGGTTTGGAAGGATTTGAAAATACTAATTTATTCTCTGGCACTTCTACTATTGAGTAAAATTATTCTTGCTTTTTTTTTTTCAGTCACTAACCTCAAATTCCTTTATGGAAGGGAGAAAAAAGTATTTTATTTTCTTAGTGCTGCTAGTCATTTTTATGAATTCATTTACAGAAGACCACATTGGGTGTGGAAATCTCACTCTATTACATTAAACAAAAAACCCCACAGCAAAATAACTAATGACTGTCACTTTTGCCATCAGTGAAGAAATAATAATACTCTACAAAGATGATTAAATTAGCTGCATAGTCCTCTTCCCAGAATATTTGTCCTACAGATTGTATGAAATAAGGTCATTATTCAGCAAGATTTGGCCAGGAAAAATTAATCTGCACTTCAATCGAAGACATACAGTGCAGATAACTAAGTTAATTAAACTACTGTGTAGGAGAACCATGTATGGCACCATCGATGTCCCCTGTGGCATTGAGGTCATAAGTATTTTTGTGCCTTAGGGGACATTGTTACAAAATTATGGAATGTAAACCAGAGGGGCGGGTGGGGAAAGTCCTTTGTGTACAGCTTGTTTATAGAGTGCTTACCCAAGTCTGTCGGTGGTGCTGCTTCCCTTAGTGTTCCTTTCCAAGGTGTGGAGGTGTTGGGGGCAGCCCCAGCTCCAAGGGGCAGCCACGGTAAGACCCTTTGCAGCTGCTCTGGGCAGAGTTTGTCCCTTTGTTGGTCATGAGCAGAGCGAACAGCTCAGCAAATGTTCTATTCCTAAGGAAAGGCTTTGGATTGGATACGAGCTCTGCAAATTGCTTGGTGAAGTTCTCTTTGAGCTCTGAGTAGTCTTGATACAGTACCTTGGTCAGTCTGAGGTAGGAACAGATATTTTACTTTTTAAAGACTATAACGGGGCAAAATAAATCCGTTTGTAATCTGTGTTATGCTATTTATTATTTATAACTGTAAAAAGTGTGGTGATGAATTATACTATTTTTTTATGATTGAATAAGTTTTTTATGTTCAGTAATTGCTGGCTAGTTTGTATTTAATATGCAACATTGGCAGAATCATAAGCTTCCATTTTTGAATGTTTGTAACAAATGCTTTTGTTACCTAAAAGTGCAACTTGTGATCTTTCTGAAAGAAAATACCACTGAATTTAAAGTAAGATTATGTGCTTTAGATGTGAGCACAATCTCTGGCAATACTGTCTGGCTAAAAGGGGAGGGGGAGAACCATAGTTTTTTCTGTTCTGAAGAAGCAGTTGGGTATCCAGAAGACATGTACATACCAGATTATTTTTAAAAGTGTTTCCATTAAATTGTAAGAAGTACCAGAATGGGCCAACAGTGGCACTATTATTTGTATGATCATTTCCACCTGTGGAGCATTAGTTCCCCACTTCAAATAAATGTGCGTATTGCAAAATATTGTCCATCGGTGCCATTTTTAAATGAGCTCTACAGTACTGAATGTCAATTTTGTTTGTATATGCACAGTGCTATTTCTTGAATTTTTGATGTCTTAAGTCAATTATTTTTTTATTAATGCCTGTATCTTCTCTGCCACCTTGGTGCCTCAAGAAGGCTGCTTTTCCATTTGCAAAATATTGATAAACAGTCTGTGATAAAATCCAACCCCATTACCTGTGCCCCAGTTCCCTTCTACCGTGCTTTTACTGGTACTGTGATTTGGAAATCTGAATGAGGGGTGTCAGGAGGGGGAAACGTATTGCATGCTTTCTTAAACCTGAGAAGAGCATAGCTATTGCTTAATTTTGGCTGATTTACCTGTACAATTGATGCATTCCAGATTTGTTTATTAGTGGAGAGTCCTATCTGAGTGCTGACCTCTGTAAACATTCGAATGTAAGCTGCATAAAGCGAGCGCACAAATAGTCACTCTTGTTACAGCAGTTTTTTGTAGTGTTCTGGCTATTCCCCACTCTTGGAAGGTCTTGTAAAAGACATTGCTCTTTTGTAAAATATATACATGATGCACACGCTCACTGTGTCTGTTTCAGAACGAATGGATGTTGCTGTGTAATAGGCCCAAGGTAGGCCCAGGTTCTCTTTCATGCTCCTAACACAACTTGTTCATTTTGAAACAAAGTTTTCTGATATGCTGGTTATTGATACTTGCACTTAACTGCATTTGAGTTGCCACTGCTTTAGGGGGTTCATTGATACTGTAGCATACTCTGACTAAAACTAAAAGTTGCATTTCTGGATTTGTTACCTGCCTTGTCTGAGGGAATTAGATACCAGTTGGGAAAGAAGGCCAGGTGGTGCTTGTAGTCAGCTTTTATGTATAACTATTGACATTTAATAACTGGTTTTTAGGACTTCACCAGACTTATTTCTGCTGAATTGCCATGATGAGTGTCTGAGAATTCGTCTTTCCCCCACTTCCTTCTTTTTATAAGGGATCATTAGTGCATATCTGTTGCTGAGCATCACAGTGATGAGTTACCTTTAATGTTGTAATAGTTGAGAACTAAGTTAAAATACCTGTGTAATTCAAGCAGCATTTTAGATGGACTATTTTTAACATGTTAATTAGCACAGCATTGCAGCAATGGTCTTTGTACAGCTCATTGACCAGCACTGCCTTTAGATCATATCCAGAGCACCCTGAATCCTCATTTCATGGGCTTAAAATGCTGGAAGGATATTACCAATGGTTTAGAAAAATGTGTGTGTCAGCTGTAGAACTCTGTATGTTTTGATAATATCATATGTTCTCCATCAGGAAATGGATCACAGTGTGCATGTTTCATTCTCCATCATTGAATTTCAAATTAGGGAATCATGGGCCCAAAAGCCTATATTTAAGGGGCTGTTTTTCTGACTGTATGTGATTAAATACTTTCTCCTACAATGAAAGTAATTAAACTGTCAGTGGGTGAGAATGTAAATCTGAGTCCTGCAGACTTTATTGGAAAACTTATTCTTGAAAGGCTCGAGGAACTCTATACTGCATAAAAATACTAAAACGGGATTTTTAAAAAATTTATTTTGTAAGTCATGATAAAAATAGAGAACTCATTTTAACAACTCAAAATGCTAAAAACATTTTAAATGCAAGGCTTTAGCTTGGCATGTTTCTCCAGGCCGGTCCACATTGGGGGCTATTTGCAGAGGTGAACTTGAGCAGGCTCAGGCAGTTTTGGAACTGAGGCTCTGGTGCACAAACACAATAGATTGGCCCAGGGAAATTATTTTTTGCAAATATTCACATTCTTATCTGTAGACCCTGCTAATACATTGTGTGACAACAAAGATGAAAACTTGTTTTTCCTGGAAGGAATTTCATTAGCATATAATTTTCCTGGTAACTTCATAATAAAAAAGCTTTGCATTAACATGAGTTCAAGAATTTCATGAAGTCATAGGCCTGCTGTATTTGATTTTTTGGAGTAAAGTCCAAGGAATATTTTTGGAGCTATACAAACTACCCCTTGTATTCCAAGGCTATTACATGAATGGCAGCTGTCCATAGTAGATGGAAAGGAACTTTGCCTATCATTGAGTATTTTAGTCTCTCTTGAGGCTTGTTAAGTAATCCTTAGCAAATTCACTGTAAGATGGGTCACTGGAGGTACAAGAAGATCCAGTGAGAAGGAAGTAGTGACTTGCTCCTCTAACTATAAATTAAGAGTTTTAGCCTTGAGTTAATCCTTCCCAGCTAATTTTCAAAGGAAAAATGCATTTTTCATACAACTGAGACTTTTCACGAGGGTCTGCCCTGTTCAGACTGACAGGAAAAGGCTCCTTGTGGGCAAGTCTAGCGCTGTTTTGCTTAATCCACTCCAAAAAGAGGGAGCTGTGCTTGCCCATCAGAATTGGAGTAGCATTGCCTCAGTTCCAGCTGGTTTTGGGGAGGGCAGGGATTTGGTGTTTGGGTTTCCTTAAGGGATGGTTATCTAATTCCCAAAGGTCCCAACAAGGACCTTTGTCATCAGGCTATAATCAGATCATTTTTAGGGCAAGTCTGTTTTCTGAGGGAGTAATTATGCTGCAGAGCTCATTTAAGGGTGACAGCTGGGGTTTGCTTCCTGCTGCAGGGACAGGGCTGCCGTTCCTATAAATGCAAAGGCACAGAAACCACTGTAAAGTGTCCCTGCACCTCAAGGCTAACCTTTTAGAGTGGACCGGGCACTTGGTGGAAGTCTCTTGTTTCAATCCAAACCCTTTTTGCATTCAAGCTGCTTTTTAATACTTGCTCTTAGATCTTAAAGCCTTTTGGTTTGAGTCTTACCTCTGATTAGCATGCCAGGACCAGCATTTTCTTTTTAAACCTGGAGCAGTTTGGTTTGTTGTTCTTGCATTATAAAGTTTGGAGATGGGGAGGAGGTGGGTTCTTGCTATTAACAAAGAATGCATGTTAGCTTGGATGATCACAAAAGATTGTCGGGGTTTAAAAGAAATGAGACCTGAAAACACAAAACAAAGAAATGCTTATTTTTAGTGATCCAATTTGGCTGGTTTGATACCAGGCTCTTTCTCTAAACACAGGCAATAGTCTTTTGAGCATATTTTTAGTAGCAGCAACAAAACCCAATGTGCTTCCACCTCCAAAGTCTTCTTACTGTAAAGTAAGAATTTATTACTGAAAGACCACAAGTTTTGTTCATCTCTAACCAACCAGGCCAGGTCTCTCTCAGTCTGCCTAAGTTTGCAATAACAGTCCCTGTGATTCAACAGGCCAGTTAGTGACACCAGGCTGTCAAGCAGTTCTTGTCTGTCCAAAAAGCATCATCTTACACTGTACAAGAATTCTAACACTGTTGTTCTTCCTTAGCTTATTTCTGAGGGCCATAAAATTGTATTACCTTTTATACAAACACAATTATAATTTACTCCTAATTACTAGAGGTTTCCTATCTTACTGAATAGCTGTGGTAAAATTCCTGGTGGACTCTTGCCTGTCTCTCATCTTGGGGTATAACAGAGTTTGGTATTTTTGATTATTTTTCAGATAACGCAATGTTTTCTGGAAGAATTATCCATTGTGTTTTGATTCTGCAAGGTGTTTGGATATAGTTTATGCAGAAGTAAGTCCTATTTGACAACATGAGTTAAATGAATCTTGGAGACAATGACATGAGATTTTTTTTCCAGAAGATGAGTAGCTTAACCCCTGCATTACCTAACGAAACCTCCTGCATTCTGCCACCACTTTTGAGCTACCACCAAAGTTGAGTAAGTTGGCAGAAGCTCTCAGCTATTATTTGTGTTTGGATAGTTTAGAACAGATTACAAAAACCCTATTGTGCTAGAACAAAAATATTTTCATTCCCCCAAATAATTTGCAATTTAAATTTGTCATGAGAACTGTAATTGATTATCAATGCAATGTGCTCAACAATTTTTTCAGTATGCAAAAGTTAGGGTTTGTGATAGGCAAGTAGGAAGCAGGTAGTATTAAAAACTGTGGGCCCAAGTAAAATAAAGAATGTAATGGAAGTTAACTAATCCAACATCTAAATATAAATGTTGGATCTAGCCACTGAAAAAGCTCTACAAGCCCCTAAAATTTTGCAAAAATTCAGCTACTGCCATGAACTTAACAGCTCTCTCTCAACCCTAGTTAATGTCAACACTTCCCTATCTATGACCAGAACCTCCAAGAATTTGGAAGAAAAATAAATGTGAAAAGGGGGAGCTAGAATAAAAATGCCTGTGTGCCTATGATGTATGAGTACTGGTTTGAAAAATGTTACAAGGTACAGTGAGTTGGGACAAATGTGCTTTGAATAAGAGTTGAGGATGTGCTGTGTAGAGTGTGTGTAACATCTTGTTTGTGTGCAGGAACAGACTGTGAAAGAAACAGCTTTGTGTGGGAGAAGCAACATCAAAAGCCCTGAAAGAACTAGTGCTGTAATAGGAAACATTTGCCTTTGAGGACTCTTTTTGCTTCTGGTCACTTTTTTTTTTTTCCTCTTTTTTTTTTTTTTTTTCCCCCTCTCCTTTATTAAAACACAGCAGCTGAGCAATGAAAGGAGCATGGGTAGGGTGAGCTGGATGGGCAACAAGGAGGGATATGGAGGGCCAGCTGAATTTCTATGAGATTGCACAGCTTCCCTCCTGCCCCCTTCACATGGAGTTTGCATCAGCCTTAAAGGCTGTGGTTGTGTTTGTTGGACAACCAAAGCAAGGCTGGAAGCTCAGCTTCGTGTCTTTAGCTGAAAAGTTAGCGCACAGTGTTGCATCGTGGTAACAGTGATCATCGAGTCCAGGGAGGTTACAGTTGCTGGCAGGGAAACAGACGAGACAAGTCTCTGTTTTGTTAAGCTCAAAGAATCCATTTATTTCCCCCCACCCCGGGCTGGGGAGGGGGTGAAGGCAAAGAGGGCGGGCAGGGGCAGGATCATGGGGTTATATAGGGTGTTGTAGGGGTGGGGTTTCCAAGGGAGGAGTTTACAAAGGTAAGATCGAATTCTAGTGACCTTAAAACAAGAGCACTCACAGCACAGGATCATCAGCTTCTGTCAAACGTGTCCTAGATGTGGGCAAAACTCTTCCTGGGGGCAGAGTGGGAATGAGAGGGGAATTAAGGGTGTGGGAGTGGGACAAAGGTGCCCCAGAAGCTATGGGCACTGTGGGAGAGCACGAGGGAGCTGGTGGGACAAGGGACTGTAGATAAAGCATCATAAGTGAGCAGGGGAGGAATGTCACCCAACAGGAAGGACATAGCCTGGCAGCAGGCTGGTGCACATACTCGGTGTGGAGAAAGCGATGGTTTTCCTGCAGAGTGTCGGGGTTATCCTTGCTGCCAACAGAAGGCTCACGCTGAGGGAGAAAGGTTGTGGTACAGCTGAATGCAGGCAGCAACCTGCCCCAGCCACATCCTACAGCCTGCGCCTCTCTGGGTGTGTTTTTGGGGAAGTAGCAGAACTTTTTCAGCCTTGCTTTACATTAGCAACAAAGAACATCGAGCATGAAGGACATAGAGCGAGCCTCAGTGCCAGCGAGCAGCGCATCTCTGACTGTGCTGGGAGCTTTGGACCAGCTAGGGGAAGTTTGTGGGGCTCCGGATGGCCACGGGATGGCGTCTCGTGGCTTGCAAAGCACAGGACGGTGTTTGGTGAACAGTGGTAGTACTGCCTGAAGTGTTCTGAACTGCACTGACCCTGTAGCTTCTGTTGCTAGAAGCTTCTAATGTTTTCTTCCTTTTCACTTACAAGGTAACCTCTTCCTTTAAGAATCAACACTAACTTCCCAGACTGAAGGTTTGGACTTCTTCATGCTAATAACCTTAAAGCTGATTAAAAAAAAAAAAAAGGTTCTCTGTGGCTGTAAGGATAACGCAATCCCATGCTAGAGGGGACTTGGATCAAATTTATTGACAACCTGAAATGAATGAATAGGCCCTGCTCACAGTGAAAGCTTTCCTAGGAGTACATTGCACATTGGCTGTTTTCCCAGCCCTGTGGAGCCTTTCAGGAGCCTGCTGTGGCACGTTTTGATTGGGTTTAGGGGATTGCAGTTTACAAGCTGGGGTTTTACCCAAGTGCTGATGCTGCAGTGTTCCCATCAGACTGCACGCAGGAAACATCTTCCTGTTATTTCTCCGAGTGGGCACACACAGACCTGGATCTTGGGGAATGTACAGCAGCTTCAGCCCTGTGACCTGCAGCACACAGAGAATGTCTGCCTGCATGGAGAGTGTCCAGCCATGGAGCCCTCTTCTGGTGCCCTGTCCAGGTGAATGCTCAGGTAAGGCTGGCCAGAATGGGTCTTGGTGTCTGCTGCTGCTTTTGACAGAGATTTGGTTATTTACTGAAAACCAAGGTGAGAAACAGGGCAGCACCAACTCTGGGCTGTGTGTGAGAGCTGCCTGCAGGGTCACGGTGTGGGCTGGGATGGTCCAACTGCTGCCCTCCAGCTCTGTGACCTTACCCAGGCTGGACAGGAGCTGGGGGAAGGTGGGAGAGCCTCATGATCTTCCCAAAGGGCTTTGGGATCCCTCCACAGCAAGTGCCGTGCTGAGGCTGAGTACTATCAGCACTGCTGCTGCTGGGAATTCTGGTTTGGCCTCTGGATCAGTGAGTGGCCTTGTTGTGCCTGTGCTGCACGTAGTTTTGACTGGAGCTGGGAGCGGTTTCTCTGCTCTTTCATAGTTTGCCTTCTCCTTTGCACGTCTCCAGCAGGAAGTGCAGATTCAGCAGTCATTGTATGCCTCAGCAGCCTGCCAGCTGCCTTGCTGAAGCTAATTCACAATTCAAGTCACTCCTGATAAGTTTGCAAACAATGTACAGTGATTTCTGAGCTAGATAGCAACTGAACCGAGCTCCTCTACTTCCAGCCTGTCAGTTGGACAAAGCTCTGCACTTACTTTGTGAAGCTCATGGGTCAAATGTGGCCTCAATATTTTCTGCTTCTGTGATGTTTCATAAACTTCTTATTTGTTTAGGAGTAGCTTTGAGTGTCATCATAATTATTGAAACCCTCAAGTGTGTGGAGACACAGAGAGGGCATATGGTTAGTGTTGGTTGAATATGAGATAGAAATTGAACCCAGGACTTCTGACTTGCAGTTTAGTTCTTTGATCACTGGATAATTGTGTTACCCCCTTTATAACACACTGGAATAGCCTGGGAATTTCACTGGGAATAACTCCAGTGAAAACAAGAGCAACATTTTTTTCTTCAGATAACTTCATGTGGCAACCACTGGAATTGTGCTGTGAGGAACTGGCCCAGAGGAAGCGACTGCACTTGTGGCTCATCAGCCCTGGCAGGTCAAAGTTAGAAGGAACTTACTTAAAAGCTAAAGAGTGAGTGGTGCAGCAAGCACTGCAAGAAAGCAGGGCTCAACAGTCAGTGGGGGAGCTTGGGGTTCTCTGTCAGTCCTTATTCCACTTCCTCTCTTCTTGTTCACTTCTGTTTAACCAGAGAGATGCCAAGGTGATGATCTGTCAGATGAGAATTTGTAGGTGAGACTGTGCCCTCTCCTGATCTGAGCACAGCTCCCTCTGGAAAATGGGGCTGGTGCAGAAAACACAGTTTAATCTTCCTCAGTATGTTTTTATGAAATTAAATTAAATCCTCATGACTCTATATCTCAGCTTGGCAGATACTGTTTTTTTTCAGACATGTCAGTAGTCACAAATGTAGCAGCCTGGAACTGCAGGGTTTGACCATTCTGTGCAAAAATTGGTACAATACAGTGGCAGAAACAGGAATATATGTTGCTCCTGCCAGATGACAGCAGAGTTTTTTCCTAGGTAGGCTTTGGGAAGCCCTCCTTGGTGCACTTTCCAAAGGGCACAAGGTCACATCACAAGCAGACTTACATTTTGGAGTGTATTTGTCTCTGGGCCATGAGTTGGGTCAGGTTTTTTTTACTCCTCCTTTAGTATTGGAATTGAAAATTCGAGTTGGAGAAATGTGAAAGCAATTGGGCCTAATCTATTCCTGTTGTTACTCCTTTTGTTTTCACTGGAATTACTCCAAGGCTGAATTCAGCATATGATGAACAACTTGTTCTCCAAAGCTGGAACTTGGGGGAGAAGGTTTTAGGGATGATCACACAACTCTGGGGCTCCTTCTCAAACAGCTGAAGCTCCCACAAGAGGGACAATATTTGGTGAGTTCAGATTATTAAATTTAGTACAGCATTCTAGTAATAAACCCTCTAGTCATAAGACATTATTATCCCTTCGAAGAATTACTTTAATAAAACCCAACTGCTTGCTTAGATTAGATGAAAAAATCCTGTTGATCTCATTTACCAGTCAGCTGCACAGATACCAACCTTGACCAAACACAAATGGTTCTGAGCTTGGTAATCCTCGTCATGCTCCCTGTCCTCTCACCTTCTCCAGGACCAGCCCCTCCAGGGTTGCTGCCTGTGAAATGTTCACTGCTCTTCATGCACTGACCATCTCAGCTGCAGCCCAGGGAAGGCCCCAAAGAAGTTACAAGCCCTAATTCTGTCTTGGTTAAATGGAAAAAGGAGGGTGCTATAAGCTATGGAGAAGCTGAGTGTTACTAGCTGAGGACTAAGTGCTGTTTATTTGAGTTGGAGGGGAGGGGTTTATTTGTTGGGGTTTTTTTTCAGGATCAAGGATATTGCTGTTAAGAACTAAGATGAAACTCTACAAATTTGCAAGATGAACCAGTCCTCACTGCTGGTTAATTCCTCCTGTCTTCCTGTGAGCTGTTGGAAGGGTCATGGCAGAGGCAAGATCCCTATGGTAAAATTAAGCTTTTCCTTCTTGGAAAAATAACCATTACTGTCTCTCTGGCTCACTCTGTTTCATTTACTTTCTAAACAACTTAGATCATGAAGGGCTCCAGGAGGAGTGCAGTGCTTCCAAAGGAAAAGCCTGGATTACTTTCTCCAGTTTAAGAGTCTTGTGAAAGTTGTGCTTCCTGCCCTTGCCCAGAGAAGAGGATTTAGAACAGATGCTTCTGCAGCCTGAATTGTGTGATTTGGAAGGTGGAGGGTGCACCAATCTTGCTGTGCTTGAGAGGCCAGGGCAGCTTTCTGCTGAACAACACAAGTCCTGGCTGACAAATAGAAAATCCAGGAGCCCAGCTGACAGAGAGATTCCCTTCTTGCACGAGCTCTGGTGCGTTGGGGCACATCTCCTCAGCAGCTTTGCTCAGGCAGTTTCCAGTGCCACAGCCATGGTATGTCCTTGGTCTTGCTGAGGTTGAGCACTTCTCTGTTACCCTTTGGTTTTCACCTTCCTCCTCCTTTACTTCTGACCTGGGGATGCCAGCTGCTCTCCCTGCTGCTGCTCCTTCCAGGCTGTCTCTATTTTCAGTGATCCAAGATGCAGTTTGTACCCCCACAGCCCTGACTACCAGGGATGGTACAGAGTGAGCTAAGAACAGAAACAGCACTACAGGAAGGGGCATTTATAGTGCTTATTACACTTAATTAGGACTAGAGGGAGTGCTTCCTTAATGCCTCAGCTGATGCACAGGGTGAAATACTTTCTTCAGCAGTTAGGTACTTAGGAAGTGGCAAGGAAGAACCTCTCACTTTTAAAACCAAATTAAAACAACTTCCAGCCTTACTTGTCTTGACCTGTTTCTCTCCACAGCAGAAAATGCATCACTAATAAGCTTGTCAGGATAATGGTCAATGAGATGCTGTTTCACTTAGATCTGAGGAGATTTTAGGGAGAGACAGAAAATTTGATGTATTCTACACAGTTACTGACCCCAAGGTCAGTGGAACAAACACCAGGTGGCCAAGAAAAACAGAAAGAATAGTTAAAATCTTACAAACCACAACACAGAGGGATTATCACACCAAATTTTGGTTAAAGTTCACATGGCAAAGAGGATCTTTGTCTTCTAGGAACTGCAGCTCCTACTGTTTGTCCTCCATGCTGCTCCAAGATATAATCACTTCTCCAACTTTACTTGGTCATCAAGACAGCTGTAATTTGGACCAAGACTTCAACACTAAACCAAGCATGTTTTTGATCAGCTGAAGCACAGGGCAGAAGGGGGTGGATTTTCCCTTCCGTGGCTGTAGTTCTGCAGGGCACCCAAACACAATATAAATGTCTGGATTCATACAACAGGAATTTGACACAGTTCCAAGGTGGGATGTGCTCAGCCTCCTTGCGTGCAAACCTTGCCTTCCCTGAGAGTCCAGCACCAGGTAAGACTGTAGGCTTTTGCCTCCAGCCCTGCTGAGCTCTTGTTTTGTCTCCTATTTGGGCCTTTGCTTCACTTCCCTTCAAGCACTTGGCTCTAGGAACTGGTGCATCTCGTCTTTCACGTTGAAATTCTCTGTTCCTACTAGCTACTGAGTCACCTGTGAATTGCAGATCCTAAGAGTTTGGAAGCTACAAGATATAAAAAAATAAAGCCTTTAAAAACTGTATTGTCTTAGTTCCCAAAGGAAGCGGATTATAACTCATGTCCTTGAATACTCTGCTTAGGTGCTCAGCCCATTTCTCTTATAAACTAAAATTTTATTTATTTTGCTGTATGAAATATTTGCCCAAGAACGTCCTTCTATCCCCAGGTTAGTAGTAACGCCTGTGGAGAAAGACTGACAGCTTCTTAAAAATCTATCAAGTCTGGGTAAAGGACACAGACAAGCAGCCTGGTGTGGGGAGTTGGTAGGGGTGTTTTGGATGAATTATTACATGACCTCACACTACTCATTTGATTCAGGCATGAACTTTCCTGAAGCAGGGAATTTTGGGTTCTGAGTTCAGCTCTGAGAGCTGAATATCACTTTCCAGATGGGCATCCACACTTCTTAAAGAAAATCCCAGTTCAATCTTGGCCATCAAGGTACTGGATATTTTCCTTGATGCTGTTCCAGAGCTCCAAAAATGCTCTGTGTCCCAGAGAGGTTGTGACTTGTCTGGGGGCTGTTGGTCAGACCTGTCTGCAGAGGCCACTGGACCTGAGAGCATCGAGGGGCACGTCAGGGCCAGGGCCTGGTGAGTGCTGTGGATTTTATCTTTTTTTGTTCCCTTTAATTTTGCTGTAGTGCACGGCCATACTTCAGGACTTCTAAGGGCTTCCTCTCTAAACTCCCCAGCAGGATTACTGCCACTGGAAATCATGAGGGCTTGGACTAGCTATCAACTTTATCAAGAAAGCTTCTTTCTGGCCAAGCCAGTAAGAGCTTTGCTAAGCGTGAATCTTGGGTTGAAGCTGCTTTTCTCATATTTCACAGATGACCTCAATGAATGATTTACTAGGAGAGTAAAAGATTAGTCAGATTCCTCCAACTGCATCTCAAGTCATATAAAGCACTTGGTTTTGTTGGAGCGTGGGCAATTCCTATTTCTTTAGCCTTGTTAGACTGTTTTACAGTGACTAATTGCCCTGCACTCCCTTCCCTGGGAATCAGGTGTCTCCCGGGGAGGGATACACACTCCTCACACGAGCCTCACCCGTGCCCTGGAACAGCCATGCCTGTGCAGGCTGCTCCACTTGGGCAGGTACCAAACAGCCTTGAGATGTGTCTCCAGCTGTATTTTACTGGAGAGGTTTGTGTCCTTCTGGGAGAGAGATGGTAAAGGGAATACTTTAAATATGCGATGAGGTGTTCCCATAAAATTATCAAAAGCTTTGCTGAATCTTCCTGTGGAGAAAACCATCACTGCAGAGTTCAAGTGAACAGTGGTTTGGAAAGGGAAAAACCTCTAGCTTTAATATTTTAACTAGTCTCCAAGGCTTGGATGAGCCCTTCTGGGGGAAGGGAGATTACCCCATGTTTGCCTGTTACAGAGTTTCTCACATTTTTCTCCTTTACACTTGGCAACCTGTGTGTCTGTCTCTCTATGGCAATTTCTACAGAATCTGGCTGTTTTAAAAGACTGCAGTACTGATTTAAACATCCAAATTGGAAAAGCAGGGTTTAAAGTGGACCAACTTTTTCCTTTAAAGTGTGACTTGTTAAAGATCTTTGTTAAATTATTTACAAGGGGTCACACAAGATGAACAGATCTTTGCAAGTAATCATTAGTATGACTTCCATTGTGCTTTTCTCCCCTGCCCACTAAATCAAAACACAATCAAGAGATCACTAAAGGGCTTGCAGGGAGGGATGGCCCATTGCAATCGATGTATGAAGTGTACATGCCATAAAGCCTAAAGCAGTATTGGCATGTGCTGATCTCCTGTGAACAGTCTTTGATTTACAGCCGTCAGAGATGAGAGCTCTGAGGTTCACTGGGGGAATCAACCCCTAGCAGAAATGCTTAAAATACTTGGAGTTTAGCCAAGAAGCTAAGAAAAGAGGGACTTGTATCTTCCTCTCTGCTGTGATCTCCTCTCATACACTTAAAGCTGTGCAAGACACAGGGATGAGAGGAAGCAGCCCAGATAGCTTCATCCCAAAGACATCAAAAGTCGTTGAAGATCTACAGTCTGCCCCAGAAGTACAAGCGTAATAAAATTTGCTACTTTTCTGATTTTTGCATCACCATTTGGACAGAAAAATTAGGGCTGAACCTACACCCTGGAAGTTCCTCTTGGTTGAACCTGTGGCATAAAGGAGTCCCCTTGATAAAAGCTCCCCCACTGCAGTTCTTCAGGGCTAAAATTTTGCCGCAAGTTATAGCAGGGTGAGGGAAGAGTTATAAAAAGTATAGGAACACAAAATTCTGTCGTCTTCTCAGTGAAGGTAGAAATAAAAATTTGTGCACATTTCCAGGTGTCTTGGTTTTGAAAAGACAGGTATCTGCTAAAGAGGGGCAGGGCCTCTCTTGGAATGGATAATTCAAATCCCCTCCCCCCAAATTATAATTTAGAAAATTAAAACGGCTTTCAGGCAGAGATATGGGGATAGGAATAACAGTTCTTTACTAATAGGTATAACAAGGCAAACAAACAACAACAACTACAGCAATTAATAGTGAACAGAACCAGGGACCTTGACGGGGCTTTGTTTCACAAAACCTGGGGCAGTCTGATCTCTTGGAAGTGTGTAAAAGCACCAAGCTGGAACGGTGAGGGATCTCGGGCTGGGGGATCGGATAAAATCCGGAGCTCCATCGGTGGTCGCTGGGAGGGCAGGGATGTCCCGGCAGGACGGAGCAGTGTGGGGCTGCGGTGTAGCAGAAAAGCCTCAAAGCAGTGCCGAGAAAGCAGCGGCAGTGGGACAGGGCTGGGCCAGCTCCAGCAGGGCAGCAGGAGGAGAGCTCAGGATTTCCTGGGCACGCGAGCAGAATGATGGTAGCTTTCCTCAGGATCTGACCTGATGGCGCTAGTGAAACTCCTCCCGCAGCAAGCAGCAGCCTGACCGTCCTCTCTCCGATGCCAAGAGCAAGAGACCTAGCTGCCCCCTAGCCTCGTCTTTTTTCTTGCTCCCAAAACCTCTCGTCACCTTCCCCCTCTGAGAGAAATTTTCAGAGACAAAAGAAAAAAGTGTAGCCAAGTCTTATCGTTTCATCTTTTTGTCTTACCTGAGTACCCATAAGTACTCAGTAGTTAGTTGCCCAGCAATTCCTGAGAAAAAATTCCATAAGTAAAAAAAAAAAACAAAACAAGAAACAAACCTAACCCCCAACACCAGGACAGAACATTATCTGCCAGCAGTTGTCTCATATAAATGAGTTGTGCATCAGCATTTGTTGCACAATTTTTCAAGCCTATCAGTCAGCAGAGCAGACCTTTATTTTGAGATGACTGTGTCCTCCCCACGATCCAACTGGCCTGTAGGAGCAGAGTATTAACACCAAACATCACATTAAAAGCAAATGGCATCCTTTGATGTTTAAATATAAAAAAGGACAAAGGGACAGCCTGTGTTTATGAGGGCAACACCAAATCTCAGGGGATTACGCACTATGGCAATGTTTTGAGGATATTAAGTCACTCACACAGATTTTATCCATAGGCTGCTAGACCAGGAGGATCCCTGGGGTTGCCTGAATGTGATCTCCCACCGGTGACCATCGAAGGTCTTGGAGCCCTGCAAGTCCTCATCAAAGACTGAGACTCCACTTCTCATCGCCAAGTAGATGGGGCTGTTGATCATGGTTTGAAAAGGCACTGTCAAAAGATGGAGAAATTAACAGGAAGAAATCAAAGTCGTGAGAAAAGACAGTGAAAGAGTGAATTTCCTTAATTTTTTAATGTCTCTCATTATTTTCAGATGTAAGATTGTTGTGCCAGATGCACCAAATGGACACCTGGGACCCTGATGTCATACTCAGAAAAGGTGCTGGGCTGTGATTCCAGGATTCCAGTCTTTTGCTGTGAATCCCACCACATGTGCATGTCTGGAAGCCTGTGCCAGCAATGGTGGGACAGCTCTGCAATATACAGCTAGAAAATTTTTCTCTTGCAATGCTGTCTTGCTTTTTATTCTATTCCCCCTGTTATTCTATTCTATTCCTCCTGTCACTGCCAATGCAGCAGTGTATCTACTCCTACAGAAGGGGTTGTTCTCTGCCCTTGTCCATGCACAGATTTAAGATACCCCTTTTCAAAGGCAAACAGGAATTGGAAAAAGAAATAAGCTAAAAATTGAAATAAAAATGTATTTATGAGATTACTTAAAGTGCATGTTTCTTACTATTTTGTGAGGATTCTGCCTGACACCGGCATGAGGGCAATTGCCTGGGATCAGAGGCAGGCAGGGATGAGAAAGGAAACAGCTGTGATCCCTTTTTGGAGCATTTGCTCTTATTCATCCCCTTAGATGTATCCCAATGTAAATAACCTTTCAGATCACTATACAAAGTGACCACTAAGTGGGACTGAGGAGAAGGAATTCTGTATTGTAATAATTTCTGTCTTTTCATTTTCCTGCTTGGTCATAGAGAGGAAATGTGGCTGGTTGTTGTCTTGGATTGGGTAACCAAAAAATGTGTATTCTATTTCATCTGTTGAAAGCAGTTTTTTCTTTATCTCTTGTAACTCCAGGGGGGAGGGGGGCAGATGCCTTCTGATAACGGGCCAGCTGTTAAAACCAGGTGGGGCAGTGTTTCTTATCTCTTTCACCACCTGTCCATCCTCCATGGAGATATCTTCTGCTAATGGGCCATTAAGGCTCACCAATGACATGACACATTACATCATCCCATTGTGAGATGCTCCACCCAGTGGGGGGGAGCCAACCGTTCCTACCTGGATAAAAACTGAGACTCAGGAACAGCTGGCATTCTGGGAATCCAGCCTTTTCACTGGGCTCCAGGAGGAAGACCAGACTCCTCTCGCCACCACTGGACTTTCTCTACTCCATCATCTCTACTCCACAGGACCACATCTGTTACTCCAGGAGGTTTTATTTGGACTACTTCCAACACCCTGTCCAACAGGGTGTCAGGTCGTATCCCTGACCCTGTCAGGGTTTTACCAGGACTTTTTGTTTGCTTGCTTGCTTGTTTTTTTTGTACTACCATATTTGTATTCCTTTTTCTTTCTATTCCTAGTAAAGAACTGTTACTCCTATTCCTATATCTTTGCCTGAAAGCCCCTAATTGCAAAATTATAATAATTTGGAACGAAGGGTATTTACATTCTCTGTTCTAAGGGAAGCTTTGGCTTTCCCTGGCAGACAACTGTCTTTCAAAACCAAGACAGTTGTTAATTTGAAAGCAATTGTAGTGGTGAAGGCATAATAGATATGAAAGTTCACAGGACTCTGACAACTGCCAATGTATTGAGGCTTGCAGATGAAAAAATGAAAGCTGCCTGTAAAGGATTCCCATTTGTCATGGAAACCCCACAATACCCCCAGACAGCTGCTTGCCTGGGATCTGTACCTCATATGTAAAGAATCAGAACAGACATGCGCTCTATTGCCCAAAAAGTACAACCCTGCAGAGACAGGTAAATCATTCTTTATAAGGGAAAAACATCATCTAGAATTAATGTTTTCTGTAAAAGATGATTTTCAGGGTTTGCTTGCTATCCACCATATTCCAAAATATGGCTTAAAGTACATAAATTACAGTCTTTTGTATTCTAATGTCCTAGTACCTCCTCTGGAGATGGATTTGGTGGTGCTGCAAGTGTGGCTGGAGAGCTGATGAGGTCTGGTTTGGCAAGGAGCTCTCCTGTTGTTGAGCACAGAAGTGAAACAGGAGGCAAAAGTTTCCTGGGAGATGCTGGGTCTGGAGTCTTTCCTCCCCTCATGCCACTCTGTGCTTTACCTTGCTCCCCATATTAATAAATTTGGTGAGGTTTCATTTGAAAATTAGAATGAAAAAAAAAGCACCAGTCCAGGGCTGAAGCTTTACCAAGCAGCTGGAAATTAGGCTAAGCTGTGATGCAAAGGTAACACAAATTTCATGCAAGGGGTGAACTTCTGGAAAATCTCCCTCTGGTTGTTTTGGGGTGCATTTATTTTTCATGGGGTATCTTTGCAAGGGTTTCAAACACATCCTTGGACTTCAGTGTGACCAGGTTGCTTGGGAGGCTGCCACAAAAGGTCCCTCAAAAAACCAGGGGTGGTGGTGTGAAGTTTAGGGAGGAGAAATAATCCCCCTCAAGCTCCCCATGAGCCTCCTTTTTGGTATATTTTTAGCAATGGCTCCTTTTAGTTCAGTCTGTGCCAGGAAATTCTGTACAGAGCTTCCCACTGTGCCACGCTGTGCCAGCAACATCACAAGGGCAAAGCACCTCTGCGTGGAAGAGTTTATCTAATATTAATTTCCTTAACTTTGGCAGATCCAAAGATTTCCTCCCATCCTTTCTTCTTCTCTCCACTTTTTGGTTATTGCTTCAAATAACCAAACCAAGGAAGACAGCAAACCTTGTAGAACAGGGGTGACAAAATTATGAAAATAAAATGGCAAGATTAACCCAGTTGCAGGCTTAGTGTGAGCAGACATAGGAAAGTGAAGGAATACTGGAGGAAGCTTTCAAAACTTTGTTTCTTTGCCAGAGCTCAATCTCCAGACACTAATTTAGCTGTGCTAGTAATGCATTTAAATGTGTTCCTCTGTTAGGCAATATATTCCCTGTGGAGCAGCTCTGGAGCAGCTGTTATCTACAGGTGTTCTGCAGGCTGAGGTCTCTGGATCAGAAACACTCTTCCACCAGCACAGCCCCCTGCGCTGCTCCACATATCCATGATCTGTCTTCAGGCAAGGTGAGTTCTAGGTTTCAAAGTGCTGTAGCTCAGCTGCTGACAGAGGCTGAGTGCAGCTTGACTGTTTGCTGCTCTGCCAGAGGGAGATGACATGTCTAGAGACTCAGCACTGTCCCCTACCACACCTTCGCTGAAAACAGCACTGACTTCTCTATGAGGAGCAGTGCCTGTCTGCTGCATGTTCACTGCAAGTCCCTGCTGCTCCCATGCATTCAAACACAGACACTTCATTTTCCTTAAGCTGGTCTTCCTCTTCCAGTGCCTTCAGGCTCGCAGAGTGCCCATGGCCAGCTGAGACACCAGGGCTGAAGGAGAACCACCTTGACTTTGTTGTTGCTAAAGTGAGAGATTATATTTAATGTAAAAGTTATTGTCTTGGGCAGCCTTCATCTTACCAGTGCACAATTCCAGAATGCTTTAAATTAAGTCTGGAGGCTAAAAGTGTGTTAGTCATTGCCCATACATCTTGGGGGAAGCAGGGCTCTCTAAAGTTATTGTTAGCATTAGGCATCTGGTTTATGTTTATAATGATTTATTCAGCAATGGGAGACAGGTAAGGAACTATCCTTAAAGACAAACTAGAAAAGATTGGGTTTTTCAAAGCTCTAAAGCCATTGTTAAATCAAAGTTGTCTGACTGCAAAAGGAATATATAACTTCATTAGATTCTTTAAACAATGTACAATGCTCACAAAGTTGGCAGCTATTATTAGAGGCAGAGTTGGTAGCACAGCCTGCTTTGGAGGTTCATGTCCCGTCTAAGTACAAGATCCTGTTCTTATGTCATGACTTTGGGTTTTGAGGTTTTTTTTTTAGAAAAATAATTCAGCCAAATACTTCAACGGCCTGCGAGAGCCAGGGAAGAATACTTTTTTTTTTTTTTTTCAGTGTTAGAATAATTCAGGAAATCCTTTCGTTGGAAAGATCTAATGCTTCCATACTTTGAAAGGGGGACTTGAAATCCAATGTGGGAAGATAGGCTTTGTGCTAAAGCAGGCATGTTGCCATTGCCATAAGGGTCTGGCCACAGTTTTTTCAGTTTTATGAGACTTTGAAGAAGTCTAGTTTGTGTCTGTGCAGTAGGGCTTTGCAAGGGCTTAGCTAAGATTAGAGAAGAGTCTCTGTTCATGTCTCCTCATGCCTGGCCCTCACTGGCCTGTGACATTGGTGGAATTGGTCTTTCCCAGCACCAGCTCCTGTGCAGCAGGACTTAGGGAGGGACAAGGGGAAGCCCATCCACTGCAGTGCTGACATGCTGGAGCAGGGATGGAGACTGTGCCTGGAAGAAGGAGCCAGTGGGCCAGGGCAGGTTGGGAAGGACAGGCTGAGAGGTTCTGGTTCCTTGCCTGTTTGATCCCCTCTCCCAGCCTGATGGGTATTCCCTTCCTCTCCTGCCAGAAAAGACACTCACAAGCAATAATCCTCATTCCCTCCAGGCATGGATCAGGCAGGGAACACACCACTGGCTGCAGCTGCCCCAGGTTGTGGAGCTCCCACCTCAAGGGCAGGAGGGCAGCCCAGGCCCTCCTGGGATGTAGGTGAAAGCTGCATCTGGAGATCCTCAACTCTTTGCTGAACACATGGTTGTTCACCTCACCCACTTTTTGGATAAAAGATGCTGTTCTGGCTTGCAGCTGATGGACTCAGCAGGTTCAGTCTCCACAGTGGCAATCCCAAGCTGCTGGACAGGGGCTTCTCAATTTTCTGTGACACAGAATAGATAAATCCTTGTCATCGCTCTGTTCTCTGCCTTGTTTCAGACTAACCTCCCTTCCTGCTGAGGAGCCATGGTGAAGGGACACACGGGGCTGGGCAGCCAGAGGTGCCAGCTGCCAGAGCAGGCTGGAGATTTCCAGTGCCTACTGTTTGCCTGCAGGATGAGAAACAGGTCTATGCAACTATAACTGCATGCAGGCATTGGATTTACTTACAGGTTTTTTTTCCATTCTCCAAAACACCCCTTGACCCAAGGGATGACCCCACCTTGGGTTTGCCACCCTGCTGAGGAAAAATTCAATAAAATGTTGTGGATTTTGGGGGAAAACACTGCTCATGGAGAACTTACCAGGGCTCTGCTATAAAATTAGCATGCCTGTGCCACCAGGTTCAGCCAGTTCTGGGCAGAGTCACCTGTCAGACCTGCAGCCATCACACAATGGAAATAAACAACCCATGTTTTGCATGGTTGCCCTTCACCTGAGGTAAACCCTACATGCACCACCTGTCCCATCGCTCTTTGTCCTGGCCAAGGCAGCACCTCACAGATGTCCCTGGGCTGGGGAAGAGCACAGCACACCCTGAATGCCTCTGAGTGACATCCTGCTGTGTGACACACACAGTGTGAGGACCAAACCAACACTCGGGGTGGGGAGGTCGTGGAGCTGCTGGAAGAAAGTCAAAATCCCACTCCTGCTCGAGTTAGAAAAATGTCCCAGCACTGGATCCACCCAGCTCAGCTAGAGCAGGGTTGCTTGGCCAGATGACAGGCCTGGCTCTCTCTCCAAAGCAGATGAGTGCCAAAGAGTATTTTTCATTTCCAGATGCTTTTAAAATAAAAATAAAGCCTCTGCTATAAACTGGCTTTGAATGGACACCTCCCCTTCAGCCAAATAGCTGACTGATATGGGCAAGCTGACTGGGCAATAAAACCTTTCTCTGCAATCTGGTGCATGGTGAGCACCAGCCAGCCCTGTGCCGAGGTCCGTAGCTGGACAGGGCTCCATGGAGAGCTGGGGTCCCACAGAGCCAGCCCTCCCCATGGAGCCAGCCCTCCCTGCCACCAGGCAGGCAGACATGCTCCCAGAGCCCTCTGGCTCCAGATAAAAATCTTTATGCACTCTTGATTTCTGTTTTGTTCTTTTGAGGGGAGGGGAAAATGCTTTGTGAGAAGAAAGTTTGCAATAGTGGAATGGGAATGAAAAGATTTTAGGGGAGTGTTGTCCTGAACATTCAAAAGGCGTGTGGATGTGGCACTTGGGGATGTAGTTTAGCAGTGAACACAGTGGTGCTGGGTTAATGATTTGACTGGAGGATCTTAGAGGGATTTTCCATCCTCAACCACCCTGCGATTCTATCCTGGGGGCCAGGAGTAGTGACAGGGTGACATTGCAGGACCCTGCTCACCTTGCTGGGGATCAGGACACAGATGTTTCTAAGCCAGCCCTGGGTGAATCCCTCCACAAACAACCTAAACCTGGTAGCTGCCAATCAGCATAATGAGACTGATGAATGCCCAGTGTCCCTGGGCAGCCACCCAGCTGTGCTCCAGGGTCCTAGGAGCTGGGGCAATTCCTCTACAGCCCTCATAACCCAATTTTACCTGCCCACTAGAGATTTGGGCATCCTCAGCCTGCATGGAGATGGCTGTTTCATGTGATCTTGTTTCTCCAGGGCAGCTGGGGGGTGCTTTGTGAACCCAGCCCGAGATATGTGCTATGGTATGGCGTTTCTCTGCCCCGTGGATCACTGATCAGTGATCCTTGCCTTGCCTTGCCCGGCTTCTGGCAGCAGTCGGTAGAGCCACTGGACAGTTCTGCAGCAATACCCACGCGGTGGGCTTTCTGGCTGGCTAGCACTGGATGTAAATTAGTGGCTATGGCGGAAGGAAAGGAAGGCTCTCTTCTGAGGTTTCACAGCAGATGTTTATTCCTCATGGATGGTGTGTGAGAGAGAGGCCGAAGCCCCACCCAAGCCCCCCTTAAGTAGACAGGTACCAGGGGGCGTGTACATAAACTTTCCACCAATAGGGGGATAGAAAGGGAGGAGTTGGGGGGTAGATTGACACACAAAAGGGCCAATCTCTGGAGAGGAGGGGGGGAGGGGATTCCCAGAACCTGTTCCAATCAGAAGCCCGGTCTCCCCGAGAATTCCAGAAGGGGGAGAGGCTTTCCCTGGATGACTGGCAGGCTCCGGGGGGAGGGGACAAACCACTGCGAATGCAGCTATAAACAGAGGGGTTTAGAAAAGACCCTTTTCCCAACATAAATAACATAAACCCAAAACTTGTGAGCACAGCTCACGCACTGCTACATCTCCCCCTTTCTTTTTATATAAAGATGGTAATTTAAACCATAAACAGCCAGTCGGTGGCCACAGCTCGGGGTCTTCTTCAGGGAGGTCCTTTCCTTCTTCAACTCTCATTTCTGCTTTCGGTGGAGCTGTGACAACCACGACTCGGCTTGCATATGGGGGGGAGACAGTTAGAGACTAACTTTTTAACAAGGTAGCGAATGCAGGTAACAGTGCCCAGAATACACAAAACCATAAACAGAACAATTAACACAGGACGAAGAATAGATCTTGCCCACCCAGGCAGCCCCCAGTCCTCAAAAAGTCCCTCCAGCCAGTCAGATGTTTGAGGACAGCTTGTTCTTGATGTCTCTGACAATTTTGGTGTTTGTGGCATGTTTGCTGGCACTGTCCACGCTACAGCCGGAGACTTCAGGCTGGAGATCAGCAGCAGCAGGAATAGAAATCTGGCTGCTGTCAGTGGGGCTATCGCTGAGTGGGTTTGACCTGAACTAAACAGAATTTGAGACAAGCACATAGTTAGAGACAGACCAGTGGGGTAGGGGTAGGACAAACTCTTCCCAGCTCGTCCACTTGTGTCTTTTCCGTCTCCAGGACGCCACGGACACCTGAGAAACTTTAACTCCCTTTCCAGAGGCCTTTGGAATATAGGGTCTCACCCACTTTGAAGGGATCCACCTTAAGCCACTTGGGGTGGACACGCAGGCATACCCACGTCCCCAAGTAACCAGGCGGTGAGGGCCCTCTGTTCCACCGGTCTCTGGGTCCTTTATAAGGACAGGTGGTCGAACCTTGGTGGAAAACTGGTCGCTGCTGCCGAAGTGCCTGACGACTGGTGGGTTTAAAACCTCAAAGGAACAATTTAGAAAATTGATTGTGAACAGTGCCCTGGACAGGCGGATAGCTGGAGACTCTAATTTCAGGACCTGTTGTTGCTGGCCCAGGACCCTTTTGATTTCCCGGTGGGTCCTTTCTACCACCGCTTGACCTGTGGGGGAATGGGGGATGCCTGTTTTATGCTCCACCCCCCATTGCTGCAGGAAACTGCTGAACTCCTTGGATCTATATGCAGGCCCGTTGTCAGTTTTCAGGGCTTTTGGGACCCCCATAAAGGAGAAAGCCTGGATGAGATGTGCAATCGCATCCTTGGATTTCTCCCCTGCGTGGGCAGAGGCAAAGACTGCTCCGGAGAAGGTGTCCACTGAGACGTGCACATATTTCCTCCTTCCGAACTGAGGGATATGTGTCACATCTGTCTGCCACACCTCACAGCTGCCTAACCCTCTGGGGTTGGCACCAGCGCTCAGGGTGGGGAGCGCATGCTGCTGACAATTTGGACAAGTGGCCACGATTGCCTTGGCCTGTTCCCGGGTAAGGTGGAACCGGCGAACTAAACCTGGGGCATTCTGATGGAAAAGCTGGTGACTGATCTTTGCCTGCTCAAACACATTTGGGAGCGGGGCCATCTCTGCAGGGGCAGCAAGGGCATCGGCTCTCCTGTTCCCCTCAGCTATGAACCCAGGCATGTCTGTGTGTGACCTCGTATGCATCACGTAAAAGGGTTGCTCTCGGTGGGAGACAAGCTTAACTAGCTTTGAGAGCAACTTGAACAGGGCAAGGTTGGTCACTTCCTGGAGAACAGCATTTTCAGCTCTGGATACTACACCTGCTACATAAGCCGAATCGGTCACCAAATTAAATGGTTCAGAGAACCTCTCAAAAGCCCTGACAACTGCGGCCAACTCAGCAATCTGAGGTGATCCTTCTACCTCAGCGACATCTGACTCCCACCGCTGAGTCTGAGGGTCTTTCCAAGTCACAACTGACTTGTGAGACTTTCCGGACGCGTCTGTAAAAACTGTCAGGGCCTTTAAAGGCCTTCTGCTCTGAACACTTTCTAATTTTAGCGTGAATTTTGCTTCCGAATTAAAAATTCTGTGGGCCGGCCGATGAATAGAAATTTGTCCTGTGTAGGAATCCAGAGCCATTTGCAAAATTTTATTCTCCTGGATGTATTTTTCCAACCTTTGCTTTGTAATTGGGCCCGTTTCAGTCCGAATTGGAATGTGAATGCATTTGAAATCACAGCCAGCCAGGTCCCTAATACGGGTTCTGGCCTTCTGGATTAGATCAGCTGCCAGCTCCTGTGGCGTGGTCATTCTTTTGGACCTCTGGTGGCTAAGAAAGACCCACTCTATAATGAGAAGAGGATCTCTCCCGCCTCTGTCCTCACGAGGTATTTTGCTTACCTCCTTGTCCCACTGAAAAATGACTCCGTGGAGGTGTGGCAGATCTCCTAATACAATAAAACTGAAAGGCAGTTCAGGTGCACACCTGTTTGCCTGTCTGGTGGACAGTTTTACCTGGACCTTCTCCAGTGCCTTCTGTGCCTCTGGGGTGAGCTCCCGCGGAGAACTCATCTCCTCTCCCCCTTTCAATAAATTGAAAAGAGGGTCTAGGTCCTTGGTGGTCAGACCTAGCCAGGGCCGCACCCAGGACAATGCCCCACACAGCTGATGGACGTCAGCAAGAGTCCTGATTTTAGTTTTTATTTCCAATTTTTGCGGAACAATGGTCCGCTTACTGATCTCCAGGCCTAAATATTTCCAAGGCGGCATCCGTTGAATCTTCTGCTCCTGCAGCTCGAACCCTGCAGCAACCAATGAAGAGATTGTCAGGTCAAGCGCATGGGACAGTACATCCTCGTTCGGGGCACAGACAAGCACATCATCCATATAATGATAAATGATTGCCTTGTCTGCGGCTGCACGTACAGGGGACAGCAAGGAAGAAACGTACCACTGGCAAATCACAGGCGAGTTTTTCATGCCCTGCGGCAAAACCTTCCAGTGATACCTTTTCCCCGGGGCCTCTCGGTTAAAGGTGGGAACCGTGAATGCGAAGCGTGGGGCATCGTCAGGATGAAGGGGAATTTGAAAGAAACAATCTTTAATATCTATAACTGCCAATTGCCAATCTCGAGGGAGCATTGTTGGGGATGGCATCCCTGGTTGGAGAGACCCCATATCCTCAATGACATTGTTAATTTGCCTGAGGTCGTGAAGGAGCCGCCACTTGGTCTTGTCAGCCTTTTGGATGACAAAGACAGGGGAGTTCCACGGGGAGGTAGTCTCCTCGATGTTACCCTTGGCTAGTTGCTCTTCCACGAGCTCATTCAGCGCCTTTAATTTTTGTTTTGACAGCGGCCACTGCTCTACCCAGACTGGAACATCTGTCTTCCAATTCAGTTTTTGGGTAGGGCGCGTCTCAGTGACCGCTGCACAAAAATCCTGTGGGGGGTCTGGAATATCAATCGTGACTCCCCATTGTGCCATGAGGTCTCGCCCAAGCAATGGTTCCTTATAATCTAAAACAAATGGGCGGATATTTGCCAATTGCCCATTTGGCCCCGTAATTTGCACAACGCTCTTTGACTGTTTTGCCAATTGAATGCCTCCAACACCTTGAACGTGTCCAGCCACGCTTTGCAGAGCCCATTGTGAAGGCCACTCCCGGGACGGGATCACGGTTACATCTGCACCCGTGTCCAGGAGGGCTTTGATGTCCACGATCTCCTCCCCCATCTGCATCTGGCATTCCAACTGCGGTTTCGCGGTAGAAATCGCCTGTACCCTCCCCACCGATGGACTTCCTTCCGTGAGGGAATTAGGGATGGGAATTACCTGGGCGATTATCTGCCCCTTTGGGAGAAAAGCAGGAGGGGAAGTACAATGCAGCCAAACCACGAAGCGCTCGGGATCAGAGTCAACAATCCCTGGGGCGACTTCGAGGTCGAACGGGGTGTACTTACAGTCTCCGAGCACCATGTACTTGCATCCTATCCGATGCCAAGTGCCCTGTTCACTGGGGTTTACCGAAACTAAATGCCAGTCGCTGTCCTTCAACAGCAGCGAGTCAGTTAGTTTTAACCTAAACGGCTCGTACCGCGAGTCGGTGGTTAAAACTGAATCGGAGAGGTCGATCTCCCTAGGTGTCAAGTCCGGTGAATCAGAGTCCAGGGGGACTCTGGTGTCAGTCCTGGTAGACAGAAAAGAAAGGTCAGCTTGGTTTCCTTTTCCTCCCCTCCCCCTCCTGGTCCGGGCCACCCGTTTTGCATCTTCACGCAGGGTGGTCCCGCGCTCACCCCCTAGTTTTTTGGAGCCGCTTGAAGGCTCCCCTGCAACCCCCCACCTGCACCTCCGCCCCCACCCCCACTCCCTTGAGTGGCCACGAATTGCTGGAACGCAGTCCGCATGGGGCAAGAGTGCTGCCAATGGCCGCTTTGCCCACAGAGATTACAGCTATCTTTGCCCGCCCGAAAAGGATGTTTCTTTGCCGGCTGCTTCCTGGAGAAACCCTGTGAGTCCAATGCTGCAACTCTCGGATTGGCTCGTTGCAGCTGCCCTGATGACTGCTCCGTTGTAGCAGACATGAAGGGAACCTTTGCCTCGCAGACACGGAGAAAGTCTTGCACCGTTGGCGGAGGGTCCAGGGGCAAGCTGAGGATGGCAGTCCTGCACTGGTCATTGGCATTTTTCCGGACCATCACTTCCAACACACTTGCCCTTGCGTCCTCTTTCCACACCTGCGTCTCAACAGCCCTCGTCATCCTCTCCACAAAGGCGACGAATGACTCCGCAGGTCCCTGCCGGATGTCGGCGTAGCTGGGCAAAGACACTTCTCCCTGTAGCCCTAGGAATGCCTTTTCGGCCGCTCGTTTTATTTTCTCCAGCACCGGCGCTGGAATTTTTCCAGCCTGGTCTGAAGCCTTAGCCCATCTGCCCTCCCCACACAAATGATCAAGGGTGATAGGGTCCCCGTTCTCATCTGTAGCAGTTACAGGATCTAGTAACAAACCGGACAGTTCAGACCGCAGCAGGCTTTTCCATGCCGCCTCCCATAGCTGAAACTCTGTGGAGGACATGAGGCAGGAAAAAAGCTGCCGCAGATCGGATGGGACTGCAACTGTATCGGCGAGGTTTGCCTTTAACAAACCCCTGAAATACGGGCTTTCCCTCCCGTAATCCCGGTGGGCTTTGCACAACTCCCTAATGACACCTTGCGAAAAGGGTTGCCAGGTCGCCTGCGTGACGTTTCCACTCCTTGACCTGTTATATGTAACAGGCGCAAGTGAAAGGAAATCATCGCGGCGCGGGCTTTGGGTCTCCGGCCCCCCCCTTCCGGGTTCCCCACCGTGGGAACCGGAAGACCAACGTGGCTCCGGCGCGGGCATGGGCGTGGCTCCGAGTGCTGACATCACTCGGGGGGTTGGGACTAGGGCGGAGCTTTGGTAGGGAGGAGTTTGGGAAGGGGCGGAAGGAGGAGGGAACAAGGAATCCTGGGAAGAAGAAGGCGCGAAATTTACATGCGACTGCACCATGCGGTCGCCGCCATCTTCCGCTTGGGGAGAGGGGGAGAAAGGGGAAGCGCCGTCCCGTGACGCACCATCCTTTTCGGCGAAACCGAAACGGACTCGGGGTTTGGGCACTGGGTAAGAGGGGGGAAGGGTAGAAACTCGGAAAGCCGAGCCAGGGCTAAGCCGAGCCTCCTGAGCAGTCTGGCTAAGACTGTTCAGGCGGGGGGATTCGGATACCTGCGGGGAGCCAGAGCCGACAGGAGAGATTTCTCCCGCCGATGCCCGCAAGTTATCCGTTTCGGGGAAAGAGGGAGCGGTAGAAAGGGAAGGAGAAACGGGGGAAAACTGCTTTCGCTGCTCTTCTTGTACTTTCTGCTTTTCAAAAAGGGCAGATCGAATCTGCATAATCCAAAAAATTAATTTTGCCGCATGTTTGTCCCCTGCTTTGCCTAATTGAAAAAATTTCGAATAGGCTGCATCCCAAAACTGAATGCACACCGCTTGTGCAGGAGGCAATTTCGGAAAATACAAGAAGAGCAGTTTAACGAACTTTTTTAGCTCCTTTTTCGAGATCTTAAACTCGGAGCCTTTCAGCACAAGAACCAATATTTTACAAACTTCCTTTTCTTCGGTTGAGAACTTAGCACCCATGCTTCTCAACCGTCACGCGCGCACCTCGAAAACTAAAATACCAAACAAAAAGTAAAAACCCGCGGCTTAAAACCCGAGACCGGAGACCACTTCCCCGCGCCCTCGGAGCGCGGCTAATTCAAACAAAAACCGACAACGGGAAAACGAAACCGTGCCCACGCGACGGAGCCCCGCGTCTGAAACAAAACCGAAAGAAAAAAAAACCGAAAGAAAAAAATTTTTGCCGCACTCAGACAACCTGGCCCTGGGAGACTATAAGGCTTCTCCACAGGTGAAACGCGTTTCTTGGCTCTGAAAGAGCCCCCCAAAATTGTCCTAAGGGGAGAAAAAATCCAGCTCCCCTAGGAACCCCAAAATAAAAGGTGATTATACTCACCCGTCCGGTGCTGGCGAACAAAAAAGAGGTGCTGGCGGTCCTTCGCCTGAAGAAGACTTTTCCGGTGCTTGGAAAAGCTGCCTTCTCCTCTTACCAGAAAACGTACTCCACGGAGCTGCTTTTCTGGTAAGCACGTGGCTGTCTGGCAATCCTGCGGCACTGCGTGGAGGCTTCCAACGCAGGCGAGAATTAAGTCCACGGGGTCTGGTGGTGTTCTCAGACCTTTTTTCCCGTGCAGAGAGCTCACGCTGCCACTTCTCGTGCTTTGCCTCGTGCTGCAGAAACTCGTGTCCACGTGGTGTGTCCCACGCTGTGGCGCCACGTATGGCGTTTCTCTGCCCCGTGGATCACTGATCAGTGATCCTTGCCTTGCCTTGCCCGGCTTCTGGCAGCAGTCGGTAGAGCCACTGGACAGTTCTGCAGCAATACCCACGCGGTGGGCTTTCTGGCTGGCTAGCACTGGATGTAAATTAGTGGCTATGGCGGAAGGAAAGGAAGGCTCTCTTCTGAGGTTTCACAGCAGATGTTTATTCCTCATGGATGGTGTGTGAGAGAGAGGCCGAAGCCCCACCCAAGCCCCCCTTAAGTAGACAGGTACCAGGGGGCGTGTACATAAACTTTCCACCAATAGGGGGATAGAAAGGGAGGAGTTGGGGGGTAGATTGACACACAAAAGGGCCAATCTCTGGAGAGGAGGGGGGGAGGGGATTCCCAGAACCTGTTCCAATCAGAAGCCCGGTCTCCCCGAGAATTCCAGAAGGGGGAGAGGCTTTCCCTGGATGACTGGCAGGCTCCGGGGGGAGGGGACAAACCACTGCGAATGCAGCTATAAACAGAGGGGTTTAGAAAAGACCCTTTTCCCAACATAAATAACATAAACCCAAAACTTGTGAGCACAGCTCACGCACTGCTACACTATGGCTATTGAAATGTAAATGAGATGGCTCCCACATCTGTGTCAATGCCAGTCAGGAAGGGCCATGGCAAGGACAGGGATACCTGTGGCTCTGCAGCTCATCACCTGCCCACTCACCTCCTGCTGTCCATCATCGAGGGTTTCAGAGACATCTTTTCACTTGTGGCTGGAGGCAGGGGTTGAGCAGGCACACACGTGGGGTGCTCTCCCCTCCTGTGTGAAGGTGATCCAGGTGTGCATGTCCTAGGTTACAATGTAAAATTGTGCCCAAGGTTTGTATTCTATCCCCATGAGCCGTTGGAGCCAAGGTGGGGCAGTGTTTTCCTTATCTTCTGTTAACGAGCCTAACAATGCCTTGCCACATGACTCATAGATAACTCCCTCCGGGAGTTATCTCTGTTTAATGGGCCATCAAGGACCCACTGCATGACTCATAGAATGAGATCATCCCATTGTGAGATGCCCCGCCCAGGGGGAGGAGCCAAGCATTCCCACCTGGATATAATCCGGGGTTTGAGACAGGCAGCTTTTTATCCACTGGACTCCCAGAGGAGACAAGAGCTGCCAGACGTTTCTACAGGAATCACTGCTTTGACAAGACCATTTCATCTGGACTGCTACTACCACCCTAACAGGGTGTCAAGTTGTATTCTGACTCTGTCAGTGGTTTTTTTTGTACTATTACTTTGTTTTTATTTTACTTTCTTTTATTTCTTTTCCTCTTATTAAATTGTGTTTCTGACTTGGAGTCTTTCACTGGTTTTGCTTTCAAACCAGCACAGTGCAGCAGCTCTGCCCTCTGCCAGGCATTGTGTGACCCACACGGGGAGGGGAGGATGTGTCTAATCCTTGTTCCTGTTTCAAATTGTAATATATGATTTAGAATAAATTCATGCTAAGGACTAAAAAATACAGTATCTTTTTAAATGGAACCAAGTGATGGGAAAGAGCAATACACACGGGATGAATTCCTGTCCCAAAAGATGGTTATTCTGAAGGATTATTCCATCTAGTGAGACCACAGAAATATGCATTAACGATAAGATGAATATTCGGTGCCAGAACAAGATATTCGAGGGGATTACCGTCTAACAGGATTCCAGTAATAAGAGTATTCTGGGGAAAAAAACCCTCTTGTTAGAAGCGGCCACAAAAAAAAGAACATGCATTAATATGTGAAAAAGGGACAAGATCAACGAGAGGAAACAGGAAGACCCCCCCGGAATCCTGCTAAGTCTGAAAACCGTATAAAAAAGACCCTGTGAAAGCAGTACCTTGTGAACTGCCAGGGGTACAGAGCTGCATAGTCCAAACCCGGTTCACCCAGCACCGATCACCCGGCTCGGCGCTGATTTGCTTGTGGCTTTTTCCAATTTTGCTTTGATTTTTTTAATAAATTCCTTTAATCATTAAATTGGCTGATCCATTTATAACAAAATGTCACTCGATTCCCCATGGCACCTCACAAAAGACTGAATGGACAGCAAGCATAAAGGCAAAATAATCCTTATGCTGGGGAATGCCTTTGAACAGCCCTGCCTCCACAGGCATTGGCTGGCACGGGGGATGCCACATGCTTCTTGTGTGTCAGAAGTTTTGAAGGTGGGAGACAGGATGACTACAATATTTGCATCTGGATTAGAATTTCAAATGCCAGAACATACATCTGTGTTGCTCCATGTTAGTAATTTCTTCCTGACTTGATGTGCCTGGTCATAGAGTAAGAGCCACAACAAATTTGCTTTTTTACCCTGCTCTTGTTTGGCTTATTAATTACATCTCCTGTGACACTGCACTCTGACCTCAACAGATTCGTTTGTGATTCTCCTGTGATATGCATGCTGTAGCAGCAGATAGTAGCAGATAATCATTTAACATATGAATGCTGTCAGAGAGTTTAATCAAATCCAAAATTGCCGCCTTTGTGCCTCACACTAACTTGTTGTGACTGCACAAAGTGAGCCCAGCTCCCCCAACACAAAGAGCAATCGCAGCCTGCCTCTTTGTATAATTTCCTGAATCCTGCCCTGTTCCACCTTCTCACTAATGTTAAGCTTATTTATGGATAATTTATATGCAGCCCATTCCACAAATGCACAAAATGCATGGATTTTTTTTTTTTTTAGAGGAGCTGTGGGAACGAGTCTCTCACCACGCATGTTCCCCTCCAGTCTGTAAGTCCCGAAGTCCAAATGCTTCATCAGCACTTTCTGAGCCTTCCCTGAAACACCAATGTGTTCCGGTCCTCGCACCGGGAATTCAAACGCTCTTTTGGGGGATGGAGGATAAGTCGCAATTTATTTTTTTTTCTACTTTTTTTACCAAAACCACTGGCAGGATGTCTGGGCGGGCTGCTCCCCGCTCCAGCTCGCTCCACAGCCAGCGCTGTGTTTCTGCGACGCTGGCAGCCCTGACCCCGGCGCTCCCAGAGGAAGTGCGGGGTTCCTGGAAAGCATTGTTCCCGCGTTTGTTTGTTCCGCGCCGGGAAGAAGCAGAATAAAGGGCAGCGTATGGGAGCAGCTCCCGCAGAGGGAACCCAGCAAACAGGACTGTGTGCCCTGGCTGAGCCTTCTCGAGCACAGCCTGCACGACCATCCCTGCCCGCACACAGCCCGCCGCTGCTCCGTGCCTGAGCCCACGCCTGCGTGCATGGAGTGTCCAGTGCTCACAGAGGCTCTTCTGCAAGGAGAACAAGCAGAGCTTTGCTGCTGGAGGCTCTCAGGTACGATGCCAGTGCACCATTCAGAGGAGGGCTGTTTCTCTACAGGTCCATCATCCCTTGAAACGTGAATGCAACCTCAGGGCCATCCAGGCTGATGCTGGTTGTGTTTCAGGAAAGCTCTGCCCCTGCTCTTCCCTTGAACTTACTCTTTAAGGCACCCATCACCCTCCTCCTGGTCCCCTGGGCATCCCTGTGACCACCCCTGGGACTTCAACACAGTCCTGCACCAGCTCTGCCAATGCTGCACCTCCTGGGATGTTCACTCCAGGCAAGCAGAGAAAAAAAAAAAAAAAAACCAAATAAAAAAAACCCAACAAAAAACCCACACACACAAAAAAAATCCCAAAAAAAACCTAGCCTGTCTGCTGAGCAAAAGGTCCAGGAGGGGGAAAAATAAACACAGGAAAAGCCACAACATTAAAGAACTGGACATATCACTGGATACTTAAATGATGACAAGGTCCCTAAGAGCTGTGTTTGCAGAAATGCTTCAGAAATGGCATAAATTTTACATGACATAAAATAATAGCAAGACAACAGTGTCACAGATTGCATCGGTGTCTGGCACTCAAAACAGCTGATGTGGTGACCTCCAGCCTGACAGAGCTGCCAGGCTCTCAAAGAGCACACTGATACCCACTGAGAGATGGGGAAACTGAGGCATGAGTGTATGCCTCAGCTTTTCCCACCAAACTGGCAGCAGAACAAAACTGCCCCTGGATGCTGGCCTGGCACCCCATTGTGCCCCCTCCTACCCCAACCTCATCTCCATCCCAACTCACCCCCAGCCTGTGGATGCTGACAGCCTGGTCAGAGGGAGATTTTCAAGCATCAGACAGTGGCAAGGCCTGTGAGAGAGAAAGTCAAATAACTTTCCCATACATTGGTTTGAGGAGCTGTGAGAAAGCTCAGTGAAAGAATTAAAACAATCTTTAACCTTTGCACCTGGTGTTTTGCACTTCTTGACTTGCAAGATGTTTACAAAAGGGTGTAATTTCTAATTAGCCAATGATGGTGAGGTGTTGTATTCCTCTGAGAAATGGTTTTTCCCCTCAGAGTCCCCCTGAAGCCTGTGTCATGTAGTTTGACCCTTCCTCCCTATCTTACCTACTCCTGACCCTATTGGCTCAGGGCCAATATCTTTCCTTGGCCCTAAACTAGATAAACCCCCATCTCTTCCTGTTCGCCCTCTCTCTCCTCGCGCCCTTGGAACACCACATGGAAAATAAAGCATGGACTGAAGCTGAGGGGTGAGAGCCACCCTTTTGAAATCTTTATTCTGTCTCTATGAAATATATCTCCCTAAAAGCCCTGAGAAACTGAGCTAGCTAGAGCCTAGGGGCTGGCAAGAGGGAATATATATTTCAGTGAGGGGGTGTTAATTAAAGGATCAATCATGTCCAGTTGTATCTGAACAGTCTATAAAAAGATGTGATTTCTAATAAACTGTGCTATATGCCCTCCAAGAAGGTTTGGAGTCTGTGTCACTCATTCAGATCGCCCCTAATGCAATAGCGACACCAGCCCACTCAATCTCATGTCATGTCATGTTATCTCTTCCCACCCTATCCCAACCCATCCTATGGCTCTCCTTGTCCTGGTAAGACTGCACAACTCCTCACCATGCTGGGGATCCTCAGGGACATCCTGCTCCCACTCCAGGTGCTGCACCAGTGCCAAGGGAAGGACCCACAGCAGCTTTTGTGTGCTGAGGAGTTCTGCAGGGAAAGCTTGGATTTGACCGTCTGCCACTCAGCTTCTAAGTGTGTATCCAAAACTTCTGTTTTCCAATGCAAAAAGTTTCTTCATGGTCTTTTTTTTTTTTTTTTTTTTTTTTTTTTGTGTATAGGGCATGAATGGGAGTATGGGAGAACTGGGATTGACTCTTATTCCCAGGAGTTGCGGGCCTTACGTGGACAAATGACTCCTTAAATATTGCAAAGACTATTAAAACAATTGCTGATAAAAGGCAAGAAGCTGGGAAAACAGACTAGACTGGACTATTTTTAGAAGCAGTGACATCTGGACAGCATGAAGAAATGCTTTGTAAAAATTTAGTACAGCTGATGTTTGAACAAGAAGTTTGCTGACGAAGCTGAAATCCCCCAGCACAGGCACCGTGACCAGCAGCTCCAATGCCAGCCAGGAACACCCATGGCCAGGTGTCACTCAGGGCCACCTACAACAGGGACGCAAGGCTTCTACCTCTCAGTTCCTGTTTCTGGGCTGATGGCCCCTCGAGATGTTTGTTGAAAGTCTTTCTCCCAAGCCCCGCACCAGAAGTCGGGATGCGTCGGTTCAGGTTCTCAAGGTTGTTTATTGCTTCTTATCTGGTACATTTTTTTCTCACCTGGCTTGGGTGCTTGCTGCAGTGCTGGTCGTGGCCGACTGCCTGACCCGAAGGCGGTCTTAACTTTTTATACCAAATATTACGTGGTCTATGTTTACAGTAAGATACCAATACCTATCATCTATGTTAGACAGTGCACTTCTATGCTAAACCAATCCAAAAGTGCCACCAACACAGCAGAAGATGGAGGGCAAGAAGAAGCAGAAGGACAGGGACACGCCCAAATTCCTCCATCTTGCCTTCTTGAACCCCCATTAAACCCCAAAATTCTACATCTACACCCAGTGATAAATTAATACTATTCTAATCAAACTCTTGTGGCTTGTCTCTGGACTCCTTGCCAGGGTCTCGGATCATCCAGGGCAGCCAGAGGAATATCCTGGGTTCCAACACTACCGAGCAGTGTGGCGTTCTGGACAAGGATTTGCTGTGATGCTGTGTCCCTGGGCAGATGTGTCATACCATGGTGCCACCACAGCAGCGTCTGTGCCAGTGGCCAGCTGGTCTACTTCAGGTGGAGTTGGAGTGGGAGGTCGGGCAAACTTTGTGGTCAAACAAACCAACAAACACTGTCAGCATTTAAAATAGCCAAACTATTTAAAAACTAAGTGCTGGTGACTCCTGACCCTGGACAATTTTGCCTGCCTGTATTTCTTCAGCAGCTGGGCTTGAGAGAGGGAGAAGCCCTGCAAGTGCAGTGGAGTGCTCCCCAGTAAGGGGACATATTCATCTACATCAAGAGCCATTTAAATTGCTGATAGAAAACAGACATTGCCTGGCATGTATTTTCTCTCCACTCATGCAAGGAATTAACCTCTCTCATGTTGTTACTGATACATCCCTCTTGGTTTTATCTAATGTTGCATTATCCCCTCCTGCTCTTTTCAGGCCCGGCTAGCAGCTGCAGGGGGCTGGGGACAACATATCTCTGGGTCCCAGGAGGTAGGGCAGGTACAAAAGCCTTACCGGAGCTTCTTGGGGAGCCGTCTCTTGGTTGTGCCAGCTAATGGCAGCATGCAGGCAGGGAAGACATGACACGGCTTCTGAGGGTGCTGATTAGATGGGTTTATTTGGGGTCCCACACCAGGGGGGTGGAGCATGGCTCCCAAAGGAGAGGCAAGAGGCAAGAAGGCAAAGGCCAAGCCAGGCCCGGGCCCAGAGTGAAACCTGAGCCAGAGGCAGAGGCAGAGAGAGAGAGAGCAAAACTCATGGTTCAGCCTAAGAGAGAGTTCCCGCCAGGGGGCGGATCCAAGGCTTGGACCAATGGGGTACTGATAGGGGAGGAGAACACATACAACTTAGGGAGGAGTTACAACTTGTACATTTTGGGAGTGAACAGATCATTTAAGAAAAATGAATCACCACACCTCACTTATCTTCTGTTAATAAAGAAGGTGCAGATGAAAGCACAAAATAAGCACAAAGGTTAAATATGACAATTAACAGTTTAAAACAAAATAACATTTACACAGTTTTGCAGCAAGAATAAACACATTTGGAGAGAGGATTATGCTTTAAAATTGAATATAGTAAGTCCTTTTTCCACATATTGTGAACAGTTTTATTTGAGTTGATGCTTGCACTTGATGGTGGGTGATGTCTGGTTTTGACTTTGTAGCTGGCAGTGAGTAACTTCTTTACTCAGTTCATCTTGGTTGCAACATGCTGTCTACCTTTTGTGGCTCATGTCTTGCTTGCTGGCCTTCAGTTGCACTGCAGTTTTTTTTCTACACCTTTTGCTTTTTCTTTTTGAGCTTTTAATTATAGACTAAATTGACTTGATACTTAGGATGGGGAAGAAAACAAAACTATATTATTAAGAAAACAACAAATAGGGTTAACAAGAAGCAAAATGCAACAGGAATTGATTCAAACAACTGACATATGTAATTGTAACTTAACAAAACAAACAATTATAATAAATGGGGTAAGTGGGTCGATATTGCAGATTTTAAAATGAATAATGAAATGCAAAATAGGTACTTAAAATGAAGCTGTTTATGAAACTAAACATGGGCTAGTGCTTAAAGAGGCGACTCGGAAGTCTTCTCGCAGCCAAGCTACTGGCATTTAGATTCTTGGACCTGTAAACCAATGGGGTATTTAGGGGCACTCTGAGTGCATTTCTGCAGCCAACTTAGTGGTTTTTAGGCTCTCGGCTCTTGGCACTAAGCTCACATAGAAGTTTTGGGGTTAGCCTTGTTGACGTGACTGGCCCAAAGCACCTAACATCTTCCAGACCACTGCAGCCCCCGGTTTAGGTTGCAGCACTGGCTTTTCCTGAGCCCTGTGGCTTCAGATCCTCACCTTCCTGGATCTGAGCCCAGCGGTAGCATCCTCTTTTGCCCCCGCAACTGGCTTTTCCCAGCTATGGCTTTCACCCCCAGCTTAGGTTTTAGCCCTTGCTGTAAAATAAAATAAAACCTGTAACTTTTGCTACTACCTTGTTAGGGAACATCGGCTACAACTAAAAAAAAAAAAAACCAAAAAACCATTCATACTTTCCCAGGCACTATCCTAACAGGGTTGTCAGTCACCCTTGGTAAGCCTAACTAAGGACAGCATAAACCCAACAGCGTTTTCCTGTTTCAGTAACCTAGTGCCACAGGAACACACGTTCTCAAGAGACAGTTTGAAAATTGCCTCTCGTAGGATTTATCCTCGTGACTCAACAGGCAAAACTCCCAAAACTGAAAACGGGACAATCTGCAATATGAACACACACTTCAATTAGGAGAAACAACATAAAACACTCAATTGTAAAAGCTATTCCATGGGGATTGGAGGGAAGTGGAAAGAAGATAAGGTATTGCATAAAAAGGTATAAAGGATAGAGGATTTTGGGTTAGGCGTCCTAGCCAGCGAGCTCTTTCTGGTCAGGACTAGTGGATAGGAACTGGGAACTGGGGGGGTCGCAGGGAGCCAGAGACTGCAGACTTCCTGGGCTACTCTTCGTGGTGCAGTTTGCTGCCAATGACCCACCCTTAAAATAGGAACAGGGGGTAGAGATGACAAAGAAGGATATGGGGTAGCGGAGAGGCGGCAATAGCCCTAAGCTTATCTGTGCCTATTCGGCAAGTTCTACCCCTTATCCTGCTCCCAGAACAATAGGGGAGGGAATCATGGAATAGAATTCACAACCTAATGAAGTAAACATACATTAACATTAAAAGTTAACAGGGTTGCCAAAACTGGTTGACACTTCGGGATGGATGTGGAGTAGGGTGACAATGGAGTGATTCTGTGCAGTTGCTATAGTAGTATCTGGTGGAAATGGTTTGGCAGGGTGTGGTTGAGAAGCTAGAATGACTGAATTTGCATATGAGTACAGCTGAGAGTGGGTTGGGGGTTTCTTAGGGGATGGGGAAAGCTGGGGACATGGCAGGGAGAACTCTAATGGAGAGATTTTCCCAGATACCCCTCACCTCCCCCTCTCCCCGGTTCCCCTTCCCACCTCAAGGGAACTGAGAATGGGAAGAGGATGGCTCCTTGGGGAAAGAGGACAGAAAGAGAGAGAAGGCAAGCAGGAGGACAAACCCCCGCTGGACACGGGGCAGCTGTGGAGGTGGCAGGGCCGGCTGCGGGAAGCAGCGGAATGGATGCGGCGCCGGACGGGGCGCACGGGGGGAGGCGCAGCGTGGGCTCGGCGCGCCCGGCCTGATCTGCCATCTGCAGAAGGACCACGTGCCCCCGTCATTCTCGGCTTAAAGGCACGGAGGAAGGCCCGGGCCAGGCGGGCACGGCGAGCAGGTGGCGGCCCCCCCCTCCGGCGTGCCCCAGACGGCGGCCCCGCACCCTGCAGGGTGGCCCTTGGCATGCAGCGGTGGCAGTCGCAGCTTGGCGCGGGGGGGCTCCTGACGGCCCAGCCGCCCCCCCCCCCCGGTGGCGCCAGCAGCAGCCGGCAGCGGTGGGGGCGGGTAGCAGCGCCGTCCACTGGGCTCTTCCCCCACCCACCCCCCCCCACGGCACGGCGGGGAGGGGGAGAGGCATCTCTGGCTTCGGCCAATCCCCGGCAGCTGGCCACGGCGCCCACTGAGGGAACTGGAAGGGGAAGTGAGATCCAGGAGCTGGGGAGGGGACAGGTTCGCGATTGACACAGAAGGGGTGGAGCACAGTCGGCGCCATCTTCGGCTACCATGCGGCCGCCGAGCACATGGCTTTGAAGGACAGAGGGCTGAATTCTTGAGGGGAAAGCGGACTTGGAAAGGAGTTCGGGAAAAGGGGCAGCTTGGGAAGGAGAGAGTAAAACTAAGGGGAAGGTAGCAGAACTTACAACAGGCAGCTCTGGGACCGGTGAACTCTGGCGAAGCCAAAGGCTGCAAGCACAGAAAAGACATCCGACACTCTCTGCTGTTGGTAAAAGCTGCGCTGCCTCAGAGTGTCTCTCTGAGGCATTCTGATGGCAAAACACGGTACATACAAAGTCCCAAAACTCATAATTCAGTTGGAGCTTCGTATAACAGTCCAGAAACAGATTAAAAGTCTTTTTGGTGGTCTTTCTCAAATTCGCCTCTTAGAATCCACAATTTTAATGTCCCTTCAGCATTCCTCAGAGGCTTCTCTGCTATTTCTTCAGCTTCCTCTTTTCAGGCTTCATTATACCTGCTATGCCTGACGTTGGGGCGCCAAACTGTAGCGTTCTCCCTTCCAGCTCTTTTCAAGCCTGGCTAGCAGCTGCAGGGGGCTGGGGGCAACATATCTCTGGGTCCCAGGAGGTAGGGCAGGTACAAAAGCCTTACCGGAGCTTCTTGGGGAGCCGTCTCTTGGTTGTGCCAGCTAATGGCAGCATGCAGGCAGGGAAGACATGACACGGCTTCTGAGGGTGCTGATTAGATGGGTTTATTTGGGGTCCCACACCAGGGGGGTGGAGCATGGCTCCCAAAGGAGAGGCAAGAGGCAAGAAGGCAAAGGCCAAGCCAGGCCCGGGCCCAGAGTGAAACCTGAGCCAGAGGCAGAGGCAGAGAGAGAGAGAGCAAAACTCATGGTTCAGCCTAAGAGAGAGTTCCCGCCAGGGGGCGGATCCAAGGCTTGGACCAATGGGGTACTGATAGGGGAGGAGAACACATACAACTTAGGGAGGAGTTACAACTTGTACATTTTGGGAGTGAACAGATCATTTAAGAAAAATGAATCACCACAATCTAACAATGATTTGGATTTGGAATCAGGGTCCAACTGACTCCAGGTGTGACTGAGGGGACATTGGCCTGGACCAATGAGGTTTGAAGAACAGGTGGCACAGCTCCCCCCACAGACTTGTCCTGCACAGGATGAGGATGTGGGGGAATCTAGCCAGGCATGGCCGAGGGGTAGGCAGCTTCAGGAACTGCAGCTCCCCAGTTTGCAGGACAATGGGATGGCCACTGCAGTTATCTCCTGCAGCATGTAGGACCGGACACTGTGGGTGCTGCACAAGGCCCAGGACCCCTTGCTGCTCACCCTAAACCCAGACACCAGCCTGGAGTGGGGTTTTTGTGCAATCTGGCAGCAAAGTCCTTCAACACACCCGTGTAGTCAGTGCTGATGCCAGGGATCTGGGGAATGGCAGATTTGCTACCATGATCTGGTCATGGATGCTAGGCCCTGGACTAATGTGTCCTTGTCCCCACCAGCTCCACCACCTCCCTGCATCCCTCCCTGCCTGACCTACCTCCTTCCTCATCCCCCTAGGACACTGCTCTTACCCTGCAGATTGGACCTACTGCCCTCCCCTCCTCTTTGAGCACAGCAGCCCCTGCACCACTACTCCCAGTATGGCTGTGTATACAGAGACTGGTTCCAGTCCTGGCAGGGAGAATCAGGTCTGCCCTCAGATCCCAGCAAGGGCACAGGGTGCCACCGAGCTTGGGGTGAGAGGGAGCCAAGCCCTTCAGTTACAGCAAAGGCAGCAGAGACACTCCTGATGGCTGTGTCATGATAGAAGTAATGAAAAAGTGCCCAATTTAAACCCTGGCCATCTGTCTCTGTTTTGCTAACTTGCTTCTCTGGTTGGAGCTGGCAGCTCAACACTTATGGACCTTTTCCAAAGGTTATTGGATGGAGTGTGAAGCATCTTGCCGAGGCCTCAGGCTACCAGACCAATTTCTTCATGGAAAAAGCTCTGGGTGAGTTCTAGACATAGCACTTGGGCACAGATGGGGCAGTTGTGTGTGGCCGGGAGCCTCTCAGAGCCAGTGCACCCAGGTTTGCAGCCCACCAGCAGCAGAAGAGGCAGGCACAGGGAGAGGGAACCAGGAACCAGAGAGGGGGTCTGGGCACAAAACCTCCTTTGTGTGGCCCAGACACACAGAGGCCATAGCAGCCCCAAGAGACCTGACAAGTCCCTGTTCCCTTGCCCAGTGACACAGCAGTGCTGTCACTCCCCTTCCCCACAGTACTGTGTTTGCTGTGGTTACTCATTGTTTGTATTTGGACATCCACTGGGTACTGGTGAGAGCACTGACAGCCCAGACTCATAGTTTCATATATTTCAACAGCAGTGATTATTCATCCAGTAATCTCAGACTGGAGTGTGGTTTTTATTATTTGCTACTCTTCAGTGTCCTGTTTAAAATGTTTGCAGTCCAGGCACAGGAAGAGCTGCCCTGTGCCCAACCAGACACACACACATGCAGCAGAGCTCACTGGCACAAAGCACTTCCCAAATATCTCGGTGAGCAGACAGCATGTGGAAACAACCCAGCTCAGCTCAGCAACCCTCATCTTTCCCCAAAGGAGACTCTGATTGCTATGGTGATGACCTCTGTCTTCATAACCAATTATTAAAACAGAGTATTTATTCCCTATCTTCTGTTTCTCCTGGAGGATACAATCATGTCCCAGAGTCAGCAGTCCAATAACTCCTGTCCCTGCACACTGTGACCCCGAGGAGGAGAGACATTGTCACAAGGAGATGTCTCCAGCTGGTGGGGAAAGCTCCTGAGGAGAGCAGGGGATACTGGGCTGGCTAGGAGGCAAAAACAAAGCTGGTTTGGAGTTGGGAGTGCTCTTCTGAGCAGGAGGTCAAAGTATTTCCTAGAACTTCCCTGCCTGCAGGTGGGGGAAGAGCCTGAAAAGAGTTGATGCAGATCGATGGTGCATTGGTTTTAGATCTTGTTTTTCCTATATACCCTTTGCAATGCCTCAGCTGCCACAAGGCAGGTATGACATAAGCTGACAGCATGGAGAGATGCATCTGAGAGCAGCCAAACCTCCGTGTCATTCACAGCCCTCTGGCAACCCTGTGCACATCCTGGTCTGCAGACCTGGCTGATTCTGCAGGTCCAGTGCAAAGGACTCACAGCTCAGGAGTTTAACAGAGCTGAGCAGAGGAAGAAGGGCAGCAGATGCCTGTCCTGTGCTGTGAGTTATCAGCCCAGACCTCAGCAGAGGAGGGCCTGAAGAGCCCTTTGCAGGTAAGGCTGTTGGATCTGCCACATGCCCTGATTTTGGGCCCTAACGGCTGCCCAGCATGCAGGGAAGAGCTGTGCCACCCTCCTGCTTCAGGGTACTCACAGTAGTCAGTGCCTGAGAGAACATTTGGTTTCTGAGCAGAGGGAACAGCAACCCAGTTGAAATGCTGCACTAAAAATAGCCCCATGTCTGAGTGGAAGCATGCTGTAGTTGGCTGGGGTTTCACATCCCTGAGGAAGCCTGAGCCGAGCAGGGACCCTCCACTTCCATTATTGTCCACCTTCCCCCTCTCCCTCCAGAGACACCCTGGTGACTAACTAGCAAATAAACGGCTTTCCACAGGACAACACTGGCTTCTGTGATCAATCTCCATGAGATATGGTTTGGTAGCTTTGCAAGAATCAAGCCAGCTGCCAGTATGACCTGGAATAAATGAGAGGCTGAAACCGGGCTGTGGGGATGGAGAAGTGAAACACCGGGGCCAAGGAACACAGCCCAGGCCACCTCAGGAACACTGCAGAGATAGGAGTGCCTGGGAGGAAGCTGGGGATGGGTGACCCTGGGGAGCTGCAGTGCTGCCCTGCTTTGTGGATGCTGCAGAGGGAGGAAAATAAAGACAAGTTTAAGAAAGAGCTGATGAAGAGAAGCACATCTCAGGGCATTTAATTTTAGCAGAGTCAGGCTACCAAGGATGTGGGTGTTTGTTCATTTGACTTGGCTGGTTTGGGTTTTCATGAAGTGCCTCCTAGAGCCACAAAAGCCAAACTCCAGATTAACCCAAATTTGCTGCCACAGTCACGTTACAGCACTCAGGATTGCAACTGCAGTCTGCACCAGGCCTCATCCATGTGGCTTTTCCACACAGAACTCCCTGGCTTTTCACTATCCAAAGGGAAAAGACAGATCAAGGTGGATGCTGGGTACCACAACCCAGACAGCCTCTGCCTCTGTACTCACTAGCCCACACCTGAAACCCCTCCTGCCCCTCCAGTGCCTGGTGGTGGACCAGCCCTATCTATCTGTCCCTCCTAACACCCCAACCAGCATTCCTGCAAAGCCCTCATTACTGAGGCTTATGCAATGAAACATGAAGGAGGTGGATTAAGATTTCAGTGGCAATTCAAGTGTTTTTCATGTTTCCAGCATCTGTCTTGGACATCTCACGCAATGCAAAAGGGGGGTTTCTGCATGCACCACCAAATGCTGGGCACTTACCCAACAGTGCGATTGCAGTTTCAGGGTCTGTTGGGTCAGAGACTACTGGGATCTTAGGGATGGTGCCTCACTGTCACAAAATATTATTGCTGATGGAAAAGAAGTTTGTTGCTCACTCAAGAAAAATAAATCCTTGACCCTTTATGAGACCTGTGCAGTAGTGGCGCCGCTGACTCCTTGTGAAAGTGTGTGGGTGGGAAAATAATCTGTGCTGACTTTTCTGCTGGCTCTGTGAGCTGTGTCAGATGTACACCCCCTCAATAGATGCCTGATAATGCTTAGCTACTCCTCTGCTCACAGCCTGCAAGCCCCTACAGAAACACTGACTGTGAGCCTGGAATTAGTCTCCCACTCACTATTTGAGAAGGACGTGCCTTTCACAGCCAAGTGGCCTCTATTTGCTTGGGGGGAAACGTGCTTATCTCTTATTTATGTGATTTATTTCTTGAGATTAATGCATCAAATTGACTTGCTCCCAAGCTCTCAGTAAAGTCTTGGTTTTTGTGGGATTGTCCTGAACCACACAAAGCTTCACTGCCTGTTTTCTGAAACTGAGAGGAGGATTATTATCTCAATCATAAAGCAGAAATTGGGGGTTTTTCAAATGTAAGGTGAAATATATTCCCTCTAGCCAGCCCCCAGGCTCTAGCTAGCTCAGTTTCTCAGGGCTTTTAGGGAAATATATTTCATAGAGACAGAATAAAGATCTCAAAAGGGTGGCTCTCACCCCTCAGCTTCAGTCCAAGCTTTATTCTTCATGTGGTGTTCCAAGGGAGCGAGGAGAGAGAGAGAGAGAACAGGAAGAGACACGGGTTTATCTAGTTTTGGGCTAAGGAAAGATATTGGCCCTGAGCCAATAGGGTCAGGAGTAGGTAAGATAGGGAGGAAGGGTCAAACTACATGACACAGGCTTCAGGGGGACTCTGAGGGGAAAAACCATTTCTCAGAGGAATACAACAGTAAGGCAGTCAGCATTGTTTTGATCTGCAAGCAAATGATAGCCTTCTCCGAGTTCAAGGAGGGCTATTAAATCAGCCCTGTGGAGATAGAGCAAACAAAACCAGACAGAGCAAGGAGAGAGGGGGAATATTCCTATTCACATAGACACAAAAGCAGGGGAGGCAAGTTAATGATCATCTCCTCTGGGGTGTTTACTATTGCATGCCACTGGGGTAAACAGAGCCATGTCATCCCTCCAGCCTGCTCTTGTTTATAAATATACAATAACATTTACAGCTGAGCTAGCTGGACTGCCCTGGGTCCTGGCTGGAGAAGCCGGAGGGGTCTCAGCTCCCACGCCTGCATGGGACAAGCCCTACTTTTAGGGCTCTGCTGCTGCAAATCCACCTTCCAGCTCTGTGTATCTCTTGTTTGTTGGGAAGGCACAAGCTCACCTGTCAGTGCAGTCCCTTGGAGATGCCCTTCTGGAGTTCTTCCGGCAACATCTTTCTCACCCGATTCCTGTGGATCCTTGGAGCTACCCCTTTGCATTGCTGGGTTCAGAGCAGCAGCAGGTCCCAGAGTCCCTGTTGGTGCTTTACAACAGCCTGAGCACATACAGAGACCAACAGGCTCATCTTCCTCTTAGCCAACCCACCACGATGGCAGTCAGAGTGAGGATTTGAAGTCATTGGTGTTACTGACTGCAGTTCATAGTTATCCTTCAAAGAAATCACATTTCATCTAAAACATAAAGTTCTTACAAATGCTACAAAATTCCTGTGGATGCTACTATTCAGTGAGCCCCGGTGGAGGAAGCAGAACAGCAAATATTGGGTGATTAATTCAGTGCAGCTGATGACTCAATGCAAATTTTTTGTCCTACATTCATTGATCACCCCAGAAAAAACTAATGATCTCCCATTTTTAAAAAATTCCTGCCCTAGGTCTTGGTGCTGACCTGTCAGCACTAAAGGTACAGTGAGTGCTGTGAGTTAGGAATGCCTCATCCACAAACATGAGGACATGTCACACAGGGTTTTTCTGCACCCAGATTTGCACCAGCTAAAAGACACTGATGCAACTTCCTGTACAGACAGGACTGGTGATTTAAAGCAAATTTCTTTGTGGCTTACTTAAAATCCACTTCCAAACAATTAAAGTTGGACATATTCTGGCTTAAGACTAAGACATAGTGGTGATCACATAGGTTTCTCCCACCTTAAGTGTTGCATCTGTAGTTCAATCAGTGCAGTTCCATGTGTGTCCTTATATCCATATCACACATAAAAGTATGCACTGAATCTACATTTTATTTCTATGAATAATGACTGATACTTATTATTGTTTTGTTAAGTAATTCTGTTGACACATTTCTGCCAGAAATTGCATAGAAGGCAAGAAATTCTGCTTCTGTAAATTGTCAGTGTAGTTATCAGGGACAGATCATCCTCATTTTTATTACTAAAACCATAATCCCATAATGATGGAAAAGAAAACTGAATAAACTGTGGAATTAATTTGGAATAAATTGGTTTACATGGGAATACATGTTTACAGAAAGTTTTTGTTCACATTGACAAATGCATCTCCCCATTTGCATCCGTCCCCCCCAAGGGGACTTGCAGAGCCCTTAATCAATTTAAAAATAGCCAAATGAGCATCAGTGGGTTGTATGATTCTGAGGGAGAAGCAGTTCTGGGTTGCTTGGTGTCCCTGACCTATAGAAAGCAAGTAAGGCCTGAGCTGGCATGGATGTTTGCATGGATGTTGGCATGGGTGCTGTCTCCTGTCATTGCATTGCTGGTATTTCAGGCTAATATCAAGATCAGCACAGGATAAAAACTGGAAAAAATGTAATCACCAATTATTACGTAATGAATGCCAAAATACCAAACTTTGTACAGAACCTTATTCACATCAAATTATTCAACCAGCTGTAATAAAGGTCATTTCAATCTGAAAGCATTTTCTATTGAAATTCACAACAATATTCAGGCCCACCATTCAGTGTTCATTGCCCAACAGCGAGAAAGCCACAATTGCTCTTGAATGCCCTAGGGTGGTGGAGCCAGGCCCTGCAAGGATGCACCCACCAGAGCCCTGTCACCCACCGAGGAAGCCAGCACAGCCTCTTTTTCGGGAATGTCAGAGCCAAGCATGCCTCATACATTTCCAAAACTGCCATTCGCTTCTGCTGGGGTTTGCTTGGTCCCTTTCCTCCATGGTGGCTTCAGGTGGATGTGCTCTTTGCTCCGCAGCTTGAGCCCTTGGGTCCTGAGGTCACTGTGACTTCATGGACCTCATGCATGGTGGCACCTGTGCCCACAGCACAGGGACCAGCCCCTGGGGTTTGGAGCCAGGCATCAGTGCCTGGACAAGCCAGAACTGTCTCTGCTCTGCTGGAGCTTGGCTGGTCTCTAGGAAATTTGGCTGGGGCTCAAGCTTTTGTGATGGAGGTTTATCCATGCCACTGCCTAAGCTGGAGAGAGTGGCTGAGCTTCCAGAGGGACAGCCTGCAGCAAGTACAGGGAAGCTGCTGACAAAGGGTCATGAGTAGAGAGGGGGATGCTCTAAAATGCTTTGCTCAGCACATGGAAGACTGTGCAAGATGGTTTTGTAGTTAAAGCTCAGGCCAAGGCCCCCAGAGACTTGAGCTCAGAGCCTCCAAGCAGAGCTCTGCATCCTTGTGCTCACATTTCCCATCCACACAATGGGACAATGACCCTCCCTCAGCACCTGGATGCCAGCAGGACAGTCCCCATGGCAGCTGCAACACGGACACACTGATCTGCTATGAAAGACAGACAAAGATGTAAAAAATTCTGGCTATGCTTTCCTAAAAAAATGCTGAAGCTTTGCTAGACAAGACCTAGGGGTTCTCCCCCGTGGCAACACCAGAAGTAACTGTGCAAACCGCCCGGTGCAATTTAATTCCTTTTCTGAAGTGACTAACACCTCTATTATTCCCATCTGACTGCTGCAGGCATCCTGCAACACAATTGTATTAAACTCTGTGGCGAGAAAGATAACTGGCCTAAAATTAAATCATCCAGTACGTTTTTAATATTAGCACAGGTGAAGGAGTGAATTCCTCCAGGGTGAAATTCACCTCTTCTTGACAAAACCAGTCCTTGGTACCTCACCACCAGCAGTGATGTGCTGTGAATTATTTGTCTTTTTAGTTTGTGATCCCCTGGCTGGGTAGAGCCTATTCAGTGCAGGAATCTGCCCTGCTGCCACTGCCCTTCACAGGGTGCTGAAGGAGGTCCCAGATGGGTCATTGCATTGCTCATACAGCTGGAGATTTATTCATTGAGGACAAGCAGGCTGTGGACACTAAATGTGTGAGCAGATACCCCCATGTAAATAACCTGGTTATAACCAGAGTCTCGTGGCATTTTTGCCTCTGGGAGAAAAGACAGCAAGAAAGGCAGCACTGAGCTGCAGCAGGGATATCACAGGCTCCTTTGGCTGCAGCAGGATGGCTACTCTGTTTTCTTTCAAATATAGTTTTCTGCCAAAAATAACCCTCCGAGGTTTGTCACAGTGTCTTTTTCACAGTGAACTCCAAAAGCAAGTCGGGCTTGGAGGTGCTGAAAGCTCCTTTGCAGGGCCTGGCAGGCAGCCTGGCACTTTGGGGCACTGCTCCCTGCCGCTGTCCTGCCCTCCGGCCCCAGCCAGGGGTTTGCTCTCTCCAGCAGCGTGAGGAGAAGGACTCAGCTTCAGGGGATGGAGAAATATGAATTGAAATGTTACCTGATGAGCCGGCAAAGTCACTGCAGAACTTCAGCCATGCAGAGGGATGTGGACTGTCCTCGCAGGCTGTGTCCTAACTGCAGGACCTGTTATTTCGGCATCTCTCACCAGATGAAGCAGCTCGGGGGCTGCTGATGGACAGCCAGGGCAATGAAAGCTGCCTGCGACACCCGGACCTTTCCCCACTGGTCCCTGAGGGGATCCCTGCGGCCCTGGGATGGGGCAGCAGGGTCTCCCCCGCAAGGCAGAGCAGCCGTGGGGCCCACACTGCAGCAGCGCCCACCAGCCCACACCAGTGCAGCCGGAGCCCTCGGCCCCCCGGCTTCCTGGTGGGATTTTTGCACTCTTGTGCTCCCTCTGCTGATCCTCAGCCCGGCGCCGTTCCCGCACTGCTCCGCACCTCTCCTGTACCATTCCCGCACCGCTCCCGCACAGATTCCGCTGTGCGCGGCACTCCGAGCCCTTATGTTTCCCCCTGTGCTCCCCAGGACCAGCAGCACCCTAAGCGTGTCGCCGAGCAAGTCTGCAGCGGAGGGAGGTCGCAGCGCCAGCCGGACAGACGGTGCTGCTGGGACTGGTCCAAGCAGGGCATGCCAGCATCCAGACGGGATCCACACGTCCCAAATTAAAACATGCTCTCAGGAGTGATACTGCAAGACATAGATATGAAGAAGATGGCAAAGACTGGACTGGGGCTGCAGCGATCACGGTATTAAATAAAAGTTACACAGAGATGACACTGGATTTATCAGCCCAGTTTTGTACAAACACACTGGGTAGCTTTTTGCACCAACACCTCCAAAGCTTGAACTGTTGGTGTCACCACTGTCAGAGGTGACATGCCCCACTCTAACATTGCACAGGTACAGCTGGCCACCAACCTGCCACCAGCAGAGATGGAGGACACCAGCACAGAGCAAAGGCTGCAGCTCGGCACAGTGGCCGCCAGACACCAGCCTGCAGAAGGGGACAGGAACACACCAAATAGGGTCAGGACATCGTGCTGCAACATCTGGTTTGCCGGCTGTGCTCCAGGACTGTATGGGGTTCTGTGCTTTCTGTCTCAGCATAACTTGCCAGCTTTATTAGAAAGCTGGTTTTTGTTTTAAGGCTCCTTTCTAGCAGTTATTGCCAACGAGGGACAGAGGTGGGGGAGCTACTCTCTGCACAGAGCAAATGGCAGCTGCCAAGACACCTTCTCCAAGGCCCCATAATAACTTGATTATGGCTCAGGCTGCCTCGTCTCAGCCAGACACTTCAGACAGTGACCCAGCACAGGAGGCTGCTGCACAGCCAGCCCTCCCAGGTCAGTACTGTGTCCCCATCCCCATTCCTGTCCATGCAGTGATGTCCAGCTGCCCCACTCACTGCCGTGGTGTGGTCATGTTCCTGATGTTCTTGGGACTCAGACAGGAGTTACTGCTTAGCAAAGGAGGAAATACCTGCCCCAAGCAAGGTAAAACTCACTGTGCCCCAAGAGCAGCATGAAAGGGAGCTCCAAAGCAAGGGAGAAGGAAGAGGATGTAAATTGAACAACAAAAAGAATGCTGTTATCCTTCTCACACAGCCTTCTCCTCCTGCCCAGCACTGCCACTGCACTCTGGAAGCCACAGTGACCCACTGTGCATCACTGACTGAGGAGGCTGTGCTGGGCACATGCTTCACTCTGGCCTGCGCCACCACCACCCCAAAATCCAGGCAACTCAATACAGCGTCCAAGTCCAGCCTTCTCTGCGGGCAACAGGCAGCCTGGCAGCTCCCAACAGCTGCTGTTCAGGGGGTGCAGACTTGGTATTTGAGAGCTGCTTTCCAGAGCAAATAATAAATCTAAAATAAGTGTGGGGTTCTCTGAAAGTCACTGAATTCAATGGCTGAGCCCTGCAACAAAGGCTCTTCCTGAGCATGGTGGCTCCCTGCCCACCTCCCTCCTGGGGGGACGACAGAGGCGGCAGAGAGGAGGTGAGTGCTGGCTCCAGTTTGTAAACTGTGACTGCTGGAGAAAACAAAACCTGTACAGAAGTTTCAGTAGGTCTCAATGCTTTTCACTGATGCAGCTGGTTTCCAGGGGTGACCAGCACTATAAGCTGCTGCTTTTCCCCAGCCCCAAGGCACCTGTCTGCCCATGGGGCACTCAGTTGAAGCCCTTTTAGGGGGAGCTGCTGGTGCTTCTGCCAACACCAGCTGCAAGTGCTGGGTGATGCCCCACAGACATTTCTCCTCGTGCAGAGCTCACAGTTGGTTTCTGCACATCACAGGGCTACTCTCATCTAACCACCACCTCACACCCCAAGTCCCTTTAGGGTATCCTGCTTTGCATTGGTACCACTGGCAGGTAACAGCCACACATCAGTGCAGGCACCCACTGTGACCTCGAGCAGTGCTGCTAAAAGGAACCAGATGCTTCTGCATTTTGCAGGTTGGTCCTTGCCTGAGAGGAGGTGAAACTCCACATCTGACTGACTGCTGCAGAGCCATAGAGGACCAGATGGGCACAACTGGTGTTCTACAGCACAGGGCATTCTCCAGGTGAAGCATCATCATTGACCCTTTCACTTTGTACAGACCTTTAGGCAAAACATTTTCCGTAGAAAAATCCCTCATCTTTCAAAACTGATTCCTCTACTTCCTGGGAGCATTTTTCTGGGTGCAAGCAAACAGTTAAACACATGTAGCTGTCTCCCATGTTAATTCTCCTTGCTATCATGCACAGCTGATATCCTTTCAGTACATGAAACCACAAAGGCAAAGTAAGTGAAAGCATAGAAGAATCAGGGCTCAGATGGTGAAACCTTCCCAACCAGAGGCTGCTAAAACGAAAGAGTAGTTTTCCTATGGTTGAGAATAGCCCTGTTATCTCTCAGGGAGGCAGCAAACTTTCCTCTCCGAGGAACAAATAAGTAGGTAACACCAAGTGAGGCAGTTGTAGTTGCTTTCTCTTCCACAACCGTGGTGGCCTGGTTTTCGGATAGACGACACGGCTACCACATGCTGTGTGTGGAGCTCGGGCTAATAACACAACTGGCACCAATATGGTGGATCGTTAAAAGCGTTTATTATCTGAAACATGCAGTTTAAATACTATCTGGTCCTTCCCTACGTCAGAGGGGTCTTACTACACTTCCTGGGGGGAATGGAAAAGTACTGGTATGTCTGAGGGGGGACTTGTGTCCTTGAGGTAGAGCTTATCTGGGGGGTTGGAATGTGCTTTGTCCTTTCCCGTGACAACCCGACATTCTTCCGGAGCGCCTGTCCCTTTCCAATCCACATTTCCCCCACAGGCAGTCTGGCACAAATGTGCTTGAGGAGAAACTCTACAATATATTGCCATATACTGAGACATACATAAGCTCCATTACTCTTGTTAATTCTTCAGCAAAATTATTTTTCCAAATCTTCCCCAAACCAGATGTGGAAATATTTAGCTACCTCTGCACTCCTCCAGGCTCAAGACTGAACTAACTATTTTGAAGCAGATGGGAGGCAGAGGGAGATTGAAACCGTGACTAGTTTCAGTGAAACTCATGGATTTCCCAATTCATGGTATCATTTACTGACATCATGAAACTAAAATGGGCTTTTTCTTCTGTCTCTTTACAGTTAGGTATTTTCACCAAAAGAATGAATTTTCTCTTTATTGCAAACAAAATTGGATTTCTTTCCTTCAAGGAGTACAGAAATGTAGATTTTTTTTTTCCCAGAAGCAGAATTAAGAAATATTTTTTTATTAGAATACTTTGTTAGATGTAGTCAGTGCAAAATACTAAACTAAAAGGCAGCAGCTTCAGTAGCCTGTCTCATCACCAACTCTCCCAAATCACAAATCAGTCTGCAAAACAAAAGGGAGGTCACCTTGCTTTCCTCCTCAGCTTCCCCCTGTGGGTTACACAGCCCTTCTCTGCTGGGTTTCTATGTCTCCTGCCCCCTTGATGTGCTCCCATGAAGCTGGGACACTCAGGACCACGTAATGCACGTGTTTGCTGGGGTGATGGGCTTCCTGGGAAGGGCTGAGCTGATCCTGGAAGCCGATGACTGCCATGCAGCTGTGGGTCTCCCATCGCTCTCCTGGGCTGCAGTCAGGGCACAGCAACAGGAGCCATCCCACAAGACACTCTCCATGCCCCCCCCATTAAAAGACACTAATTATTTTTCACAGTTTTCAGCACCCACTGAAATAAATAATGTTGGGCAAACATAATTGCACACACTTTTCAAGCTGTGCAGCTCTCAGGGTGGATGAGGATTCTGCTGTGCACAGTGTTTGTATGTACATGTGCATTTCTGCAGGGAGCTCAGCTCTGTCCCTTCACACCTGGTCGAGTTCCCCCTACCAGCACCATTCCCAGCAGGGCAGGTTTTAGGGCTGGCATGGGGCCTGATTCTGCACCCCATCCTGCAGGCAGCCTGGAGGCACTGCCCACTCACTGCCTGCACATCCTCCCCTGTTCCCCAGGAGAGCTTTATCACACCCACTAGACTTGACATTTCATGGAGAAAAATTAATGAGATGAGAGAAGCACTAATTTAGGAAAAGTACTAATTAGACATATTCTGGGTGGTCTCATTTTGGCGTTCTGCCTTTTGGGCTAGACTGGTTTTGCTGCCGCTTCCTTTTCTCACACTTTTTCTCCTCTCTCACCTTTCCCAGCACCTGCAACCATCCCTGCAGGGGATTTCTGTGGTGTTGGGCCCTGGTGTCTGAGGGTCACAAGGCATTTGGCTGCCCCTTGATTGGGTGCAGGGCAGGACTTTCCTTCATCTCCCCAGGCTGTTGCACCCTTCCCCAGCACACAGTGCTCAGGACAGCCACACTGTCACACAAGCCAGGGTGGGTCACAGGTAGACACACCAAGGCATGGGAAGCCCCAGGGATGATTGCAGCTTTCAAGTGCCAATGTCCAGTGATGACATGAAACACAGACACACTCACACATATATATAAAAATACTACTTTTTTCTCTACAAATGATGCTACAGTTAGCATTTTCAATGGCAAGCATAAAGCTCTTAACAGATTTCACTGGAATTGGGCCAGATGTGGCAGCTAAGTGCCTGGTATTCTGTCCCGAAAGACACAATTGTATGTGATTTTGCAAAGCAGTGTGTGGTGCAGTCACCCTCCATGCAGGCTTTGGCCTCCTGCTCACGCAACATCTCTTTGCACCCAGGACAGTATGAGAAGTACAATTTGAAGCCTGTTTTGATGTTGCTTCCGCACTTTGAGTTGCTGAATTAATTCCTGGTGCAAACCTGCAGTTTTACACAGAAAGTCAGATCCTGCATGGCTTTAAATTCCAGAACTTTGGAATTCATCCCCGAAGTCTTTATGCTAGTTGGAGGCACCATGAGATAAAAAGCCCTTAAAAGAAAGGAAGATGTGAACAAAGTGCCTCCCTGTGAGCTCTGCCAGCATTGACGGCAGGGTATGAGCAACAATTTTTCATCCTGCTCCTCAGAGTGAAAAACACTGTTGCACAGCAGGTGCAACTCAAGGTAATTGAGTAATTAAAAAAACCTGAGCGATTTAGGGTAAAAAGCTTTTGTAAAGGTATTTTGTGCCCTGGCCATATAGAAACTTAATTAATGTATACCCCCAGGAGCAATGCTTGTCTTCCTGTTAAAACTCTGCTAATAGGATGACTGGAGCACAGCCAACCTGCACACCCAGTGCCATGATTTCCTTCCCCCCCAGAACACAGCACAAGCAGCTGGAATCAGCACAAAATGGTTATCCCAGCTCAAAAATGCTTTATTAGAGAGCAACACTTCTCTTCAGAAAAATGTCAGTTTCCAGGAGTGTCATCAACAAAACCCAGGATTTTCAAAAGCAATCAAAATCTCTGTGGGAGCTGGGTCCCTCAAAAGCCCCCTGAGATAAACTTTCCCTGGGCAGCGGTCCAAGAGCCACCAAAGCAAGTGGTCTTGGGCTGGAGAGCCACAGTGCTGCATGACACTTCCCAAAGCCTTTCCATTCCATCCCAGGGTGGGAAACCAGGGAAATGCCAGTAGTCAGAGAGCTTGGGACTGGTGTGCTGGGCTCTCTCCAGCATTTGGACTCTTGTTCCTGTCCTGCACGAGCCCAGCCCATCTCTCTGAAATGCACAGCTTCGCTGCTTGGGTTTTCTTTGGACTATTCTAGGAGCTAGCCTTTAGGAATTAATACATCTTCCAGGTTAAAAGCCAGGAGCCAGACCATCTTTCCTAGGAGGAGGGCCAAAGGCATCTAAAGACAACCACTAACCTACCATTTCAGACTCTGCATGTCTAAGGGGCTCCTCCTGGGGCTATTGCCTTGAATTGTACAAAATGGCTCTTAGACGGTTGTCCTAGGTTGCAATGTAAAATTGTGCCCAAGGTATGTATTCTATCCCCATGAGCCGTTGGAGCCAAGGTGGGGCAGTGTTTTCCTTATCTTCTGTTAACAAGCCTAACAATGCCTTGCCACAGGACTCATAGATAACTCCCTCTGGGAGTTATCTCTGTTTAATGGGCCATCAAGGACCCACTGCATGACTCATAGAATTAGATCAGCCCATTGTGAGATGCTCCGCCCAGGGGGAGGAGCCAAGCATTCCCACCTGGATATAATCCAGGGTTTGAGACAGCCCAGGCAGCTTTTATCCACTGGACTCCCAGAGGAGACAAGAGCTACCAGATGTTTCTACAGGAATCACTGCTTTGACAAGACCATCTCATCTGGACTGCCACTACCACCCTAACTAACAGGGTGTCAAGTTGTATTCTGACTCTGTCAGTGGTTTTTTTTGTACTATTACTTTTATTTTATTTTACTTTACTTTATTTTCTTTTCATCTTATTAAATTGTGTTTCTGACTTGGAGTCCTTCACTGGTTTTGCTTTCAAACCAGCACAACAGTATAATTTAAGACTATGTGTCATATAGCAGAGGTCCATGGGATGGTCACAGAGCACAATACATAAAATGTTCATCTAGAAATATCAGTTTTCCTACAGTATCAGCATAACAATAATTTTTGCAACCGTCTGATGTTGGGAATGGTTTGTATTGCAAAAGTCCTTGTCCAATCTACAGCTCTGTATTAAATAACATATTATCCTATCATGACATTTGGCTTTGCCAAGAGAGCACAATATTTATATGTACATGCCCACAGCACTGCATTTCAGACAGAATACTGTATCGATGACAAATTGCAGGTTTGGTAACACAAATCAGAAAAAGTTTTAAGTGTGCTGGCTTTGGGGAAGTCAGAGGAGCTTGTTTAGATACACAACAATTGCAGGAACAGACAAAATTATTGTGTGCCGATAAATATTGATCTTCAAAATTGTAAACACTTTCACATGCAAAAGCTGGAGAGCTGCTGTAACAGTTAATTTCTCAATGCTATTTCAAATCAAAATGCAAAAATTGCTTTCAAGATGTGAGCAGCTCTTCACTCATGATTTGGGACATCTGCTGATGGCATTTGCTCAAGGACAGAGTCAGCAGACATCACAGCCAATGGGCTGGTGATCATCTCACAAAGACAACACTTCTGCCAGAGAGAAAAAAATGGGAAGTGCTTCAGCCCTTTCTGGAGTGACCTTGATGTGCAACTTCCCTCCCACCCCTTTGAGCTCTGCTTTTTGTATCCTGCCTCTGTCCCCTCTCAGACTCCATGGGAAAACCTGTGCAGTGATTTTGGGATGTGATCCTGCAGCAGCATCTTCTCCTCTGCCCTCCTTTCTGTGCTTGCTGTAGTTGATACATCCATGGGGAGAGCTCATAAAAGGGCCAGAAATATACAGGGAAATGGGTCTGAGTGGACCTCAGGCTCTGAACAGCCAGGTCACAGCAGCAGTGCCAAGGGCTTGCCTGGGACAGGCTGGAGTATCTCACTCTTCCCTGCCCTGAATTTAGTTAGAATGTTTTACAGGTAGTTTTCTATTGAGATGTTGGCCGTGCTATCAACCCACCGCCCTCCCCTGCACATAATCAAAATATTTTGATAACTAAAAAATGTCAGGCAATACAGCAAATTTTGCAGTAAATAAATACAGCAAATAACTGCAAAGGCGAGGAGGACAGGGCTGGGAAGCTGGTGTCTCTGCTGAAGGTTTCCATCTCCAAACAACAAAAAGATCCTTTAAAATTAGTGTTTCAATAAAACCCAGATGTTTTATACAAAAATAACTCCCCTTCTAGTGAAACAAAGGAGGCTGATGGTAGGGAATGTCATGCTGCTGGTTCACACCTCGAGAGCAGAGCACAGGCCTCAGCACAGCCACGTGTAGGCCCAGCAAGGCCCGGCAAGGCCTGGCCGCTCCTTGCGCCAGACAAGGAGTGAGGGCAAACGGGCCCTCGGTGAGATCCTCGACACACACCAGATATGTGTGACAAATTGCAATGACAAGGCTGCGCTGGCAGGCTGGATGGCAGGCAGTGAAATCCCTGTCCAGACAGTGCTATGCTCTAGGCACTCTTTGAGCCAAGGGAAGGCAGGAGATGCTGCCAAAACCCCATCGGCATGGCCACCACACCCACTTTCCACACACCAGAGTGGCTGAGGCGGCTGCAAGCACTGAGGGTGCCCAGGAAGCCAAGGCTGGGACTGTCACACCACATGCAGGGCTGGGGGAATTGTGGAATGCCAGGGCTGGTGCACAAGGGCAGATGAAGGAGACATGGAAAGAAACCAAGCACAAACCCACTGTTCAGTCTGGTCACAAGGGACTGAAAGGCTGGTGTGGAGTGCTCCCGTTCTGAGGAGGCAGGAACCTGGTGTAACCCCCCTTTGTGTTAACCCCTCCCTTGACCCAAACCCTAAAACTCCACCCCTAGTATGCCCTATAAAACCCCATGACCCTGCCTTTGCCTGGTCTTTCATCTTCATCCCCCTCCCCAGCCCCCGGGGGGGTAAATAAATGGATTCTCAAGCTTAAAGGAAGACCGGTCTCGTTCTTTCCCCTGCCGGTGCCAGCAGCTGCACCCTCCCTGGACATGATGAACTCAGTAGCTACATGCTGCTACAGGCTGGAGGAAGGGTTAGTGCAGAAGTCAGAGCTCAAGATGGGCAGTTTACTGTGCTGGAGGGGTAATACAATAAATAAAAGACCCTAGTCCCCATTCTGCACACCAGGAACCCCGTTCTGTTCATTGGGAAACACAAGGTGCTGTGGCCATGTGTACCCACACCTGGTCATTTCCACTGTCCCAGGCACTCCAGGCTGCCCACCTGCACTCCCTGTGCCCTACACAGCCTCTGCAGATACAGGGACCCCCTTTCCCATGCTAAGCCCAGTGTTAGGATGCAGTTCGGGGCTGGCCAGACATTCCTTCAGAAGCAGCACAATTTATTAGCCCAGTAGCAGTGGAAAGTTTCCAGGCTGGGCAGGATGCTCTGGCAGTGAGGCAGGCAGGGACTGGGGGCTGCACAAGGCTCTTGCTGCAACAGGAAAGCAAGGGCAGCATGGGCAGCATAGCTCTCAGACCCCAGAGGCTGCTTTTGAAGAGATGTTTCTCTTCAGCTGTTTGTCCCATCCAGAGTCACTTGTCCCACCAACAGCCCTCCTCAGGGCACGTAACCTCCAAGCTTTTTTCTTTATTCTCCTTGCACTCGCAGAAGCAGATGCAAGCCCAGTATTTGGGCTGGTGCTGGGCAAAGAGAATTGGTCTCCTCAAAGAGTTTCCTGCCTTTACCACCAGCCTGCAGCATAGAAGGAGTGGCCACAGCTCACCCCTGTGACAGGGAACAGAAGCATCTCAGCAGGCCACATTTCAGATGTGTGATGTTTATTTTTTTAACCAGTTCCATGGCTGCCACCTCCACAAGGGCATCACATTCTGAGCGTCTGACAAGCCCCAGCCTGGCTGAGTGTCTGTATCCCGAGGCAAGGGAAAGCTAGGGGGCCTCAGAGCATCTCCACATTCCCTGGAGTGCGAGGCAATTCCCTGAAAGCCAGGGGACAGTGGCAAACAGGACCTGGGCAGGGCCCCCACAGGTGTGCCTGTGGGAGGGCAAGCAGCAAACAGCTCTGCTGGGGTATTTTGGGCTTTTTGCTTTCAGCCCCAGTGATCTGTGGGGCGCATCTCTGCTTAGCAGTAGCAACCGTACAGCATCCATCTGCAAAAATACCCCAGCAAACAGAATCCCTTGCCCTCCCCCCGGTCTCTGTGAGCAGCATTCATTCCTTGCTCTTGCTGTAGATCCGGCATGCCGAGTCCTTTCTCCCCAAGAGTATTCTCCCTCTACAAAGCAAGATCATAAAGCAGTGACATAATCCAAGCTTGGCAAACACTTTTGCTGATGTTAAACCAGTGCCTCTCGTGGTTCTCACTGCAGCTTTTGAGGCCATGATATACATGGCGCAACCAGCTGATTAAATGTGCAGGAGCCTCCCAAGATACCATTTCATCCGAAATGCTGACATTTATATTTGACTTCCAATAAGTGTGGGGTGCTTTTTTTTTTTTTTAATTAATTCTCACAAGGGTGGTAGTCAGACGCAGCTACACAATGAAGTTCTCCATAGAATAGGTATGATTCAACCAGATGACTCCCGGCCAGACTTCCTAACCCATCTACCTTGCAGCAGAGTCTCAAAGCCAAATTAATTAGAGGCCATCCACAAGTAGATGTTGTTATAAATGACAATTCTCCAATCTTTTGCTTAGGAAATTTATTGGAAAATGACAACATGAAAATCGAGCAGAGCCACAATCAAAAGGCAGTTCTGACCCCAGGTATTGGAGCTGGGTGAACCACAGACACGGTATCTCCAGTACCAATGTCCCCCACGGTTCACACCGGCAATCTTCCAAAGCCAGTTCTTATACTGTTCTTCGTGTCCTGAGGCTATCCATTGTTCAGTCCAGTTTTTGGATATGCAGATAGATTTCTTTTTTCTGAGGTTTGCTTGATGAACAGAGTTCCGGGAAGGTACACTTGTCTTGATTACATCTTGGACAGGGAATTGGGATGTATGTCCTTGATGAGTAGATATGATTCTTATCTGGTGTTAATGGCTGGGTCATTTGCCTTGCCCAGCTCCTTCGAAGTTCCTTACACTCTGCATTGTGCTGCAAAATACCTTATCTTTTGGGTTTTGGAAGGAGGATGGTATAGTTCCTGCCCATTCAACTGTGAACAAAATTTGTACGGGGGGTAGCTAAGGGATACAGTTTATTTTAACCATATACATAGTTGCTTTAATAAAACACGAATTAACCATACATATATAACAATGTGATTCTGTGTAGGTGAACCTCTTTGCCCATTCATTCCCTACCACATCTGCTGAGATCTCAACATTCATGCTAAGGGTGAGTAGGAGGGCTCTGGTGCTAAATAAATTACTCGATTTGTTTCATTTTGGCACCAAGACCTAGCCAGCCAGTGAGGCTGAGTAGTAAACAATAGTAATGTGGAAAAAAAGTTTTAAAAAAAGCAGCATATATGATGCCTCAATTAAGAGGTGAGATTGTTGGCAAAATGTGTCCCATTTGAGTTTATTGGATGTACAGAGTCTTTTTATTAGGGATACTTTTTGCTATTAGCATAATAAAAAAGGACCAATTGTTTCTGCGATCTGAGAGAACTCTTGGTAGAACAGGCAGAAATCCAGGAATAATTAGGAAAATAATAGTGCACACCCAACAAGAAAAACATTATTTGTTTAAAGATGAAGTCCCTCTAGAATATTTGGTAGTGATTGCATTTCTTTCAAAAGAGGGGGGAAAACCCTTCTAAATGAAAAGCAACAGCCATCAGCTCCTCTCTAAGATCTCAAGTGGAAAAAGTGTGGGGCTGTAATCCCCCTCAGTGGTGAAGCTTTTCTGTTTTCATCACTCTTATCAGCCTTTGCAAGTTGCAAAATAAAAGTGTTTTGCCCGTACATGTTTCCACCAGAAGATCAGCAGCACATCACAAAGCAGAATTAATTGAGCTTTGCTGCTCACCTGTGAGAACAGAGCAATTATTTAGCAACAGGGTTTGCTGTTTGGAGTGGGGGTAGAAATAAAAACTGCAGGAAGAATTCAAACCCACCAGGCCAACAAGAGACTTGGCAGCTTTAACCACTTCCAATGATGAATGTGACAAACCTGCAAGTTTCTGACCACCAGATCTGGGTTTTCCTTTTGGAAGGGAACATTTTGCCTCAGCATCACTTTTCCCAGGCCTCAGTCTCTGGAAAAACCATGTCTCCAAACAGCCCATCCTCCCTGCAAGCATGTCGTGGTGCCATCGCACACCCAGGATGTGCACTGTGGGCTCCGAAATCCTGCTCCCATTGCTCCTGTGTGATTCCAGGCAGGTTATAAGGCTGTGCCGGCTGGACGTGGGAAAGTCTGCAGGTCGGAGAAACGCAGGCTGAGAATGTGTGTTTGTGGAGAATTTAGTATCACAGTAATGGGGGAAAAAGAGAACGATTTTAAGTCTCACTGATGTCGTGTGAGTGCATGGACAGAGCCACACACTGAGTAACAAGACATCAACTTTTACCCAAGCAGGGTTGGAAAATCATCATCCCTTTTCCGTCTGGGTTATAAGAGGCCATAAACCCCCAACGGAAGAGGCAGAGGAACGAACCGGTCCGCACGAAGGGCGAAGCTGAGCGTCCTCACCGCTCACGTGCAGCTCTCGTGTTTTACATACATCTGTTTACTTTTTCCCTGAGTTTTTTTTCTCTGCACGCGGCTTTCGGCGGCTGCGGGGGCGCGGCGGTCCCGGCTCACGGCCCCGGACCGGAGGCAGGTGAATCCTCCCCCCGGCGCTCCTCGCAGCCGCTGCCCGGCGGACCCCGGACCCCGCACCCCGCACGCAGAGCCGGGCCCTGCCCGGGGCCGCGCATCGGCCGCCAGGCGGTCCCGGAGCATCGCGCACCCCGCCCCGGCGGGCGGTGCTGCGACCACCCCCGCTCCCAGCAGCCTTTGCGGCCGCCTACAATGAAATTTGCGAAGTTTTTTCGGTTTCGGCGCCATTTTCGAGTGGACTCGGAGGTGAGGCGGGAGGACGGGCTGGGCGGCGGGGCCGGGGAGCGGCGCGGGGCGGCCGGCGGTAACCGGCGCCCCCCCGTGCTCCCCCGTGCCCTGTCCCTGCTGTGGGCGGCGCGGCACGGCCCGGCCCGGCCCCGCGGGGGGGACACGCGGGACGTGGCGCGATGGGGGGGCTCGGCAGGACCCTCCCCGCCGCTGCCCCGTGGGAGGGGTCGCGCCGCTCCCCGCAGGGCACGGCCGGAAACAGGCCCGGCTGAAACTTTGCGGGGGGGGGATGTTGAGGGGGGGGCAAAGAAGTTAAAGAAAAAACCAAACAACCCCCCCCCAAAACTGTTAAAAAAACTTTTTTGGGGCGGGAGGGTCGGGGAGCACGGAGGGAGCCGCCCCGCGCCGCACAAAGGCGGCCCCAGGGGCTCGGGGGTGCCGTGACGCAGCGGGCGGTGACAGCGGAGGGGACCCGGGGGGCGGTGGACAGAGCCCCCCCTGGACCTTTGGTGCGGTAGCAGTACCCGGGGCCGGTTCCCACGTGGGTGCGGGGCTCCCCGACGACCCTCCGGGTGCCTTTTCCTCATGGCTTCCTTTTTTTTTTTTCCACTATTAATACTTTTTTAATCTTTCTTTTCTTTTGAGCAGCTCCCGCCCCCCGCAGGTGGGGCTCGGGGTTGATTCCCTCCCCCCGTTTCCTTCTTTTTTTAAAGCGAACGCGGGGACCCGCGGGCTGCCGGCCCGGTGCGGAGTCTGCGCGCCCTCCGCACGTAGAAAATACTTTTATACATTTAAAAAAAATGCTAGTGTAACCAAAGAATAATTCGCCGAAATAATTTAAAATATTAAAGAAAATCCAATTGGCAGTCAGCTTTTGGGTTTTTTTTTCCTTTTCCCCTTGCTAGTTGCTCGCTTTGTACAGGAAATTTGAATATCCTGGCAAGGGCCAGCTTCCCAGGGCAGCCTCGCAGCGCTCTGGGAGCTGCATTGATGGAGCAACATGCACAGTGCTGGGACTTTTCCCTCTGTAATTGATCGTACATATAAAATTTTTCCAGTATGTGCATCAGGTATATAAAGACAATTTTTTTTTGCGTTTGGAGAGTGAGTTTTCCAAGGTTAAATCATTAATTGCTCCCCCCAAAAACCAGAAATTCTGCTTGTGTGTCGTATGCATGTAAAGTGTAGATGAGGGACCATCTGCCATGTTTCATCATCTTCTGAAGAAATCCAAAGAACTCACCGGCAACTGTGAAAGTCTGTATTTAGTTAATCGACTTTGGTGGGAAATACAGTAAAACTGAGCTGCTAATGCAGTAAACGTTTATGAAATATAACAGGGAAGCTTTAAGTAATGCTTCAGGCAAACTGACCCAAATCTGAAAAGGGGAAAAAAAAGTGTGCTTGTGATGTTTTGAATTATTGTTCGTCTGACTAAAAAAGAAATAGGTTTTTTGTTGTTTTTTTTCCCTGTCCTTAACAAATAAACTTTATAGGAATTGGGCTTCCAGATCTGACCCTTGTTGTTTAGAACTGGATGAGATAACAATGCTAAAAAACTTGGAAGTAACAAAAAGCATCATACTTTTCTTCTCCTCAGCAGTGTTGAGAAAAAACTGTGGATCCTGGAATTTTACTGTGGATTTTACTGGTTTTCTGGAGTGCTGTAAGTTGAAGTCTTGTCCCGCAGGCCTTTCCGAGCGCCAGTAGCTCCCCGTCCCACTAACACCCCCACCTTGGTAAACACAGCTGATCCTGCTGGTAACAGTGTTGGGCTCGAGTTTCACATCGAGTGAAGTTAACGAATTCATTTTTTGCGTTATTTGAATCTGCCCTTTGTAGCTGCAGTTTGGTTTCGGGTGTTTAGCCCCACCTAAGAGCGCATCGATGGCAAGTGGTTTAGCGTAGGGAAGGTGCATCGTGCTGGGGTTTATATGAACTGTGTGCTGCCTCCCTGACCCTTTTATGGGCAAATTAGTGAGGGGAAAAAAAAAAAAAAAAATTGATGAAGTGCATGAGGAACGACCTGCTCTCACATGGCTTCAACAAGAACAGGGAGGAAATATATTTTCTGCATTATTTTGTGCCCCTGGGAGTGAGTCCTGGCTGATTTTGGGTGATGGGGAAATGCACAGTGCGTGCTGCGCAAATGAAAGTAACTTGGCTGTGTGCGGTTCCCACGTCTGACTGCTCGGGCTCCTTCACAGCCACTGCTCCTCCCGCAGCCCTCGCTCGCCTTCGGCAGCTCTGCGAGGCAATTCCTGCCGGGAACGGCAGAGCTGGAGCCATGTGGTAGCTGTCGATCAAGCACCACGTCTGATCCCAGCTCTTAGTCACATCTGTAAATATTCGGATGTGACTTTTGTTTAAACCTCATGGTTCAAAAGGAGGCAGCAACGAAAGTGTTGGGATTTTTCAGAGCCAGGCAGATATGAAGTGTCCTGGTGGTGTTACTCACACCCTTATTTTTGTTTTGTCACCGTAATTTTGCCTCGCTAATGAGTGCCTGGGACCTTCAGCTGTAATGAGATGATTTACTTCAGTCTTTTTGTAAAATAACAAATGTCCTTTTCTTTTTTAATTATTTCAAATGAGAACAATGACTTCAGGATTTGTTTGTGCATGTCTCCTAGAAAACTATTGGGATAGCAGAGCTGGGGTTTTTGTTCCTATTTTTTTATATATATAGGAAATGCTTAATATTTTCTTGTCTTTGAGCTCACCTAACCCTGAAGTGTGTGGGTCAGTAAAGGCTCTGTATGCAAATCTGTCCTGTCATGGGCTCCTGTATTTATTTCCTTTCCCATGGTGCCCCTTCTCACATTTTTTTCCCTTCTTTTTTTTTCTGGTTAGTGTCAGTGAGAAGGAATGAGGTTGTATTTTAAAGGAATCCTGTATTTCAGAGGGGATTTGTTTTGCTTTTGTGTGTGTGTTTGGGATTGGAGCGGGGTGGGGGTGTTTTTTACCTAATTGCCCAATATACTTTGGCAAGCAGAAGTTGCGGGTTTTTTTTTGTGAATTGCATTAATGGTTTTCTGCATGTTCAAATTCCCCAGTTATTTGGGGGATTTAATTAAACCTCTGTAGGTGGCTGGCTTACGTAGATGACAGGTAGAAGTTTCTATTTCTAGAAAGAGCTGGTGCACACACTGCAGGCATGGAGCTCTTGGCAGCAGAAGGGCTGTTGCAGTGCTTTTGCATTGAGGTGGAGCTTTTGGGGAAGTTCTCATGTTTGGGGTTACCAGTAAGCAGGACACCCCTGTTCCTGGCTGTAGTGGGGTGCTGCTTGGAAGTAGAAGGTGCTCCTGGGATGCTGCCTCTACCTGACAGCGAGAGAGGGCACTTGTGGTACCACCACAAAAGCATCAACCCCCAGACAGCCTCTCTGCATCTTGCCTCCTGTTCTAGGCCTGGTTTACCACCTAAACCAGCATAATTGACATTTTTCCTTTGCTTCTGGTCTGCCAGGACCAGTAGAGTTGTTCTTGCTGCTGCTTCAGGGAGGAAGGTGCTGGCCATGGTTGCGCTCAATGGCTTTTTCCACCTGCCCAGAGCTGCCCCTCGTTTTTCTGGCTCATCCCTTCTTGCTGTACAGCACCTGGGTTATGATTTGGGGTTATCAGTGTGCTTTGGGTGCCACTGCCCAGAGTCACACTGAGCCAATGGTGCCAGTAGCCCCAGCTGCAGGCATGGGGAGGATGGAGAGAAGAGGGATGTAGTTACTCTGCTGCATAGTCTGCCCTATTTGGAGCTGAAAACTTGATTTATTTTTTCTTTTATTTTAAAAATACTTGCACCTGTCTGTGTGTGCCTTAGAAGGGAACCTGCCCAACAGCCCTGGTCCCCCCTCCTGGAGTTGCCCCTCTGCCAGTGCCTCTCAAACCCTTTCTGTTGTTGCTTTGTAGCTCCCACTGAAGCAGCAGTCTGATTGTGTGGAGCTGATGTGCCTGTGTTCAGAGGTGAGTTGGGAAGGTAAGCTTGTGTCCCACCTGCTCCAAAATACCTGCAGCATCTGCATCCCTCTGGGTAAATGCAGGTCCCTCTGACACGCATATCCTTTCTTGGGTACTGCAGGTAATACCTTGGAGATGTTCAGGTGAACTCAAATTACCCTGTTCAGCTGCCAATTTCTGATTTAAAGTTGAGTTTCCAAAGCACAAACTAAGTTTGAAAGAAGCTGAAGTGGGAGATGGGATAATTCGAATATGGAACTTTCTATTGCATAAAATATTGATGCTGTCATGTCATAAATGTGCATATTTTCTCAGATATGTGTTTCACTGTATCCCAAATTTCCAGTTGCCCAATACTTGGTGTAACTGTTGATTTTCCCTCTGTGCTAGAGGCTGGTGAAGGTGTATTGAACCCTTGCTTTGAAAAGTCCTCCTTACTGAAGAGAGCTCTTGCCCTTGTTGAACTAGGCAAAAGTCTGGTTTATATAAATATAAAAACATTAATTAAAATGTGAACCTCAAGTACCATCAAAATGGTTTCTAAAGCTGAACGTGTTTGCTGTTGCTTTTTTCTTTTGGATTCATTTGAAGAGATGAAAGAAATAAGATTGCACAGGTACAGTCAAGTAAAACATTGTTACAGAAGTAATTAATGGTAATATTATGTGGGGGAGTATTTTGATTTAGCTCGTACAGGTTTAACACTGGGTATTGTGTTTGCTTTGCAGCAAGTAGCAGCTACTCATTAGGGAGTTGGCCCTGGTGCTGTCAGTGTTGAGGACACTGAAGTGGTGAAAATATACTGCTTTTTTGTTGGCAAATATTTGATTTCAAATTTGAAATCACTTGGCATGGGTCACAAGAGCTTTTGAAATTCCTATTCTTAAGTTAGCTAAAGAGGTAGGGACTCTGGCGTGTTGGGCATGAGGGGATGGCACAAGAATTTGAACCCAAGGCGACATTTCTGACATTGTTCAGGTTTTTTTGTGATGCTGCTTTTTAAGAAAATGAATTGAAGGAAGTTGTCACATAACTGGTGGGGGGGGGGGAAGGTTGAAAGGAAATGCAAAAAATATCAGTCTGTTTGCACAACTCCTGTGCAGCCCAGGCAGGCTGGTGTATAAGTGCCACTGGCAGCTGCCTTTTGCAGCGCTGCAGCCCCGCCCTGCCCTGCTCTGGTGCTTTCTGCTCTGGTACAGGCAGGGAATGTGATGAAGTTCCAGAGATCTTTAATTTCTGGTTGTATAAGGTTTGTCCATTCACATGGTAAATAAGCATAATTTAATCTTTTTTAAAATAAGGAATTTTTTTTACATATCTCAAAAGTCAAATTGAGCTGATAAAAGTATTTTAAGGAAAATTTAACAGGTTTCAACTGTTGGAATCTGGATTTATGTATCTGAAATATTAACATTGTGACTTCTGAAAAATTCTTGATGTTCACTGTCACCTAAGAGGAAAGTACAAGGTAATATTTCCCCACAGACCAGCTGGAAGGGCTGGGAAGTTCTGCAGGCTCTTCAGTAGCAAAAGCAACAGATCTGCTGGATCTGAAAGTGTATTATTTGCTGGGACCCAATACTAAGTGTGGTTTGGGGCTGGGGGGAACAATTAATTTCTGACCTTGTTTCTGAAACTGGTTTGTTTGCACTGCATAACTGCTTGTTCTCTTACAGTTACAGACTGTCTAATAGCACCTGTGAAGAAAAAAAAAACCTGTCCTGTGGTGGTAATTCATGCATGTTAGATGTCTTCATTGTAGAGTGTTCTTCAGTTCTTTCTATCATGGTTTTAAAAAAATTACATATATATATATTCAAAATACCATTTGGAATGTCAACATTCAGTGGGCTTTGAGGAGATGTAGCAGCACATCATGGTTTGTAGGGACAAGGAGATACAGACCATTCTGGGCTGCCTCATTACCTCAAGGATAAGACAAGAAAGTGAGCTTCTGGTTATCATAGATGTGGAAGCTAACACATTCCCATGTATCTCATTAGTTCAGGTATGTGTAGACACATTCTCTTGGTGCTTGTTCTGTGCACATCCTTTGCAGCTATAAATACATCCCCTGTGAGCTCATGTGTCTGGCCCTGCAGGTAGGAAGGACTTGTAGCTCCTTTTTGTTCTCCAACATGGGCATGACCACATCCTATACTATATCTACCCCTCAGCTATTGCTCTTCAGTCCTTTCCCTGGCAAAGGATCGGCCAAGGGACCCTTGCTCTGTGGGGCAGATGGGGGGGTCTGGAGGCCATGGAGAGCTGTCAGCAGTGCTCTAGCAGCACGTAAATACTGGAGTTTGGGATTGCCTGTTGCTCTCCAGTATTGCATTGCTGCTTTAGTGAGGCTGGAAATCGGTCCCTGACACAGGAGCTGGGGCTCTGGCTCTTGGGGTCCTTCTGTGGCACCCCCACGGTGCTTCCCACACTGCCGGGGGCTCCTGGCTCCCACCCCAATAAACCACTGCGGAAGCAGCAGCCAACGAGGGCTTGGTGTCATGAACGGGGAAGGGGTGGAGTCTGCACTCCAACACTGCTGCTGGGTACCCAGTGCCCCAGCCCAGGAGTGGAGGTGGCAGGGAGCACCGCCTGCTGTCCAGGAGATTGTGATGAGCCCTTCCCTGGGCTCTGGGGGGAGGGAGGATGTGGGGCTGCAGAAGGGCAGTGTTGGCCTGTCTTGGTTTTGAAAGAAGACAGGTATCTCCTAAAGAGAGGCAGGGCCTCTCTTGGGATGGATAATTCAAATCCCCTTCCCTCAAATTATTATAATTTAGAAAATTAAAACGGCTCTCAGGCAGAGATATGGGGATAGGAATAACAGTTCTTTACTAATAGGTATAACAAGGCAAACAAACAACAACTACAGCAATTAATAGCGAAAACAGAACCAGGGACCTTGACGGAGCTTGGTCCCACAAAACTCGGGGCAGTCTGGTCTCTGGGGACTCCAAAAAAAAGGGTACCAAGCTGGAACGGTGGGGGATCCCGGGCTGGTAGATCAGGTGAAGTTCGGAGCTCCGTCGGTGGTCACTGGAGGGCAGGGATGTTTGGCAGGGAGGGCAGTGCGGGCCCGCGGTGCAGAGCAGCTCTAAAACAGCGCCGAGGCAGTGGGACAGGGCTGAGACAGCTCCAGCAGGGCAGGAAAAGGAGAAATCAGGATCTTCTTGGGCACACAAGCAGATGATGGTAGCTCTCTTCAGGATCAGATCCCGGTGGTGCCAGTGAGAAGCTCACGCAGCAACGGCAGCCCAGTCCGCTCCCGACGCAGACCACACCAAAAGTGAAGCTGCCCTCCAGCACCGTCTTTCTCCCCCCCTCGAGAGAAACTCGCAGAGACAAAGGGTGTAGCCAAATACCAGGGTCCATCTTTTTTGTTTCAGCTGAGCACTGATAAGTACCAGCAATTAGCTGCCAAGCAACCCTTGGGAAAAAATTCTATAGGTGAAAAAGAAAAGAAACCTAACCCCCAACATGGCCCCTGGGTGTACCCTATCTCAGAACCTGGGGAGGGGGTGTGGGGGACATTGGGGGCGTGCAAGGGCTGGTGAGGACCAGAGCTTCAGGGAGGGACACTCATTGGTCCTGGGGTGCTCCTGGGGAAGCCCTGCTGCAAGAAGCATCATCTTTGCCCCAGTTTCTGCAGCTGCCCCAGCCTCTGTCAGGATACCCCAGCTCAGGTAAAGCTGCCATAGGTGGGCTGCCAGTGGCAAGCAGCATCTGGCACCACTTGGGCCATGGTGGAAAGAGTTTGGGCCACCTGAGGATTTGCCTGCAGACCCACCACTGCAGCAGTGAGCTCTAGAGCTGTCCCAGCCCCATGGTGAAAGGTTTTTCCTTAACATTGCACCACTTAGAGCTTCCAAACCCTGCTGGAATACACACAGGGGCCACCACGGAGTCAGGGATGCTCCTGGGAAGGGCTGGGGTGATGCCTGCCTGGTCAAGATTCATCTGCTATGGTGTGAATGAGCTTGTGGTCCTGCCAGTGATGGTGCATCATCAACAGCCCCAATCCAGCAGCCTCCTGGTGGTTGTGAATTCCAGAACTTTTTTTTTCCAGCTATTTTCAGGAATTACTAAATCACAGCCAATAGTTGTAGGCCAGGGGAAAATCCTCTTGCTGATTTACAGCTTCAATCCCCGCTCCTGCTCTGTGCAGGGAGTGTCAGCACTGTTGGAGCATCGGCAGAAGGCACCCTGGAACACAAATGTTTCTGGCATGGGGAGGTGCAAGGGGGGGTGTGAGTGGGGAGGAGCAGCTTTTAAAAGCCTCTGCCCTCAAAGGGAGCAAACTCACACTGTTTGGGCACACAACCGATGCATTCTAAACCAGACACTGGTATTCTTCCACTTCTGTCTGTCAAATGGTTCATTCCCACTCAACAAGTCAAGCCATTAATTGCCATGTACCATACTGCTTTCCCTCAGGAATATAACTTGATAAGTGACTTAGTTAACAGGGAAATTGCTCAATAAAGTTGGTAATTGTACATTTATATTAATTTTGCATCACTTTTTAAGGTTTATACTGATATCTATAAGGTGGAGTGTAAGATTTAAAATTTCTTTTACTTTTTTTGGGCCATTTCTGTTGTGGTCAGTTTGATTTTACTCAAATAGAAAAAGACATTTTCACCATGTTCACAAACTTAAGGCTCCTGCTAAAACTGCTTTCAGGCATCAGTCTCCTGCAAGATCAAAATGGGAGTAACAGGAGAGTAAAAGCACCAGAGTTTGCAGAGCAGTGGGCACAAATAAAATCTAGAGGCTAAATGAAGGCAATAGGATCCCAGGGGACAGAGAAATGCACCCATGGAGGTAGCTGTGCAGGGCGTCAGCAGCACAGGCTGTGGTAGTGACAGATGTGCTGTAACCAGGGCACGGGGATGTCGGGAGTGAGGGCTGAGAGTGCAGGATGGGGCTCCACGGCTGCCTGGCTCCCGGGACTTTGTGTGTCCCCACGCTGCTCCAGACACTCCAGGATATTGCCAGTTATTAATACAGAAAATTCAGGTGGCAGAGGGAGGGCAGACATCCAGCTGTGCTTTTCTCTCTGAGAAGCGAGGGAAGCTCCTGTAATTTTTTTTTCCTGAGATGTAGAAGTTTGCCTTTGACACAAGTGCAAGTTGACTTCCCTACTGCATTTGAGCACAAACCACTTGGGAAAAAAAACCACTAAATGCCTTTGCAGAGCATCCCTGGGCTGACCAGTCCACCACAGATCCACATTGCAACTCTTTGAGGCATCTGCAGAGGGGCAGCAGCATAGGCAAAGCAGTCTGGGTAAACTTCTCTATTCGTGTAGGATAAGGCAAGATGTGGTTTTTTGCTTAAATGTGAAATTTGCTGCATCAGGAATGCATGTGATCACTTGTGCTGGTTTGAAAGCAAAACCAGTGAGAGATTCCAAGTCAGAAACACAATTTAATAAGAGGAAAAGAAAAGAAATAAAAGAAAGTAAAAGCAATAGTACAAAAAAACCACTGACAGAGTCAGAATACAACCTGACACCCTGTTAGGGTGGTAGTAGCAGTCCAGATGAAATGATCTTATCGAAGCAGTGATCCTGTAGAAAGGTCTGGTAGCTCTTGTCCTCTGGGAGTCCAGTGAGTAAGGCTCCCTGTGCTGTCCCAGATTATATCCAGGTGGGAATGCTTGGCTCCTCCCCCTGGGCGGAGCTTCTCACAATGGGATAATATCATTCTATGAGTCATGCAGCAAGGCATTGATGGGCCCATTAACAGAAGATAAAGGGAAACACTGCCCCACCTGGTTTCAACAGCTCATGAAGATGGGGATAGAATACATACTTTGGGCACAAACTTACGTTGTAACCTAGGACACCACTGTAGAGGAAAAGTCTTTGAGTTCCTTCAGTAGTTCTTGCTGTGATTTTATAAACAAGCTGGAAGGCAGCTGTTCCCTGTGGTAGGTAAATACGTGCAGCACATCATCACACCACTGCATGGCTGCTGGGCTTAGAAGATAGTCATTAAACAAGTCTCTAATTCACACGTTTCTACACCAATCTTCATTTTTTTTTTAATTTCCTCCAGACCAAAACTCTCCCACGTACTAAGACTGAGGTTATGTTGCTCTGCTCACAGTACCCGGTACCTCCATTAAGAGGTGGTGGTGTGGGAGTCAAACGAGGTGTTGCAGATTCCTGTAAACACTGGAAAAGCAACCCCTAAAAGCCACCTTATCTACCTTCAGCGTTTTTCTGTTCATCTCGTTTGATGCAGAAGGAATTTTTGGCAAAGGTTGGCAGCTCATTGTGGTATCCAGCATTATCTTGCTTTTCTTGCACTTCTTGCCCACCCACCTCATCTGCTTTTCCTCAGCTCACATCTAGCGTGTTGTGAGCCAGGACTGGCTTTGGCAGGTGTTTGTGCAGTGCCTTGCACAACAGCAACTCCCAGTGCCTGATGTTAATGACTTCAGGTCTTGCTCTTTGCATTACAGAGACATTTCATGTGTCTTACTCTCTCTTTGTCGGGTAGGAGACCCTGGCTGGGTACCCAGCTGTGCAGCTGCCCCCAGCACAAAGCTGCACAAAGAAAAAAAATCTTGGGTTAAATTAGATGTGGCAGGTATCAGCCACGTGGCAAAACAGAAGCTAGCTCACCTCTCCCATGCGGGTTTGCTAAAGTGACAATGATGAACAGTGCAAATGATGGCTCTGACACACTCATGACACAGTGGTTCCTGGCAACAAACTCACCAAATGGAAGAAAAACACAAATTCAAGTATTTTATTTTCTGAAGCAAAGTGTAAGATGTTGCTCTCCACAATTTCTCATGTAAACCCATCCTTGTGGCTGTTCAAGTAACAGGATACTGAAGGTTACTCAAACTGTGATTCAAGCAGAGCATATATTCATTCATAAACTGTCCAGGGTGAGTTCTCATGCCATATAGTCTGTGAGAGAAAATAGCTTCCCCCTCATACTGAAAAGAAATTATTTGAGTGTGCAGGACTGCCAGGTAAGGTCTGATGGCTGGAAGGGAACTGGAGGTGTGGAAGATGCAGCTTGGCAAGAAGGGAGTTGTGATTATGCTATACTAGAAAGCACAGGGTGGTTTTCTAATTTCAAGTTAAGGAGTTTACACCACAGAAGATATTTCTACCCCATATTTTGTATTCTCTGATTGCTACAGGGTATTTTGCATTTTATGAATGAAGGAGAAAAATTTGTCATGAAAAGAAGCAGGGGAGGAAAGATCTGATAAAGGCACATCAATGAACATTTAGAAGCTCACACACACACACCTCCCATTACCCTGCTCCTCTCTGCCTTAGGGTTGGCTTAGTCATGTCCCAGTTCCTCAGATGGGAAACAGGCAAGTGAAGCATCAGCATCGCAGCTCTGGCACTCCCCAGATGCCAGGAAAGGCAGCATGTTCCGTCGATACCCAGGCAGTCTGTTCCCAGGGAGAAGGATTTTATCCCGCTCCAACCTGCGGAACAGCCAAGCCAACCCCTTGTGCTTCTGCCAGCCCTGTCCCAGCTGCCCCGCAGCCCCGCGCTGGCCGAGCTCACAGCAGCACAGATGGTATTCCTGCGGCTCCAGCGGCTCCAAGAGCAAACCCAGCCCCACACCGCCATCCACACCCCTTCCCCTCAGGCAGAATCCATGGGGAGATGGGGCTTTCCGTGGCAGGGCTGGAACAGGCGAACTAAACAGGGTTATTTCACTGCCACGGGTAGCAGAATATCGTGGGAGAACTACGTTTTGCCCAAGTCTCTTCAAAAAATCAATCCAGTAGCATTCCCGCTGGTGCTGCTGAAATTTCAGGATTGTAAATCGGGCACGGATGAGCTACTCAAGAAGCCACCTAAGAGAGCTGGGGCTGGAGCTGGAAATAGCTGATTCCTTATTTATACAGAGACAGTATCTACTGGGGTATTTTCCCGATTGTGAAGGGCTGGGGTGGGGAATCACAACTTGTGAGAGGGCACAGACTGTCTGGGAATCCCCTCACACACCCCTAATGCCCAAACTGTATCTTGCAGGTACCATGATTTGCTACAGTTCACCTGGGGATATGCAGGAGACACACGAGGGTTGATTCCCTTTCTGGTGGCAATGGGGACAAAATAAAGATGCCACTAATAATGATTGTTAGATGAACACCAGCCTCTTCCTGGAACAGGTAATCTACCTGCATCTTGATTTATTCACCATCACTGGCCTGTCTCTCCTACCTAGTTCCACAAGGATTTCCACCTTCCAAGATGAAGTTTCAAATCATCAGTTGGTGTTTTACTGGAGCAGAGCCCACACACAGAAGGGCATTTGCAGCCACTCTAAATGTGTCCCCAACACACGCCCTGCACTAGCCTTTCATCACATACTGGCAGTTACTAGCATGATCCCTCCCTCAGCTTCTCTAGGGATGAAAATCCTCACAGTCAGTTCTTAGATTGTGCTGAATCTTTATGCTTTTCTAGCCCTACCCTTTTCACCTTGGTGCCTGCAGTACCATGAGCTTACTGGGTACTGGCATCTTTACAGAGCCAAGAAGTGCTTTTCTCATCAGAATATTCATCAAACTACATCTGCTTGGGTAATTAAATACTATAACAGTTAAAAAAAAAAAAGAAAAAAACAGACCACAGTGATGTCTCAACTTATAAAGGTGCTTGCCAAGAGTGGAGATCTGATATTGCAAGGTGCAACCTGCTGCACAGGAATTAAAGCCAGTTGGGTAGGGCAGACAGTTCTTTAATGACTCATAACCAGCTCCCTGTAAGCACTGTCAACTCCTCGCTGCTGGATTAGTGCCTGCTTGACAGGATTGTAGCAGCATAATAGACAATGAAATACCACCATTTAATCAGTCAGGATATACAAGGCAGCTCAAAGATCCTTATTTGCCTCAACTTTCAAAACCAGGATTGCAAAAAAAAAAGCCTCGAGTGAAGTGCCAGCTCAGTTCACAGAAAGACTTTTCATCGCATTTCTGTCTCAGCTACCAAAATGTACAGAAATGCCAGATGTCACAGGGAGACACAGCATAGCAAAGCCGATAAATATTTGAAATTATTTTTCCAGCATCCATTTGTTGTAATGAACAGGGCAGGAGATTTTTCTCTTTTTAAAAGCCTTTATTATGATCAGCTCAGGGTGGGGGCCCGACGGGTCGAGCACACGCCGCCGCTGCTCCCAGAAGCAACTCAGAGGAGGAGGTGTGCGACAGCCTCGTCCGCTGGAGTGCAGGCAGAGTCGAGTCCACGGTCTTCACGGCTAATCCAGAAGGCTTGCCCTGGCTCTGAAGATCTAGGGGTCCCTCTCTGGGCAATGTCTTTGAGAATTAGGGTGAGGGGGTGAAAACCGCTCAACCTTGGGAGGGGGTAGTCTTCCTCCTTGCATAGTCCATCCATATGTTTTGGTGGCTCAGTTTAATAAAGTCTTTCTAATTTCGGAGCAGTCTTTTCTTAATTTCTTCTCCCAGCTGGCACTGCATCACCTCTATTTGCATGTCTTCTAGTTCTCCCCTCCCCTGGTTTCTGGTTGCTATGTTGGGGGCAGCTACGAGGCTCAAAGGCGTAACAGAAAGGGAACAAAAGAAGGTAAATGGCCCGGTGATTAACAGAGGGGGTGAACATTTAACAAGGAGCATTGAACTGACAAAGACTTCGTTTGCAACAAAATTGCCTTGTTTATCTCATTTGTGATTCATAAAATGTGGAACCATAATGAATTTCAAATGCCACATAAATGTTCAAATACAAGACATTCCTCTGTGCTTTCATACTGCTTTAACAATATATGTCTGGGTCGTATAAAGTTGGTCTTTAACTTGCAAAGGTGTGACTAAACCCCCAGTCTTTTAACTAAAATTACCAAATAAAAAGTAACAATTGCAGTTTCAACGTTTTTCAAGTGAGGATTTATCTTCCTGTTTTGCACACACAGCTGCTGTGAAAGGCTGCAGTAGATAGAACTATTCTAGCAAGGGCGAAGGAGGGGGTAACCTTTTATCTAAACAATTTTCAGACCAACAAAAGCCTTTGAATAAGGAATCTCTCTGTGGTGATGAACTTGATCTTACAAGCACCTATGTGAAGTAAAAAAAACCTCTGTGTCTGTTCCACAGCACCTGAAATGTGGGAACATTTAGTAAGATTTTACGTATAGACCTTTTCCATCAGACACAGGTGATATGGTAGAAGGTAGACCTGCACTGCTGCAGCATCACTCCTGGGGCCAGTGTAGCTCGACAGCATCTTCCCAAACCTCTCCTGTGTTAAGAAAATTAATCCACAAATGCCAGATGTTTGTGTCCAAAAAGGAGACAGAGGAGTCCTTTTGTGAAAAACGAGGTTCACATTCTTGGAAAAGTTTAGAAGTTTAATAAAAGAGATAAAAAGAAAATAGACAATTAGGAGAGATAAAAGCAAAATACATTTTCTCGGCCGAGGGTGCCTGGCACAGAACCAGCCAGCACACCGTTTAACAGAGGTTTTTTTCTTTAAATACATGAGCCTGTTGCATATTTAAAAATTCACATGCATGATTCAAACATTCCTTTTGAGTGTGAATTCTTTTGTTTAGTCCCAACGCCCCCCAGCCATTCCATTGGCAGACCCTGTCTTCGGGTGGCTCCATTCCATCTGATAACACAGGTCCATAAATTCTTCTCTTGGGGCTCTGGTCATTTTCATTTGGACAAGATACTTGATAATAGAAGTTTAATCGCTTTCTTGGTCAGCAATCTTCATGCAGGAAAACAAAAGACCCCAGTCTTCTAGGTTACAATCACATTTCTAAATTCTATTAATAAAAGAAAATACAGTACAATCTTCCCACATTCTACATACAGTATTCAATATTTGCGAAAAGCCAACTATATACTATGCATTTATAACACCTTTTACTTTATTTGAATAAAGGGAGAGGCCATGGGGCATTTCCCCTGGGGTCTCTCAAATTTTCAGAGGATGCAGCCTCCTTTTTATCCTAATTTCCCGGCCACATTTCCCTCTCTCTTTCCCCATTGGCTGAGGTACTTGAGAGGTGCAGACTTCCTGGAATGCCTAAGATTCCCCTTTTAATGTATAACCCCCCCTAATTTTTAATTCCTATGCGATTTATGGGTTTTCCCCATTGTTTCTTTCATCTTTCAATATCCAATTTCATGTATCAGCAAACCTACGGTTTGCTTGTAAAGGCAAATATCTTCCATTCATCAATCAGTAGAATCCTTCCCATTGTTTCTCTTATCCCTCAGTGCTAGTTTTATCTACCAGCAGACCCACAGCTTGTTTGTAAAGACAACTCTTGGCATTCCTCTCACCTGTGACCACACAATCCATACAATTCCAACCCCTGCCCTCAACAGACCAGGAATTCCCTGCTCCAGCCATACTTTGAAAGATAAACCCCTTGTTATGACTAACTCAACCCCTCCTCTCTTTACCAAATCACATCATGTGAGTAATTGTCTTAACCATGACCAGAAAACCTCTCAGGAGACAGAGTATTTCCTCTTATTGGAGATGCACTGCATATTTTTGCAACAAGTCACAGGTTCCTGAACAGGCAGATACACAAAGGTGATTTAGGACAAATCCAGAAATACAATTAGACTTTGTAGTGCATTGGAAGAAAAGCTCTTTGAAAGAATAATCTATAGTATAATTATGATCAGTGTTCTAATATTTGTTAGAGAATTCCAATTTACAAATAGATATCCCAAAATGTGGTCATGTGATGTGAATTACATTGTGTGAATTCATATTTTAGGTCTGCTATTAACATCATTATTAGGTCAGATGTAACTGAGCAGGCCATGGATGGGCAGTAGTGTGCAGTTCTTGGAAAAGTACAGACTCAAACTTCAAAACCACAGAAAAATCTTTCAAAACAGAATCTTTCAAAAACTCCATTGTGTATTGGGCACTGAGAAGCATTAAATCCGAGGATGTGATAGGAGAATCCATGTGCAGAAGTACAGGAACCAAAAAACACAGCACAAACACAAGTGTGAGCTGGGCTGCCATGTTCAGAACTGGACTCCACATGAACAGAAGTGCTAATGAAGCAAACCAAAATGATTACTTACAAAATGGTTGTGTTTTTTTGTGGGTTTTTTCCACATGGATATGTTAACATAGAACCTCCACTCTTCATTTTTGCCAAGACAGAACAAAGAACTGTTGCTTCATCTGTTCTCTCTGGAATCTGGTTTGGTTAGAGAATATGCAATTGTTTCAATATCTTCCCATAGCACTTTTATCATCTGTCTCTTAGACAGGATTACATTAACAAAAAGCTCTACAAAGGTAACAAATGTAGAGTCTGCCTTCACTGTCACAAGCACTTATGAAAAATATTATTGAGAAGAAAATTTTAAGAGCACTTTAATATACAGAATGAGTGGGATAGATGTGTGGGGCTTATTTTAAAGAGACAGCCTTTATTTAAAATACTTTGCTTTGTAGATCTTATAAAGTAAACATTACAATACTTTTTTTCCCACAAATATATTTAAATTTAAAAGGCAATTCCACAGACTGATGGATATTTTTAAAGAAAAAAAATCTAACAGAAATAAGCAGCTCCACTAAAACTAGATTTTAAACATTGTTTTGTCATTCCATCTTTAAAAAAAAAAGAAAAAAGAAAAAACACACTTTTCACCCAGACTTTCTTTATAGCAATAAGGCTCCAGGAGATTTGGATGAGCCCCTTGGAGATTACAGATACTGTAACTGGCTGCTCCTCATGCTTTGTAACACCCAAAGGTGCAACTATCCATTAATCACAATCACATCTGTGCATTAAAATATAAAACTTAAATTACAGATTTTAAAAATATTACTAATACACTTCCCTATCATAAAGTGTTTTACATTTACAGTACTTGAACTATTTCAGTTCTGGGTTGATGAGGTTTAAGCAATTTACCACTGCAAGAGTTAGGCTCTGGAGCTCACAAACAGCACAACCCAACTGTGACACCCAACCAGGGGCAGCGATAGTTGGTAGAGTCATAGTGCAAATCAAAATAAGGAGTGCAGAACTGCACTAATTGTTTACATTTCTAAAATATAAATGAACAAGATGAGCTCTTATATTGTACATGCAATAAATTACAGTAAGCATATGGCAATGGGGCTGGGGCATTCTACAAGTGTAGCTGGTGTACCAGAGCTGAAGCCTGTGAAAGATAGGACTCAGTAAACAAAACATTTCAAAGCTCTGTTGTCACTTGAACTCTGCTTTCATGCTTTGTACTTCTGCTTCCCTGTCTCGCTGATCACACAGATATGCTGAAACAAAATAAAATAAAAAGCTCCTGTTAGGAAAGTAACCAAGGTTTGATATCAATAACAAGCTTCTGAAAGCAACAAAAGTGTGCCGTACACCCTTCAGGAGGAAGAATCTTCTGACACTGTTTATGCAGAAAAACTTAGGCCTTTTTTTGGTCCAAAAATCTCCACATTGCCTTCTTTTCTCCTCTCCTAATTGTCCTACCCAGGGACTGCTGGGTTTGGTGAGACCCAGATGAAGAGTTAATGATAAAAATAATAAAATGTGAGCCCTTTTTAACTTCTTCCCAGGTCTCTCTTCTTTAACTCTGACATAACTAAGCAAATGCACTTATTTGTTGCAGACATTTGGTGAGACAAGAAACAACATTATTTCAAAGCTGAAAGCTGTGCAGCCTCCACTCTGCATGCAGCAAAATAAATTTTTTAGTTTCATTAGAGCTCCAAACGCTGCCCTGCTGCTCTCAGGCTTGTTCTCATCACTGGAACATGAGGCATGATTTACAGATCAGGGAGAATGATGTAAGGAGATTTCCCTTCCTCCCTCCTCCCCAGTTTTAAATGATGTTGGGGGTTAGATTTGTTTCTTTTTTACTTATAGATTTTTTTCCCATAAGTTGCTAGGAAACTAACTACTGGGTACTTATAGGTACTTAAGCAGAACAAAGGGGCCAAAGGAGAGGAGTTGTAGCATCTGGCTACACTTCTTTGGGTCTCTGGGAGTTTCTCTAACGTTTTGGGGGCAGGTAAAGGACAGGGCTGGGGGCAGCTTCTGGCTCTTGCTCTCGGCATCGGAGAGAGGGCGGCCAGGCTGTTGCTTGCTGCGGGAGGAGTTTGCTGTCACCACCAAATCTGGTCCTGGGAAATCTACCACCATCTGTTCATGTGCCCTGGAATTCTGAGCTTGCCTCCTCCTGCCCTGCTGGAGCTGGGCCGGCCCTGTCCCATGCCGCCGCTTCTTCAGTACTGCTTTGAGGCTTTTTGCTACGCTGTGACCCCGCACCCCCCTGCCCTGCTGGGACATCCCTGCCGTTCCAGCTACCACCGCGGAGCTTCTGATCCATCTCATCCACCAGCCTGGGATTTTCCACCGTTCCGGTTTGGTGCTCTCAGAGTCCTGCAGGGGCACTGAGATCAGACTGCCCGGGGCTTCGTGAAGCGAAGCCCCTCGAGGTTCCTGGTCCTGTTTTGTTGTTAATGCTGTAGTTGTTGTTGTTTGTTTGCGTTGCTATACATACTAGTAAAGAACTGTTATTACTATCCCCATACCTTTGCTGAAAGCCCCTTTAATTTTCTAAATTATAATTATTTGGAGGGAGGGGGTTTGAATTCTCCATTCCAAGGGAGGCCCTGCCCCTCCCTAGCAGACACCTGTCTTTCAAACCAAGACAAATGGAGAAAAACATATGGGAAAAATTACTTACATTCAAATCTCTGAAGTATTCATTGTAATCTAGGGCGTATCCCACAACAAATTTGTCTGGCACTTCAAATCCAACAACTGAAAAAGACCGTAAGTCACCAGTGTGTTAGAAAAAGAACTTCCTAGAGTTCACTAGACCTTTTTACAGAGACAATATGGAATTTTATATATCTAGATTGTAACTCATTTTATTTCTTCCACTCAAGTACCCTCAGATTAATATTTCAGCTATTTTACAATTTTAACTTACTTTGTTGATTTATCAACTAAAGGAAATTAAATAGATGCATTTATTGGTTCCTACACAGCTGGCTGGTGCTAGTCTGCAAGAAATGAATGAAAGCTCTTAAATTTAGAGAGGATATTATTATGAGAATGTAAAATTCCTTGAAAATGTCCTCTGACTTTGCAAATATGTACAAAAGTGCCAATCCTTCCTGGCACTTCCTAGATACTTGACATGCCAGTGCAGCAGCAGTGGACTTGTGACCACAACACAAGTCCCCCTCATAGCATGATTCCAGAGACAGTGCTGCTGGGAGCTGGACCTGTACTCCAGACAGGGCTGCAGGAAGGGTCATTTGCAGATTTCAGAAACAGGCGTGGGTTGGCTGCTTTGGGTTTGCTTTTGGCTTTGGTTTATTGGTGTTTTTTGTGTTTGGTTGTGATTTTTATCTCCCAAAAAATCTGTCAAAAAAGAGGACGTCAGCCATTCCAGATTGTCTGAACAGCTCTAGCAGGACACTTTGTCAGGCAGTACCAGTCCACCCTGTCTACACACACTATAAAACGACAAAAAAAATTTAAATTATTTTAAATATAAAATTTCCAAAGGGCTTTTCCCCCTTGTGCTAAAATGAAAGACTCCTGAGCAGGAAAGCTGTGTCTTTTTTCTCTTCCTGGCTACAATGAGGAAAATGGGGAGATAAACTGTGCAATTCAAATAAAAGGCTGTGGGCACTTTCGGAAAAATTAAGGTGATGTTTAGCACTGTAATGGTTTTACGTTCGCCAAACTCTGTTTGCCAAATTTAGTGTAGTGGTTTGAGTATTTACTAGAACTTTGCAGTGAGATAGGATCAGGAGAAATTGCAAAGCAGGTTCCAATCTTAAAGGGTACAAAGACAGATTTATTAGCATACACTAAGAAAATGAGACTCAAAATGAAACTTTCAAAACTCTCCTCCTCCCCACACAAGTGTTCACTTTCTTACAAACAACATAAAGAGACAAAACCTATGATTTTCAGTCAGTTTCACCATTTAAAAATAATCTTTCGTCAGTTCTTTGGGAGAGGAGTCTCTCTTAGAACTTCTATGGAATTTCCCCACTGATAACAGAAGTTTTCTTGTGGGTCTTAACTCTTCACAGAAACAGCTGCCTGGGAACCTGCTCCTGTGAAGTCCCTCCTACTAGCAGCTTTCCCAACACTGCATATGGGTCATGTCTGCTTATTTTAGGGTACTGTTTAAGGATGCCTCTTCTAGTATAAAACAAAGGTTCTTTTCTTCTATTTCCAAAAATCATCTTCATCTCAAGGAACAGAGGCCTCCCTTTTCCCTGAGAGCAAAGGGTTTCACATCACTTTCTCTATCTTCCTCTGTTCAAAATTCTCCACTAAATCTATTATATCAGTTCACAACTATAACTAGATCTCTGCATCCCCCTAAACAGCATTCATATGTTACAGGGAAATTTAACCCATTCTCTATGGCCTCACAAGAGAAGTCCAGCCTAAACGAGGCAACTCCTCACTCCTTTCTCCTACTCAGGACTTAATTCTTTCTCTCTTCATTGACTTCAGTTTCATGCTATGTTTCCTTATAGTTTAATCACTCTGTCTGTTCTCACTCAGGGAAGGGCCAGTGCTTTTGTAGTCTTATCTGTCAAAGAAAGAGTTAACATCTCCCAGGTCTGCAGAGGGCATGATGGTTCTCCCCGGGAAGTGGCTGAAGATGGTAGGCCAGGCCGCACTGAAGTTTGGCCAGGATCTCGGGGCTCTGGCTGCTGCGAGGCCCCCTGCCCAGCTGCGGAGCTGCTTTTTGGTCTAATTTTTGGTCTCAGCTGCATGATCTCTGGAGCGGCTGGGCTTCTCCATCTCCTTTTCCTCTCTGCCCGGGAGTCACTAGAGGGGGAGGAGGGGTTCGGCCCCCACAGCTTAATCAGAATGCTTTACAGCTGTTGGAAATCCGATCCAGGCCGGGAAAGGGGGCATATTCTCCTCCCCTCCCCCGGACCGGGAGTCATCAGGCCAGGTGGGCTTCCCGTGAAAAACCCGGGCCCGGGCAGACTGGGCCCGTCTCGACACCCCCCCCCACCCCCCCACCCCCCGCCAAGGAGGGAGCTGGGCTGCCTCCTTACCTCCTCTGAGGCCAGAAGGAAAAAGGAATTTTCCCAGGATTCTCTGATATTTAACCCTGTGTGTTCACAGAGATGTACAATTCCTCTATTGGCTATAGTAGCTATCAATTTCAAAACCAGTCACTAATTGGTTTAACTATAACTTCCTGAAAAAAATCACTTCCCCAATGTCAAACTACCACAAGCACTTACTGGGCCTCACAATACAGGGATACAACAGAGGCTCAGCCATTGCTGCTTTGTTGTCTCCTTCAGAGTTCACATATCCTGCTCTGGGCAGGTTTTCTCTGGGGACAGATGGCAAAACAAGTCATCTGCTGCAAGATGCTCTGAAGGCACCATTAGCCCAGCTAAGCCTATAATGAGATCCCAGGAATGAGGGGCATCCTTGAATGAGGGGAACACCTCAATGAAGCCTCAAGGTACCAAAAAGCTTCACTTAGAGAGCATTGTACAACCTTGGAAAGGAGGAGGAAGAGGATGTGATTCTGCTGCTCCATTCACTTCACTTCCATAATGAAAGTAACAGGAATTTAGCCTCTAGAACACGGTTAAAACACACAGCCCAGCCCAAGGCAGGAGGAGCTGTCACTCTCTTACCAATGTCTACTGTAGATGCTGTTCCTTCACTAAGTGTTGGGACTGACAGGAGAGGACAAGAAGGAAGTAATTCAGATGCCCAGACATAACCAGTGCCAATTTAGGCATTTTATCACTGTAAACTTTATTCAGACCTGCTACCCCATATGGTCCTCCCACATTCTTGGGGACAGCCAAATGGCAGGCTAAGGCACACAAATCACTCCCAAAAGTGTCAAAAGGTGAATCCAGTGGATTCCACTGACTGAAGCAGTTGACTACATGCAAGCTGAGAGAATTTGCACATGACAAAGGTGTAACCTAGACCAAAATATCAAAGTTTGATTTTCAATATAATAAAATGTTGCAAATGTTACTGAAGCCACTACAGTTACAAATCCTGATTAACTGTCTCAAAATACATTCCAAATATTTAAATTATCTAAATATGAGCAAACTTTATAAAGAATAATTAGTGAAAACCTATTTGGAACATCCTTGGACTTTGAGCAAAAGGTACACAATACACAGACATACTTTTAATAATGAAAAATGGTTGTCAAAAGTCACTTACAGTCCGGCCAATATCCCACACTTCGAGGAGTTCTTTTCACCAACAAACTGTCAAATAAAATTAATGTACAACTGAAACATGGAAAAGCACCATGTACTAATATATGAGACTCTTTTGATGACAGAGAAGCTGAGTTCGGCCTAAGTGTGCATAACTGACAGCATAATTACACATTTTAAACCATTACTTTACTTGGAGGTATAAAAGATCATAATGACAAAATCAAAACTTCCTAGAATCATGAATGGTTCACAGCCTAAAGGCTAACTAACAGGTCTGCAAGGAAAAGGCTGGGAGACACTGATCTGGATGGATTTTCACTGTGAAAAGTGACTTATTGGGATTTTATATATGTAAGGAACTTCAGGTGCAATTTACCTTGTAGGTAAAGAGGCAACAATCTGAGATGTAGCCCAAGAAAAAAGCCCAACAAAGGCCTAAGTTTTATGAAGCAAAAGTTCAGCTGCTTGAATGCAACCTCAATTGCACTTGCGCAACTTGTCCTTAACTGGTTTTCACTGGAAGTACTAATTACCCCCATAAAGAAAATGTAATTGATTCTGATGATCAGGGGATACTAGAATGAATGGTCAGAGGGGTAAAAAGCATGAAGATACCAAGCTGGGGGTACTGTGGTAGAGAGAAATGCCCTGCTAGCTTAGTTTGATTTGCTCATTATTCAGTAGAGCACTTCTACCTCTTATAAGACAATCCCACAGGCCTGACATTTGTCTGTCTAGGAAACAGAGACTTAGGGAGGAAAAGAAAAGGTGGTTGATGGCTGAATGCTAACAGGACCAGCATAACTCTACACTAAGCACAGTCCCCCTTCCCTCCTGGATCACCCCTGAAGATGTGGCTTCATTTGCCACAGTCAGTTTTGATTTTAGTTTCTGAAACTTCTAATTAGGAGACTTAATTTTTGAGAATTGGTGTAGGATTTGATCAAAGAAACCCCAAAATAGTACTAGCATTAGTCAACATCTCCCTACTACAACTACTTAATTGTCCAAAGGAAAATAAATAGAAAACTAAAAAAAAAAAACCCAAATCAAACCAAAAAAAAACCCCAACCCAATCAACAACCGGAACAACAAAACAACCACCAAAAAAGTAACAAAGAAGAAAATAAATAGAAGAGAGAGAAGTGAAGCAACTAAGACCGTAAGACTATCTAGAATGATCATGTTTCCCTGGTCAGGTCTTTCCCTGGTCAGACCCAAATTACTGCAACAGGTTTAAAATACAGGAAATTGGTCTTTGCACATATATATTATATTATATTACATTATATTATATTATAGATTTACACTGTAGTGTTACAGCTTTTCAGTGACATATTTAAAAACTGGCCATGGAGAAATCCACAATGGACTCACCATCAGCAGGTCACCTCCAGATTATCAGCAAGAAGAGTTGTTCTGGTAAGTCTAACAACTGCTTTGACATTGTTATGGCAACACAAGTGATTAGATATTACATCCAGTTCTGCTTTATCTCTAATCCCCAGCAATCATTATGCTTTTATTTAAAAAATGCACAACCACAGCATAGCAGCGCAACAGATGCAATTTAAAAAGAAGTAGGAGGAATGTTGATATTGGTTGATAATACAATATCATACTCAATATTTCTTGTAGGTTGCAAGTTATTTAATTATGAAATGTTTTTAAACTAATTGATTAAGGGTGTAACTAAGTAGAAAAGCCTGGAAGAGCATATGGCTGGGTGACTCTCACAGAATGACCTCTAAAGCTCAGCTGCACTATGCACACTACATACTCACTCATGTTAGTGTGCAAACGAATTAAATTCCACAATTAAAGAAGGAAAAATAGAAAAAATGTCTTTATTGCACAGGTACACCACTGCAGTATAGTGAAGTTGCAGATAGTGCCAGCAGAAGCAAACATTTTTGGAGAGACACTACATACAGGTAAGTGACAACCACTAATTTTTCTTATTCCCCCTTCTAGTTAAAGTCTACATTTATGAACTAAATTTGTGTTGAAAATACCTCTATTAACTTGAGGGGGTATTTCTTTTAAGACCAAAATATTTAAATTCTTCTAGATACTTCTAAACTTGGACTTCAGTGGTAAAAGCCCACAAACCTTACCATAATATGATAGGCAAGAGGTGTTCCAGGCATGCACAAGTTATGCCCTTCTGAAGCACAGGAATTCTTCCAGCAATAAGACTGGAAAAAAACAGTGTTTCCAATATCCTTAACATATATATGTGCTTATAACACGCAAGTGCTTTAGGAGTTTAAACAAGTAGTGACTTCAACAGATCACATCACATATGACTCCTGCAGAAATGTTCCCTTCTGTTTCTCTTCCATGGAAATGTGTTCTATGTTTGTTTTTACTTGTTGGTTTGGGTTTTTTTTTAAACCCTCTTAAGGTGAAAACCAGCACAAATACTCATCAAACATTTACCTGGCTACTTTTACCATCTTTGGATTGTACTGTTTAAGTAGAGACAGCAATGTTTTCATTGTTTTACCAGTATCAATTATATCCTGAAAATAAAAACACTCACATAAGACAGAATATTAAACATGTCAGAGTAGCACTTTCAAGTTTCTACAACCGAAACTGCTCATCCACAGCAGCATGAAAATATGGCAAACTACAGCCTGTAAAAATGCTCACAACCAAATCCAGGTGGCACAAAACACAGTGCTGAGCTTAGAAACCACAGTGGGTAAAGTGATCACACACATTAACAAGAGTGCTTAATTGTTGTGGATAACCACGACTTTGGAAGCAGTTGCTGAACAAGCAGTTACTGCAATGACCTTGGCTCCTTCTGGGTATTTTATGGCTTGTGCTCCTTGCAGCAATGAGATAATGTTTGAGTATGATAAGAGTAATGTTAGTCTCACTGTTGAGCTCAGTTACAGAGTATTCAATGGGAAGAAAAGCAAGAAGGGAAAACAGGCAGAACAACCCATTATTGCAGTTAAAGGAAAAGGAGTACAATTTACTTTACAAAGCCAAGAAATACCTGAAGAAATTGCACAGGGAAGTCTGAGTGCAGTTCTGAAGTCTAAAACACACTAAAATGAATTTTGACATGGAATTTTAATCCCATTCACTGCACATATAAACAGAAAATAAAAAGAGAATATATGGCTTGAAACTGAAGCATAAGAAATGGCCTCCTCATTTGAACTCAAACAATCACACCATCTTTACAGGGACAGTCCTTGCCCTGGCCTAAAATCAAATCTATTTGAAGTGAAGGAGGAAGACAGCAAAGAAGCAGCAATATCCTGGTTTCAGCTGATTTTCCCATGACTCACAATTAAAATAAAAATCAAACAAACTCAACAGAGCACCTGTCAGCATTACCATTAACACTCAATGCTTTTAATCATTAAACTCCAAAGAAGTTGAAGATGTACAGGTATATAGATAAAAATCAAAGTTGGTAAAAAAACAGCTACTTCCATGTTTTAAGAGAAAAGCAGAACCTATTACCGATTTTCTGTTGTGTGATGAGCTGTTTATAGGAGATGAATCTCCATTTTGTACAGAATTTTTTTGGACATTAAATGGATGCAGTAAAGAAAAGCCTAGCGCTCAAGACATTAAATTTACAATAGATGTGCATTTTATCATTTGACAGTTAAAATGGTGATCAGTAAGTGTTCATATCTGAGTGTTTAAGACGAATCACTGGACAGATGATTTACTAAACAAATAAGAAACTAACCTAATCTGGGTATTACATTCATCTGAAATGGAGCAGATACATAATTAAACACATCTGTCTATCTGAAGCAAAATATACTTCAAAGGACACCACTGATGCTGTATAGATACTATTTTGGTAGGAGTTTTGGAACTGCATGTGCTTCCTGTGGAATAATAGAACCTCCTCAAATTAGGAAAATAATACATAGAAACACATTTTATGAGAGGGAACATCCTTCCTTTGGCTGATGAATCAGTTGCCATAGTTGTTTCTTTGTTTACAAACATGCCATTTCCATTATTTGGAGCCTTAACACATTATTAGATTGCACATCCACCTTTCCTGTCTGCTGCTGCTTCCCTATCCTGAAATTGTCAACTGTACTCAAGGACAGTGACATTGGCTGCACATTAGCAATGGTGTTCATCAAGATAGAGGTATGAAAGCAAGAATTAAGCAACAGCATCTACCAGGCAATCAAACTGAGCTGTACTGAATCTGGTATCACCCAGAGAACCATGACAAGACAGAGGAATGGAAATTTAGCAATTTCAAAATGCCAATTAAGAATTAGCATTCTCTATGTCACTATTCTCTAAACAAACTACACACAGGAACACAGGGCTTAGATCTGTTTTTCACATAATTTAGGATACCCATACCAGGAACCTCTCTCTACCTCTGCAGTTTAATTTCCTAGCTTGCTGTGATGAACCCAGAACAATAACATGATCAGTATCACTTTTTTCAGGCTACTTTTTCAAACAAAAAAAAAAAGGGAAAAAATTAGACATTTTAGAATTGACAAAAATCTCAGAAAACGGAAAGAAAATACAAACCATTTTAGATGGATGTTTTCCTGGTTAAATATAGCGAATTAATGCAATTTGAGAATTCAAAACACAGCTTAGTTCAAATTCAGAGACCACTTGCAAGATTCAGGCCTGAAATCAGAAGCTGGAGGCCTTGAAACCAGAAACTGTAGGTTTTTTGGCTTAGGAACAACTTCTACTAGAACTCTTTTATTTGTCACACATTAGAACTTCCAAGTGAAACATAGTACTTACTTCTACGATCAAAACATTCTGGTAGGAAGAAAAAGAAAAACAAATCCATTAGTATCTAGACAACATACAATTTCTTATTAATCTTCATAACTCATTTTCAGTGCAGTTAAATATTTGTACCACCATTTATGTATGTTTACATGTGTAACAGCAACTGCTTTGTAGTTTAACATTTCTGATGCTCTAATAACAATTAGCTGAGATTCTTCTCAACAGCTCATGTTAAGTACAGTCTTTGAATTATTCAGACTTTGAAAATTCTAGACATATGCAAAAGAGATCAAAACAGAGTCTATACAATTGCTATTCTTCTAGAGAAGTGACCTACTGCAGAGACATGTACAATTCTGTCATACCTACATCCTTTACATTGACATACATGTCTTAAAAATCACCTATGTATGAAGAGAAGGGGGAAAGTGATGTGTTCTGACAGAGCAGGAGCAGTGGTGTTTTAACCCCTGACATCTGGCTCAACAATCTCCATAGAGATCACTGGAGAAAAGCAGATTTCCTCCTCTTGTCACTGCCTATCATGGGGACCTGTGATCCTGGCGTGGGCTGCACCTTACACATCCCAACAGTATGAATTCCCACCACTCCTTCAGTGGAACACCAACACAGACACACAGAGCTGTACCTTTCCAGTCAAGGTTGAGAGGTCATCTCCCCCAATGACTTTGATATCCCCAGTTGACTGATCATTCTAAGAGGAAGGTGAACATTAGCATGACAAGAATTAAATTGATTTTCTTCTTGCAGTAAATGTCAAAACTGTGAAGTACACAACTAGTAAATGCTAAAGCTTTTAGAAGCACGGCAGCAACAGCATCTCTATGAACAAAGAAATTACAAGTGATCAACTTCAAAGATGGTATTTCAGATTACAGACTGACAAGAGATTTGCATCAACACAGGCATCATCTCATCTGTGACCATTATATACGCATATGTAACTAAAAAGCAAGGACTTACTATGCATTCTCTACAGATATAGAAACAGGACAAAAAGCACTTCTGGTTTCCAAGCTACAGGATGCTATATAGCTGGTAATTTACATTTTAAACTTTATTGCTTTAGAAAGTCTTACTCTGAATAAGAATAGGCAGCAAACAAGAAGGCACTGATTGCTATTTAGAACAATGAGCTACACAAATAGCCATAAAAGCTTATGCTTAGTTTACAGCCAATATTGGTAACAAATCAAATTAGTTCTTATACAATTGAACAGTAACACAGGTACACCATCACTACACTGCACTTTGCTTCAGTAAATCTAAACTGTGATAAAAATGCAAATGAACTGTTATATAGGAAAGTTAGAAACAGCTGCTAGGAGTGCCTCACAAATCTTTGCAGTTTATTAAAACTCACTCAACTGACTTTAAACCTTGACAGTGTCTCACAGTTCCTATTAGATGTCATATGCAGGTGCTAAGTTCCTGAGCAATGAAAGGGTGAAAAAACAGTTAAAGATTTCTGACACTGGTTGTAACCAGATTTCCACTGGCAAAAACTTTGTTTAATCATTAAGCAATGTTTTAATTATCTTCAGGAGCCTTATTACTGTGTTCAGTACTGGTAAGACTTTAATGCTTCATGGTTTAACACATAAGAGTTTTACTGTTTAGATCTGTTTTCACTGCCTCCCTGTTGTCACTGCTGGAAAACAATAATGTTTTACAAGATTGTAACTCCTGACTCAAGTGACTCCAAGATCACCTTTTAAAGTGGCATTTTAAGTTCCTTACAGTATCTGCTGTAAGGTTTGGTTAGCAGAGACCTTTCAGAATACTGCTGTGACCAGCCTAACCAGAGTTTACCACATACTCCATGGAAAATCCCTATTTTCACCAGTGACAGTGCAACACATCCACTGTCTTTTGGCTGCCCTTCATGACTATACAAGCAACACTTGCTCATTTCCATGCTTAAATGCAGGAGACTGGTGAAAAGCCATTATTCTTGTAACACAAAGAGAATAAACTGTTTGTCAAGAATACTGAGAGCCGGATATGATCACAAACACTTTCTTTCCATTTCTTAACAGTCTGCCAGATCATTAAAATTCATCCGTAAGGACTTGGAAAACTGGAGTTACAAGTAAAGTTTAATCATAGCTTGATCATGTCAGTATTCTTAGAGAATTATTTTGGGTGCAGTACAGTATGAACTTTGCATTGCAACACAAAAAAACCCCCACATGCTTGTAAATATTAAATGATCAGTTTGAAACAAGAATAGAACTTCAATTACATCAATTACAGAACCATTACAAAAGTTCATCTGCTTCATTTATGCAACCAGGATATTTTTAACATCTTTTATCCAGTCTGTAAAGGCAGGCAGCATGATCCAGTAATCACATCCAGAGACAGCAAGAAGAGAGTTGAAAGCTCCACTTACAACTGTCCATTACAGTTTGTGATGATTTTCACACCACTGAACACAGATGCCTTCCTGTAGCAAAGCACAGATCAAAACTACAGAGCAGATTTAGCACTCTGACAATGTTACGGATGGAAGACCCTGTCAAGCTGTTACATACATGTCCACGATAGGATAATCTTATCCAGTCTATCAAGTTATGCAATCTAAAGGACCTAAATTTGGATATTAATAATCACCTAAGAGAGTCTATAGAAAAGAAATGCTCATAAATAGTGTAGTGGAGGCATCACATAACAGCAGCTCCTCACTCATCCAGAACAAGAAAACATTCTTTTATAGAACTGGCTGACAAAATCAAAAACCCTCAAGCCAACATCTCAAGGAAAACGTTTGGCTTCAACAGCTTTCTGTCTACATTTCTCTGCTTTTCTCCTCATTCACTTGTTTTTATAGTAAAAACAGGATTGTAATCTCCATAAAACTTACTTTGCTGCTCACTCCCCTATTAATATCAAGACACTGTAGTTCTGAGGGGGAATAAACAAAACCAGCTACAGTAAAGAAATGAACCAAAACACACCTGAGACACCAGTAAAAAGTCAGCTTTCCTTTTTAGCAGAGACTTTTTTCAGGTGTTTCAAACTATTTCTCCAGTATTTTTTTCTGAGTTAGAAAGTAGAGAGCATGAAGGGTGTAGTCTTTGTACTGATTTTTTAATCAAGGTAAGTAAGTTATTGGAAGTGTTCTTAAGTGGAGAAAGTAGAAGATACACAATTTTCTCTCCAAGAAAAAACAGGTGGAAGTCATCATTTCCTATTCTTTAACCTATTGTTCTGTAATAGAGACATTCAGTTTTCTGCAACTTTTATAGGCAGAATATATGGGCATGTGGGGGCTTTGGGGTGAAGTGGACTGGAGGCAGAAGCCTCCCCTTTTGGGAGGCACAGAAGAAAAGAGGCTCAGACTGCTCTCCCTCACTGATTTTAACACAGTGCACAAGCACAAAGTGCCTTGCGAGATACAACCAAAGGCTGGCATGAGCCCTTCTTCCCAGCCTTGCACTCTCATTAAAGCACAACTAAATTAGTGCCTCGTGCTCTGCAAACCTGAGTGTGGTCTCCAGGAAACCTCTGGACAGGCAGCTGTGCGTGCACCTCGGGCAGCCAGGGCCGCTTGTCCTGCAAAAGGACTGGACCAAAGCCCCATGCAGCTCTTGGCTTTGTCATGACATGTTAACGGACAGCTTGATAGCAATCATGAATTTATCAAGTTCTGCAACAGTCCAGACTAAGTCTGTAAATAATTCCATCTCAGGTTTCACAGTTTAATGAAACAAAGGATGAGAGTGATTTTTTCAAGTCAGTTATCTGTATTTTTCTGCTGGAATAGAGACTGGTCTACAGCTGTAACAAGTAACCCTGACTTCAGTGCAAAGCTGCTGATACAGAACAAACAGCATAACATTGTGAAACAATGTATTCAAGCACTCTAAACTGAAACCAAAAAAATTATTTCCATCTTATAGATGGTCTTAGGGAAAAAAATTTTCTGAAATCCCAAAAACATGAGACTTGGCTGTCAGTAAGCTGGAAATCATACAGTGCTGACAAACACCTGCTTCTTCCCCTGACCTGCACAACATAACCCTATGCTTCCTACTGTAAAACCTAAGTTAGCTCGTGTTACAGAATGTCCTGTTTCCCTATAAAGTTGAATACCTGTGTTCAGAATCAAAAGAAATTCTTTCCCTAAAAATCTAAACCCTTGGCAACCTATGCCTTGTTTTGAAAAGGTAATGCCATATTCAGAGGCTATTAATCACAAATCTAGGTTTATGTATCTAGTGTTTCCTCATGGCCAAATACAACTAATTTTGTTCATTGTTTGGTTCATCCAAACAAAAATGAGATAGGGAACCATTTCTGCAGCTTTCAAGTCATCCTGTCCAAGAATGATGTCTGGGTCATATAAAAACTCCCAGACTTAAATTTTTGTAATAATAGTTGCGGGAGAATTCTCTGTACCAGTCTAGAGCCATAGCTTTAGAGATGGGGTAGAGGGCAGAGAGGAAATTGTTGAACAAGTAAAGGACATGTAAAGGGTCTCTCTCCTCAGCATAACAATTTTACTGGGGTGAGGAGATATCAAGGTCTAAAAGAAAACACATTATATAAGGTAGAGAAAGAGTAAATTGGCTTGTGACTCTTAATTCCCTTAATTATTTGTTTAATATTAGCATATTAGGGCAGTAACAATATTAAACCACCTCTGTTAATAATTTGTAGTCAACTTAGCTAAAAATTGCACAGTACCGCATAGATACTTACACAGTAACTCTTCAACCTAATGAAGTCAACTGTCATGGGGATTGATTTGTCACTGTTTCTGTTCAGGGCTTTGATGTAGTCTAACAAATCAGCAAAAAATTTATAGCCACCCTTGAGTACACAGAGTGCCACAATGTGGTGTCCTCCCATGCCCTTCATAATTTCTCGTGCCAGTCTCTCCGTCCTAAACAAAACCAAGGAAGAGTGAGCTGTCATAATATTTCATTTGTTCATCACAGCAGCAGAATTTGATACCCCTAGCAGCAGCAAACACACGCAGCAAACTTGGAAACACATTTTGCTTGGAAATATTTGCCCACCACTTCGGTCACTTTTACACGTTACTGGTCAACAAAGTTTTGCCTTTCAAGGTTAATCCAACAGTAGCGCTGCCAAATGCACTTGTTTTCCTACATCACAGGCAGCCAAAGCAAACCTTAACACCCCAAAACTGTTTCACTGTCAGATGTGAGACATGAAAGTGTGTTTTCTCCTTCCAAAGAGGTTCAGCTTCCATGCAAAGAGCAATGTAAGCTAACAACCCCAAGGGCAGTAGCCCTCACCAGCTGATGAGCAAGAAAACTCTCAAATTGTAAATTGAAGAGTTTATGTTTATTTGCCAAATCAGAATGCTAGAAACTTGTCCTGAAAGCAGAATACAATACTAGCAAGGCAGAGCAAGAGAACACTGCACTGTTTTTCTGCAATAATTGTTTCTAAATTTATTTTGCCATTTATTTTAGAAAGCATGGTCTGCATTTATTGTGTGCCAGCTGACAGCAGGTTTCTCAGAGAAAGCCAACCATTATAAACTTTACATCAATTCCTTAATGACCTGTACTTTGTCCAATTTTTTCCTCTATATGGACTTCCAGTGTAAAGTTTTAATATTTGAAAAGAAACTTTTTTTATAGGGATGTTCATTGTATCTAGTCAAACAGAACCATGCAAAATCTAAATGCATTCCTAGTCACAAGATCCCCTGGAAGACCCATCCAGTACCACTCATAAAAGGCTTAAATTCACTGAATTTGTTGTTCATTCTCATAAAGGAAATTAGCAACTTTCAAACACAAAGTAAAACAAAAATGTCTTGTAGGCTTATGAACACATTTCTGATCACACAAAATAAAACTTGCACAGCACATCACAGATTTCAGCAACCACAGAAGTGACAGATTGATATTTGCAGAGGATAATGTCTTTCTTGGAAGGCAGGAGAAAGTTGGGCATTATTTATCTACCACATCAACATGAGAGAATCTAAAATGATGCGATTAATAGTTTACTTTTATTAATATCTTATGGAAATTCAAGAGACTAAATTTTCAGACTGAACTGACACAACAAAACGTCTTCTAGTTAGATTTTAAGAAGGTAAAACATGAAAGAAACACTGGAAAGTCCTAAGTTGCTACATACTACAAAATTTCGCTTGAGAATTATGACTAATTTTCAAAGAATAGCATGACTGTAAATGAACAAACTCTTAGAAGCAAAAAAAAAAAAAAAAAAAAAAAAGAGATTAATTGTACATTTGAGTCTCTAATTAAATGTAATCTATTTAGACAGTCTCCAAGCAGCAAAATTATCACTGGAAGATGTTGATTCCAGTTTCATGCAATCAGTGTACTGTCTGAAGTCAAACCAACCTGTCCATGATGAGCCCATGAGGAATATAGACTTTTTCCAAATCATCTGCATAATGTTTAGGTATGCAGAACAAATCCAGGTCATAACCTTGTTCATCATCGCCAATCTGAAAAGGAAATAAGGTGAGATTTCTATGAAGCCTTATAGAAAGTCTGTGCCGAGAAACTTCAAGTCCTTTGCTTTATTCAGTAAAAACTATCAAACCCACAATGCTCATCAGAACCACCTTACTTTCCCCCTCTCTAAAAACATGTCACACTGAACACAGAGTAATCTAAGAGTTCACAAGGGTTACTTTAAATATTGCGAGTTGTTATACAATGTGTGAAATACAAGGTTCTCCTCCAGTAGAGAGCAGGAAAGGGAAGTTACTACACCTCAGTGAAACTCTATATTCCATTACAAAAATAAGCTTTTTAACCCCTTTGATTTTCCTAGTGTAATGCAAACCCTGCATCTGTAATTAAGCAAGCAGAGGTTCTGACATGGACACCTTCCAAATCTCCACAACACTCGATCACAACAAAACACATGAGCCAGCTTGCAGGACAAGACAAGAGAGCTATGTGAGCACGACAAATTAAGCTGCTGTGAAGCAACTCTGCTCTGACCACCGTTTCCAAAACGGGGAGGTTCAAGATCATTCAGAATATGAAATTAAAGCTTTCAGCAACCTGTTCCACATGGGCAAACTCCCTGTATGAAACAGCCTACAACATTGGCAAGTGCATATTAATTAGGACAAGGGATTAGCACACATACATAATATCGAACAGTGCTGAGGTTCAGGGCACACTGTCACATCAGAGTCTTCCTTGAACCCTAACCCTGCTGCAGCTTGAATATGATGTGGTTTTTTAATTACTTCTTTCTCTGGTTATGTAGCTGAACACTACTATGTGAAAAAGAAATTCAGAGGGAAAACAGAAGGTTACTGCTGACAGTTCACCAGGGTAGGCATTTTAAGTATCCATTTTGGCTACAAGTACCCTTGCAGGACTCAAATCTTATTTCAGTGTCTGTGGAAACACTTACCTGGCCAGTGGTCAGACAACTGTTTACACGGGGTTTTTGTTGATTAATCTTTAATTCTGGGGAATTTCATTATTATTTCAACCTCCCATCCAAAACTGACCCTGTGTGAGCTACACACGCACAGCTCGAGCTCATGGTCCCTGCAGTCCACAGAGACTTATTTTAAGAAATAAGGCAGGTCCTTTCCAAAACTCATGGGGTTTTTCTTCGGTCAGACCCATCGTTATATCCAGCGTGTCTACTAAACCTTCCGTTCTGCATCTGGCAGGGAATGGGCCCTTCCTACAGGTTTTATCAGGTTTTTTATGGACTGCAGGGATTTACTGTCGCAACGTCGCGGCAGTCACAGCTCTCGGCCATCAGACACCGCACGCACTTCATCAGCATTGGCACTTGCTTAAATAGATAAATAAAAATGAGCATTAGCTCATTAAGCGCCTTAGCAGATGCAGCAATTACGCAAAAATATAAAGGATGCTGCTCCTGCAGAACCAGACCCAGCTCACACACGTGGGGTTCTCCCGACCAGAGCCTCCGGCACGTCGCAAACAGCAACAGGAATAGGAAGTTGTACCGCGCTGGGGGAAGTTCTTCCACCTTCGCTCCGGAGGAACCAACGCTGTCTTTGCCCGTCGCCCTCGGGCTCCGGATCCTCCCGGATCCCACCCCGAGGGACTCGCGGCTGCTCCGGGAAGGGACGCGCCCGGCCGGGGGCAGGGACGGCAGCCACGGGCCTGGCGCCGGGAGGCCGGGGCTGCCATCAAGGTGACTCCGCGGGGCGGCGGCTCCCGGCGCCCAGGGACGCGACACGCCACGAGACGACACGCCACCCCCCGCGTTCCCTCACAGATCACCGTTTTCCGGGGGGCAGGCGGGGGACAGCGGCCCCGGCGCCCAGCATCCCCCGTCCCTCGGGCGGCAGCTCCCGTACTCACCACGATGCAGGGGCTGGGGTTCGCCATGGAGCGCGGCCCCGCCGGCGGCGGCTGCGGGCGGCTCGGAGCGGGCGCTTGGAGGTACAGGAGCGGCGGCGGCAGCGGGCGGTGGGAGTAGGAGGCGCCGCGCCCGCAGCGGCCCCGGCACCGCCTCCGCGCCTTCCGCCCTCCCCGCCCTAAACATGGCCGCGGCGGAGCCGCCCTCAGCACCGCCGTGCAGCGGCCCCGGGCGCGGGGAACGGGGAGAGGGGACAGATTACCGGAGCTGTTTTCTCGGTGGGGCTGTCCCCATCCCAGCAGGGTGCAGGTGTCCCCGCGCTGTCCCACGTCCCCACTCCTGGTCTTGAGAGTTGACCTTCCCCTCCCACAGCACGATGTGCGTGCCCCGTCCCCTCAGGATGACATGGGAAGGTAACAGTGCTGTGTCCAGTTCTGGGCCCCTCAGTTTAGGAAGGACATTGAGGTGCTGGAACGAGTCCAGAGAAGGGCAACGGAGCTGGGGAAGGGTCTGGAGCACAAGTCTGATGAGGAGCTCTCGAGGGAGCTGAGGGTGTTTGGCCTGGAGAAATGGATGCTCAGGGAGGACCTTTATCCCTCTGTACAACTCTCCGACAGGAGGCTGTAGCCAGGTGGGTGTCGGGTTCTTCTCCCGGGAAACCAGCAACAGGACAAGGGGACACAGTCTTAAGAACAGGTTTTGGTTGGACATTAGGAGGAATTTCTTCACAGAAAGGATGATTAAACATTGGATCGAGCTTCCCAGGGAGGTGGTGGAGCCACCATTCCTGGAGGTTTTTAAGGAAAGACTGAACGTGGCACTTAGTGCCATGGTCTGATTGACAAGGTGATGTTGGGCCATCGGTTGGACTCGATGATCTTGGAGTTTTTTCCAACCTAATTGATTCTGTGCTTGTGAAAAACGAGGTTCTCTTTCTTGGAAAAATTTAGAAGTTTAATAAATAAATAAAAAGAAAATAGACAATTAGGAGAGATAAAAGCAAAATACATTTTCTCGGTCGAGGGTGCCTGGCATGGAGCCAGCCAGCACACACTTGCTAACAAAAAGTTTGTTCCTTAAAAGTATCAGCCTGTTGCATATTTATAAATTCACATGCATAATTCAAACATTCCTTTTGAGTGTGAATTTCTTTGTTTAGTTTAAACTCCCCCCAACCATTTTATCTGATAGACTCATCTGCGGGTGGCTCCATTCCGTCTGGTAGCACAAGTCCCATAAATTCTTCTCCCGGGGTTCTGGTCATCTTCATTTGGACAAGATACTTGACAACAGAAGTTCAATAGCTTTTTGGTCAGCAATCTTCATGCAGGAATGAAGGATAACACCTCTTCCTTCTGGTCTGGCTAGTTACAGAAAAAAGCTCTAGTCTTTTACTTCTAACACTATGTTACAATCATAAAAAAAAATACATTCATCACATTTCTAGCTTCTATCAATAAAAGAAAATACAGTACAATCTTCCCACATTATACATACAGTATTCATTTTAATAGTTGCGAAAAGCCAACTATAGACTATGCATTTATATCAGTGCTTCTGTGACTCCTATGTCTAGGGGGAACAGGGTGGGTAACTGCTGTCATTCCAGAACCAGGCACAGGGATGCACATCCATCAGGTTTTCATGTCCAAGGAGGGGCTCCACAGACAGAATTAAAATAATAAGAAAGCATAGATAGTTCCAGTGGTCTCAAATGAGAGAAAGAAAAAAAAAGTGTCAACTTTTCCTGTAGGTGTGGACAATAAGGACAATTAAGGACAATACAACAGTGCAAATGGAAATTCGTGATTTCTTATGTAGCAGCTGAAGACTTTCCCTCTCTTCCTCTAAGGGGTGGAAACCAAGTTTTATTTTATGCTGCATAAAATCTTGGTGTCAAGAAAAGGATAATGACTCTTAAAAATAACTTTACTCATAAAGAACTGTAGCAATCACCCTCTGATATGCACCTAGCATTATTACTGTTGGCTCAGAAAATACAGTGAAATCAAATTAAGTGTTCCTTTGTATGAAACAACCAATTTAAGCAAATTTTAACTAAGCAAATAGGCATGATCCCTCATGAGTGCTGTATTGTTATAGTCTGGGTGGGTTAACTGGAGTGGATGGAAGGAGCCTTTATCAAGTTGCCTCGAGCAGCAGAATGAAATGCCCTGCAGCTAAGGGATATCAGGAACGTGTCATAGCTGGACTGTTTCCAGAAGGCCAGTGTTATAAATGACAATTCTCCAATCTTTCGGTAAGGAAATTTATTGGAAAATAGCAATATGAAAATCCGAGAAAAGCCGCAATCAAAGTCAGTTCCGAGCCCGGGATCAGAGCTGGGTGAACCACAGACACGGCCTCTATCACACCGAGTCCCCCACAGTTCATGAAGGCAGTCCTTTCGGTGCCCGTTTTTATACAGTTCTCGGTTGAGTCTCTTTGCTTCTCTTTGTTTTGTCCTGCTTCTCTTGCATATTCATATAGTTTCTCTTCTCTACTGTTAGTCTATTGAATAGTGTTCTGGGAAGGGATACAGGCTTGATTGGATTTTCGGGAACTGCGTATTGGGATTCGACTTCTTGATGAGCAGATAAAATGCATTTCAGGTATCGAGTTACGAGGTACGGGAAAGGGGTGGCAAAGTTTTCTGCTCACTCAACTGTGAGTGAATTTATACAGTTTTGTTACAACATAACATTACTTATTACAGCAAGATACAGATTATTCCACTAAAACACGAATTATTCCATAACATATATAACAGCCAGGAAGAACAACTGCCCTGTCAAGTTCAAGGAGAGCCTGACATTAGTGAGCAGTGGGCAGTATCTATGGAGAGACTCTGCAACAACAGAAGAATTGCAGGATCTGATTGCATTTGTTACTGAAGACATTTCTCATTAATGACTAATATCAATGTCTGCCATAAAAAGTAGCATCCAACAGCATCTTTCTGATGGCATACTGTGCTGGTTTGAAAGCAAAACCAGTGAAAGACTCCAAGTCAGAAACACAATTTAATAAAAGGAAAAGAAAAGAAATAAAAGAAAGTAAAATAAAATAAAAGTAATAGTACAAAAAAAAACCACTGACAGAGTCAGAATACAACCTGACACCCTGTTAGTTAGTGTGGTAGTGGCAGTCCAGATGAGATGGTCTTGTCAAAGCAGTGATTCCTGTAGAAACGTCTGGCAGCTCTTGCCTCCTCTGGGAGTCCAGTGGATAAAAAGCTGCCTGTGCTGTCTCAAACCCTGGATTATATCCAGGTGGGAATGCTTGGCTCCTCCCCCTGGGCGGAGCATCTCCCAATGGGCTGATCTCATTCTATGAGTCATGCAGTGGGTCCTTGATGGCCCATTAAACAGAGATAACTCCCGGAGGGAGTTATCTATGAGTCATGTGGCAAGGCATTGTTAGGTTCGTTAACAGAAGATAAGGAAAACACTGCCCCACCTTGGCTCCAACGGCTCATGGGGATAGAATACATACCTTGGGCACAATTTACATTGTGACCTAGGACAAAGGGAAAACAAAAAAGAAGTATCTGATTAAATTATATAAAGAGCACTCACTAGAATGTGAATTTAGTGCACAAGCATCTCATCTTCTTCATGGATGCAAAGAAATCCTTCCACTCTGACTAGCAGTTTAAATAGCATGTTATAAATGGATCAGCCAATTTAATGATTAAAGGAATTTATTAAAAAAATCAAAGCAAAATTGGAAAAAGCCACAAGCAAATCAGCGCCGAGCCGGGTGATCGGTGCTGGGTGAACCGGGTTTGGACTATGCAGCTCTGTACCCCTGGCAGTTCACAAGGTACTGCTTTCACAGGGTCTTTTTTATACAGTTTTCAGACTTAGCAGGATTCCGGGGGGGTCTTCCTGTTTCCTCTCGTTGATCTTGTCCCTTTTTCACATATTAATGCATGTTCTTTTTTTTGTGGCCGCTTCTAACAAGAGGGTTTTTTTCCCCAGAATACTCTTATTACTGGAATCCTGTTAGACGGTAATCCCCTCGAATATCTTGTTCTGGCACCGAATATTCATCTTATCGTTAATGCATATTTCTGTGGTTTCACTAGACGGAATAATCCTCCAGAATAACCATCTTTTGGGACAGGAATTCATCCCGTGTGTATTGCTCTTTCCTATCACTTGGTTCCATTTAAAAAGATACTGTATTTTTTAGTCCTTAGCACAAATTTATTCTAAATCATATATTACATAGCATATAATTATTTTTCTAGCCAAATGTTTCAAATGGGAGAGGAAGCCAGATGTACCAAAACATCATTTAAAAAGAGACACACCCTTCCTAAGAAATAGGGAATAGATGTTGTTCTTTGCAAAATACCTTTTAAAATCATATTCTTGTTCTCTGTCTTGTTGATTCCTGTGAAAATTTGTCATCACAGTGATTCTCAGTGGTGACAGTATCTACAGATTTTGGAAAGTGGTGCCTATCTACTTATTGATTTCAAGAGTGGGATATCCTGAATGGTTAGAGTTTATCAAGTTTTCTCTCCCTGCCCAGATAATAAGTGACAATTTACTTACCAAAACTAAGATAAGCAAAACCTCTGAACTGATGTACTACTCTGGAGCTGTAGATAACTTCCGTTTTTCACTAAAAAGGTTTTCACAGTCCAGGATTGAGGTTGGGGGAATTACAGACATTTGATCTTTATTCAGTAGTGCAAGGACTGGTCAGTGACACAAAAATTACACAATTAGTACACTCAACAGTGGCTGATCAAAAATGTGAACCATCCTGAGAAACACAGCCTGTATTGCTGCAGACCATGCCGCTCTTTGGGCTGGCATTTATGGCATTTATCAGCTTTCATTTGCTAACATCCGTTAAGAATTATCCCAGCGGCCCCAGCTCAGCAGGACCAGACATGCGACGGCTCTGTCGCAACAGAGCGGAGGGGCCGGCACTTGGCACTGCGCTCACCCACGGCACCCGCAGCCCTGCCCGGCGGGAAGGACCCAGGGCCAGCCTGCTGCCGAGGGCCAGTTCACCTAAGGGCCCACAGAAACTGAAACAAGTTTTATAAATGAATCAGCCAATTTAATAAATAAAGGAATTTATTAAGTAATCAAAGTAAATTGGAAAAGCCACAAGCAAAACAGCGCCGAGCCGGGCGATTGGCACCGGGTGAGACAGGGAGGGGCTCTCTAGCTCCACTCCACTGTGACTCACAAAGTTCGACTGTCACAGGGTCTTTTTATATGTTCTCAGGCTTTTCGGGGGGGAGGTCTCTTGTCTTCTTCCATTGGTCTTGTATCCTTTTGCATGTTGGTACATGTCCTTTTCCTTATCAGGTGGCCGACAAAAGTTCTTGGAATACACTTCTTACAGACGAATATTCATGCTGTCTTTGGTGCATATCACTATAATCTTGTCAGATGAAAATCCCCTGGAATACACTTTTCATAGACGAATATTCATGATATCTTTGGTGCATATTGCTCTTTCCCATCACTTGGCCTCCACCAAAAGACACTGCAGCTCTTTTAGTCCTTAGCACGAATTTATTCTAAATCACATATTACACAAGGATTATTGAAAATGGCACAAAAAAAGCAAGGGCAGATCCCGTCACTGAAGCAGGGCATGGGCTCAGTGCTGCCAGACCTGAAGCACAACCCTGTGCTGTGGGGCCTTGTGCCCATAGAGGCACCTGAGACTTTGGTAGCCCAAGCCCCACGGCTGTGACTGAGCAAGTGTGGTGAACCTTCCCCCAGCAGCTCTGGGGTCTGGGCTTGCTCTTCTCCCTGCTCTCCAGAGACCTTGTTCCCTGGCACAGAAGAGCTATGAGAAGTAGCTTGGATGGAGAGGAAGGCACACCTGAAATTCAGAGACCCACCCAAAGGACACTGTGTTTGTTTGAACCTGTCCTGACGCAAGGGTTGAAGCCTGAGCAATGAAACTATCAGGAAGGTATTTTTCTTTTTTCTTGTTGGAAATGGCTGTTTTCCAAGCTCAGCTTGACTCACTGGATGGTGTGTCCTGATGGAGTTGCTGACTGAGTAAGAAAATAAGAAAGTTCTTCAATACAACCACAGCTCAGGACCAGCTGCAGAGCCACTTTCAGAGCTGTAGCACCAACCCTTCGCTGTATGAGCACCATCCCTGCTGCCACACGAGGAGGACACCAGTGTTTATCAGCCACTGTCATGTGACGCTGCAAACCCATGCGAGGACATGGTAAGGCCCAGGCTGACCTCCTTCACTCCTCCCACACCTCCATTGACTGCAGCACAGCCCTTCCCACCCTCAAGGAGTCACCTGAGGTCCCCAGCAATCCGTTGCAACAGCAAAGCAGAACAAAGAGCAGGGCCATGGAAGTTACAGCAATCAGATTTCTTTCTTTGCTCTACAGCAAGGAATAGTGAGAGGTACATTTTCTCCAAGGGAACCTTTTCTGCTCCCCTCATTCAGCAGCACACACATCAACAAGATACCTGGGTGACCTAAAAGATTCTATGTGGCACATTTCAGTGTAAACTCTACCAAAATTAATGTGACTGATGGCAGCCACATTACCCTGCTTGTTTTCTCAAAATTAAATGGTCTCTGGGAACACAGGAGAGGACAGATGTCCACATTGCAACATGCACGTGCAGCAAACTCCCAGGGCTACACAGGAGTAAAAGGACTTCTGGGAATTGGGCTGTGCATGGGAAGTGCTCTTGCTCCTAGTCTGGCAGCTTATTTTAGCCAACAGCTTAGTTAACAGAGCTTCAGTTTTTTCAGTCACTCCTTAGATGGAGGCATGGAGCAAGAAACCAAGGGAACCCTGCAGCAGGACTTCAGTCTGAGATATCTGCACTGGAAGCTCATTTGCACACACCTTCCACTGAAGCCTGAGGGAAGGCTGGACTACTCCAAATGCAGGTGGTTGGTGCTGGCAGGTCCTCCCACTAGGGAAGGGCGATTGAGGGAGGAGAGTTGTGGGGTTCTCCCCCTTGCTCGGTTGTTTTCAGAGGAGTGAACAGGTTAATCTGCTTCCACTATGCACCTGAGTGCAGGAGCTGCCTGCAAACTGCAGGAGCATTTCTAAGAAGCTGTAAAACACTTGCTGTGTTGTGTGTCTGAGAAGAGGTGTCTGTACAGCCACACACAGGTGAGCCAGGTGCAAAGATTGCTTAAAAAAAACCCCAAACCTGGAGCCTGTTGACACTAGCATGGACAAAGGGGCTAACAGGCATGAGGACAGAAACTCCAGAGAAAGCAGGAGGCAGTGGCAAGGCTGTTTGAGTACCAGGAGAGAAGGAAGAGGAAGAGCAGCACAGAACACAGCCAGCAGCCTGATCAGGTAACTTGCTGATGAGACAGAAGGGCTGCACTCACCACGGCTGGCGGATCCAGCTGGCACTGCCTCAATGCACACCAAGCATCAGGTGTCAGGGCTCACATGCCAAGGGCCCTGCCTCCCATGCAGATCCTGGCAGCCGTTCAAGTATCTCAGAAATCTTCTCTGGGCAGATTACAAGGGAAGCAGAGATGAGACACAAACACCAGGCCAGCAGGGAGCTGCACTTCAGGACTCCCCTCTCCTTTGCAAGCCTTGAGTTGTGTGGTATGAGCTGGCAAGATTGTAATTCAGATCCTCAAATATGAAATGCTGTTCTAGGAGTAAAACCTGATCTGCATCTGGATTTGTGTTAAGGGTGCAAGACTGGATGAGGTGCCTGGCAAGGACAGAGACCAATAGTTCAGTTGAAGAGTGCTTTTAGAACTCAGTTTTTATTTAAAAGGGAAAATAAATTAGTTTTTAGAGTCCCAAGCTAAACGACCAGGCAGCAGGATTCCTGCTGTCTGTTACCCATACTGAACCTGCTTGAGCCAGTGGAAAACACCTTTAGAAATCTATCCTCAAAAAGTCCCATGAAACAGGGGTGGGAAGGGGGAGAACTGCTCTCAAAGGACTGCCAGACCCCATAGCACTGAGAGAAAACTTTTTTTCTGGGACAGAGAAAACAGGACCTCACCTGAACCCTCCCTCCAGACAGCTAGAAAGCTGAAGGTCCCAGAAAAAGAAATAGGCTTGATGCTTTTTAAAGCTGTCTGGCTGCAGACGTTGATCTGACTCAGTGAACAGTATGTTCACATGCTTGCAGAACAGAGCACCTGTACCTGTGGCTGCAAAAATGTAAGATATCATAAATTGCTCAACAGAGATGACAATAGGAGAATTTTGCTCCAAATAACACTTTTTTTGCCAAACCTCTGCTCTTATCTCAACTGAAATCCATTCCTCAAATTGTAAATCTGTGCTATCTGATGGGCTAATACAAGTTTTACACAGTGATAGCATCAAGAGTTTTTAAATTTACCAAGGCTTATCAAAGTCTCAGGTTGCTTGGTTTCTTCAGAGCCTGGAAAAGTTTTCCAAAACTCAGTTCTCTGCTGGTATAAATATTGTTTGGCAGCATCAGAAAGGCTTTCCAAGGGGAAATGAGACAGACTGGAGCTCCTGTCTCTTTGAACCCCAGCCAAATGCATCTTAAATTACAAACTTAGACTAGTGTGGTCCTGCTCTTGATGAGTTTAAAGAAAATGTAAAAAACAATGACACTGATCTTCTGTTTAATTGCCACACAAACCAGATAATTGGATATAGAGGATTAAAATAAAAACTGAGTATTCGATAATACAAAATTGAGAGGGAAAAAATCAGCTATGCAAAATTACTGTTATCAGTGATTCTTGATCATTTTCATAGCTGAAAATGACCCAGAGATTTAATTAGTCTTGGAAAATGTTCTTCCTATAAACTTGTGATAAAGGAAAATGTGAATCTTGTTATGTCTAAACAATCAGCAACTATTGAAATGAAGGAAGACTGATACTGAAACTGAAACATCAGTCTTCATAGTCAAAATGTACAGAAGAATGTGATGTGATTTATTTTAGGGCAAAATGTTGGCACTAATAAGCAGTAAAAACACTGGAAAATATGGCAAACTCAAATAGCTCATAGGCTTCAATGCCTGAATGAATCACTGCTGTCATTCAATCCAATTGCCCAGAGTCTTGTGTTTATTCTTTTTAAAGTAGTCTTATTTAAGGAACCAACTTTCCAATTTCATTTCATATCACCACAGTGTTTAGTTAACAGCAATTTGGAGAATTTTAAAACCTTTTGCAGCCCAGCTACTGCCCTTCCAACTCTGCAGGAAAGTGTCACCTGAGCATTTCAGTTTTAGATCAGAGGCCTCCTCCCTGCTTTGAACTTTGCAGACTCCAGGGATTGACAGCACCAGTCTCAACCATGGTTCAGGTTAAAAAAACTCCTGACCTTAGATCCTGAATAAGCTACCAGCACAGTGGAAGAAGCTGAAATTGAGACAACACAGCAGGGAATAGTAAGATTAAAAGAATTGCTAACTGTGCTTAACTTCAGTGACTTTCTGTTTTGGAGAGGTATTTGGGCTTAAAACTCTCAGGCAGCTGCATGGCTGCCTGCCAGAAGGAAGTTCACAGCAAAGCTGTTTGCACAGCATCAGCCTATTTTTAGTGTATGGTTTGGGAGAGAGTTTCTTCCTCCCTGTGAAAAACGAGGTTCACTTTCTTAGAAAAATTTAGAAGTTTAATAAAAAATAAAAAGAAAATAGACAATTAGGAGAGAGACAAAAGCAAAATACAGTTTCTTGGCCGAGGATGCCTGGCACCTAGCCAGCCAGCACCCCTTACCCCTTCAGATCCTTTGTTTTAAGGATCTCTGTGTTACATATTCAATAGACCCTAATGCATTATTCAAACATTCCTTTAAGTTCAGATGTTCTCTTGGTTTTGCTTCCCACAATTTGTCTTAGTTCACTAAATTATCATTTTATTACTTCTTGTAGATGAAGTTCTTTTTGGCATCTTGCAGTCATTCTTGTGTCTTATTCTTCTGATACCAGGAGATCAATAAATTCCTTTCTGTAGCTTTTGGTCCACTGCTAACTTCCTTTGGTTAATGCAGGAATGCCAGAATGCAGAGGTACTCCCCCTACCTTCTGGTTTGGCCAGTTTAGATGTTACAGAAAAAAAACCCCAGTCTTTTACTTTTAACGCTATGTTACAAGCAAAAAGAAAATATACATTCATCACATTTCTAAACTCTATTAATAAAAGAAAATACAGTAAAATCTTCCCACATTATACATATAGTATTCATTTTAATATTTACGAAAAGCCAACTTTATAATGTGCATTTATAACATCCCCAGTCCCAAGCCTCTGAAATACTCTTCACTGGCAGGCAGAGCCTGATGGGAGTCTTTGCACAGTAATATGGAATTTCTTTTGGCCAGCAGAGTAAAACTGGGTCTTGCATGTGTGCCAAGCAACCTGCATGTCTACCCAGGGTATGAGAAGCTGGGCAGCACCAGCCCTGGTTGCTTTCTTATCAGCTGGAATGTTGTTTTAGGAAAAAAAAGGAGAGAACCCAGTTTAAACAAAGTAAGATACCATCTCTGGCAAAAATTCAGATAAAGGTTTAAGATTCCTGCCACAGTAATTGAGTAAGAGAGCAGCCACTCCAAACTATCATCCCAGTGCACATACACACACAATTAAGAAGTGGTTTGTGTGCACTAATCCTACATTCATATGAAGTCCTGCTGTCACTTTGCTTATTCTTGCACAACAAAAATGTACATTTAAGGTGTGGGATGCATTCACTGTGAAAGCTGAAGTACTCCCAAAAATTTGAAATGGAAGCATGGAGAGTGCCTTGCACTGGGCAGTGTCGGGAAGTTTGTACTAACTCTGCAGGCGTGGGCCACACTGCCAGTGTGCCCGCAGATGTTATTGCCACAAGTGCTATTTTAAAAGAAGGGATGAAAAAGGAAACACATGGCTGTGAGCCCCAGGGCTGTGCTCCAGAGCTTTGCCAGCGCAGTGTTTGCTCCAGAGCAGCTCTGACTCCCTCGCAGGCCTAGGTGCGAGAGGGTCACAGGGCAGTGTACGAACTGGGAGCTCTGCACTGCTCTTATCCCCTGCACCTCCAACCCTCCTCTGTGCTAGCCCTGTACCATGCCCACAGACTCCTCCTTTAAAATCTCAAATTCCAGAGATTCCACAGCCTACCCAGAAAAGGTATTCCAGAGCTTTGCTGTTCCTGCTGTCAAGGCCAATTGCCCATTTGGATGTCTCAGCTCAGTATCTCCTGCTGTAATAGAATCTCTTTTCCTCGTCCTACCTGAAGCAGTGGGAGAAAGCATTTATGTCCTTCTTTGCACCTACCTCTAACTGATTTGAAAACATCTCTCCCATCACCTCGAAACCAGCCCAGTCATCCATCCTGTCACCCCTCTCATTGCTTTTCTCCAGTCATCTTCAGCTGATCCCCATTTTCCAGGAAGTGCAGTGCCCACAGCTTGATACCATGTTCCAAGAAAGGCCTTCTGCTACCACATGAGAAAGAGGGACCATGCCATGTATCTTAAAGATTACATTCCTGTTCATACATCCCATAACAACATTGGGTTTTTTTTCAGGAACAGGATGTTGAATCATGTTCAGCTGGTGACTGGCTATAACCCCAGGAGAACTCTTCTGCACAACTGCTTCTGTAGCAGCCTATCCTGTCCCATCCTGTATTTGTTCAGCTGATCACAGTTTCTGCTGAAGTCTACAAACATGCATTTGTCAAATCCATTGCTGGATTTACTGCATCCCATGCTAATTTGTCAAGTTCACTTTCAGTTGTATTTGTCTTCTGCTCAGTCAGTGGTTAGCTCAAGTCTGGTGCTCGCTACAATTTAATCAGCATATGACATCTAAGTTGTTAATGCAAATACCAAGTAATCTCAAATCAGAGAACTGCAGAGAATCCCTCTCAATAGATCCCTGCAGTGTGAATTTTTAATAATTACTCTGAGTAGGGTTTTCCAAACAGTTTTTATCACCTCACTTTTAAATTTATGTCAGACCACATTTCCCTGCTATCTTACATGAAGTCATTAGAGTCACTTAAAATAAAGCTGTGCTTACTGCTTCTCCTCTGCTCAAGGAGCTTGTTAACTTGGTGCAGATTAACAAAATGTGATCTTTCTTTTAGACACTCTCTGATAAGTTTCCCTTTTCCATTAATTTTCCAGTTTAAACTATTGACCCTGAGTTCTGAGCAGGCAGAAGGAAGCAGAGACAAGCTGAGCCTTCAGAGGTTACAGCAACCCCTTTGTCTCTAATGCTGGGAAGTAATTTACCATATGGGGTGTCCAACAGGCACAAGGACAGCTACAGTTGTGCTTGTGCTGCAATCCCTTACACAGCTCAGAGTAAGCAGAGCTTGTCTAAATGAGGACCTGACAGTCCTCAAAGCATTCACTGCTCTGCTCTGACATCACACTACACAAGGACAATGAAAGTCTTTTCCTCCTGTGCCTATGGGTCTCCCCTCCACTGCTAGAAGTGTCCAGCCGTTCCAATGAGAAATCACATCCATGAAACAGAGAAGGCTATTCCACAATATCCTGCACTTGCCTCAAAGATCTCAGGTGACTGGATTAAACCACAAAAAAAAAAAAAAAATCCAGCAAATAAAGTAAACATGCATCCAGTAATAATTTCCATGGCATCAGAAGCCATGTGATGAAACTACTCCACACATCAACTTTGGTAACAGAAGTCTTGAATAGCCTTTTCAAGAAACCTTTGCAAAGATGGCTGTGGATCACAGCATCAATAATTACACTCTGGAGTTGTCCTGTGCAGGGCCAGGAGCTGGACTCGATGATCCTTGTGGGTCCCTTCCAACTCAGGATATTCTATGATTCTCTGACTTCATCAAGGTCTGATCATTTGGCAACTCTTAACTGAACATGATACTCAACAATTTTTTCCTGACACCTAAGTCTGTGCAGACAGGATATGATTGTTCTCAGGTCCCAGTAATTACCTACTGTGCTCATTAAATCAACTCCTTGTTTAAGGTGATGACAATTATAAAATCTTCATCAATAGGGCAATAGTGCCCTTTCTCCTATGGAGTTTTCCCAGCACATTTCTTGATTCTTTAAAATCGCTTACAGGTATCACTGTGTTGGGGGTTAGATTTGTTTCTTTTTTACTTATAAAATTTTTCCCATAAGTTGCTAGAAGACTAACTGCTGGGTACTTATGGGTGCTTGACCAAAACAAAGAGGTGGCCAAAAGTCAGGAGAGGAGCGTAGCATTGGGCTACACTTCTTTTGTCTCTGGGAGTTTCCCTCGGAGGGGGAAGATAACGCAGGGCAGCTACTCTCTCTCTTGCTCTCAGTATCGGAAGGAGGACGGCCAAGCAGGAAGAATTTACTGTCACCACCAAGTCCAGTCCTAGGAAATCTACCACCATCTGCTCATGTGCAAAAGAATTCTGAGCTCGCCTCCTTCTGCCCTGCTGAAGCTGGGCCGGCCCTGTCCTGCCGCGGCCGCCACTTCTTCCTGCTCTAAGTCTTTTTGCTACGCTGTGGCCCCGCACCCCCCTGCCCTGCTGGGACATCCCTGCCGTTCCAGCTACCACCGCGGAGCTTCCAATCTATCTCATCCACCAGCCCGGGATTTTCTACCGTTCCAGCTTGGTGCTCTCAGAATCCTGCAGGGGCACTGAGATCAGACTGCCCGGGGCTTCGTGAAGCGAAGCCCCTCGAGGTTCCTGGTCCTGTTTTGTTGTTAATGCTGTAGTTGCTGTTTTGTTTGCCTTGTTATACATACTAGTAAAGAACTGTTATTCCTATCCCCATACCTTTGCCTGAGAGCCCCTTAATTCCAAAATTATAATGATTCGGAGGGAGGGGGTTTATATTCTCCATTCCAAGGGAGGCTCCGGCTTTCCCTGGCAGGCACCTGTCTTTCCAAACCAAGACTAACTGTCTTGCTCTAGGCAGTTACATATTTGGACAAATCCAGTGATTTCCAAGTGAGCCTTTGCTTTGTCAATCTCTTATGCTACATTTCTATGGTTCCAAAGTGCATCCTGGATGCAGCTGTGGTGCAGTGTGCTTAACTTGCACTGTCATGGTGTCCTAGGGTGACTTTATGATGCTTGTATCCCCAATTGTCTGTTCTGTATATTGTGTTCTGTACCTTTAAGACTGATTCTGAGAGTGAAACAGGGAAAGAAGCGCACAGTTTGTTTTGAGAAACTGCCTGACTCCTACGCATTCTTCTCTTCTCCATACTGAGTGTGTTCATCTGAGTCTTGGACAGACTGCAGACAGAGATCTCCTGTGCTTTTAGTTAGTTTCAGCTAGCTAGGGCAGAGAAGTTCCCATGACAGTTGTTTTTCTTTTTTTTCTTGAGACTGTTTAAATCTGCTCCGGACTGAAAAACCCAGAGGAGCACTGAGAGCTCTCGCACCTGCGGCCCACCGGGGCCTGGACCTCCAGAGGCCTAATAAGAGACTGAGAGAGAGCTGAGCTGCTGACAGCAAAGACTTTCTGAGTTTACCATCTCACTTCAGAGCAACAAAAAGTTTTATTGTTTCATATTATTCATTCTTTGTGCTTGTAGGCACTTTGTTAAATAAATAATTTTTTCAACTTTTCTCTGAGGAAATCCTTTTTCCCAGACCAGTTGTAGGGGAGGGGCTGTTTAAGTTTACTTTCCAGAAAAACCCCATTTAGAAGTTTCCTCCCAAATTTGCCCTAAACCAAGACATGTGGAACCCCAGATGGTAACTCAGCCCTACGCAGCCACTCACTCACTGCTCTTCCCGGCAGGATGGGGGAGAGAACTGGGACAGTTAAAGGGAGAAAACACATGAGTTGAGATAAGGACAGTTTAATGGGGTAGAAAAAGATGAAAATAATATGGGTGATGATGATGATAACGATAAAAAATTTAGAATATATGTATCAGGTGATGCACAATCCAACTCTCACCACTTGCTGACAGATGCTTGGCCAGTTTCCGAGCAGCAGCCCCAGCTAGCATTCCCCCCCCATCTATGACACCATATGGTAGGGAATATCCCTTTGGGTCACCTGTCCTGGCTCTGTGCCTTCCAAACTTCTTGTGTCCTTTAGCCATGAGAAGCTGAAAAGTCCTTGACTTAGTATAAACACTACTTAGCAACAACTAAACCATCAGTGCGTTATCAACTGTATTCTTACACCAAATCCAAAACACAGCCAGCTACTAGAAGAAAATGAACTCTATCCCAGTTGAAACCAAGACATACTCTGCATTTCCTTGGTCTCTTAGTCTAAATTAATTCACTCTTGGGGGAAAAAAAAAAAGTTCTTGAAAGGTGAGAAAGGGAACCTCCAGCAAGCCAGTCACTTTGCATTAAGCAGTGGTAAATCCAAAGCAGCTTGCCCAGTGCAGAGTTAGGAATAGAGACAAGCAGAGTTACCACCAAGTGCCACACTGTAAGCATGCCTTCTCACCTCTCTCCTGGTAATATTTTCCTGGGCCTGTAACTTCAATAGGAAATACTGCATTTATGCATTAAAGCGACAGTTTCAAAAGTTATACTTTTGGAAAAAGGACAGATATGCAAACATGAAATTCATAACTCATTTATTGAATATATATATGCAAGGATACCAATAAAAAGAAACTAATACTGCAAACTACAACTTTGGAAGTAAAGCCAATATAACAGGAACAAAATATACATAACATTGTAGATAGGAATGGATTTACCCTCTTCCATACATTCCTTGTCTTTACACCTAATGTAAATATATGCTAGAGCAAAAGCTGCAAACATTGGCCTAACCTGAGTGCTTTCTGACAAGCAACAGCTCTCCAGGATTCGCTAAGGGCTGAGATGTCACTGCTGACTAATGGCTGTGCATACATATGCATGTATAGGAACTGTTTCACCAAGTATATAAATCAAGGGTTGTGTTCTGTTTTTACACCTCCATCACTAATATAGTGGAATCTGACTCTGATGACATGGAAGAGGAGTTACTAATTGCTATCACGCACTTTCAGTTCTCTTCAGATTAATTTAATCAAATGCGGATTAATTTTCTTGTCAGTCTGATTCAGCGTATTAATATTTTTGGAATGCACTGATTATCACCTGCCAGATAAGTCTGATATTTCAAATAGATTATCACCTCTTCATTTTTCACTCCGTTTCAGCATGAAGTTCTCTTTCCTATAGGCAGGAGTAAGAGGCAAACTCTACATTTACACTACATTTTAGGGCCAGATTTGCCAGACTCAAACCACTGTAGATAAGCACAGCTCTTTGTACCTAAAGCTGAGACTTTGTGGAATGTAGGTAAGACTCCTACTAGAGCCTTATCACAGAATCTCCTGTGGCTCAACCCCTACTGAAGGAGTAGATTCTCTGCTCACCTCATGCTTGAGAGTTGCACTGACACTGAACCAGCCTTTTCCCCCTGCCCTGGACAGCACAGCCCACTGCTACAGGGTTTGACTTTGTGACTCTGGCATTGCACCAGCTGTATCCTCAAGATATTTGAACAGGATCCTTGTGATGCCTGTCCTTCCTTGGCACAGTCCTTTCTGGGAAGAGTACAACCATAGATCTGTGAGACCACAGAGACACAGTGAGTTGGGGATATCTCTTAATGGAGAGGTGCAGGGAGCTGGAGAGAAACCTCCCTTCTCAGAGGTTCCAGGCATCTTAAACAGCACACAATCTTGTTGTGAGCTAAAGAAATGCCCAAAGACAAAAAGTAACAATAATAAAATAAAAAATAAAAGTGAAACCAGTTTTTAAGACAAGTTTTGTTGAATTCATGATGTTGAATTCTTTGTGAGATGAAAGCAGAACGTGCCTAGTAAAAAAAATCTCAGTAACGAAATGACTGTATTAATTTAACTAGCTAATTTAAACATACCTAGTTCACCTATAGAGCACTTTCATTACTTCTAACATTTCTGGGAAGGCAGTAGATGCTCCAGAATAATCTTCAATATATGTCTGCAAAGATTACATTGATTTACCAGAAAAGAACAACCCTGCAAACCAAAACAAACTCCCCAAAATTCAGACAGACTGTCTGAAATTCCAAGCTAAAATACACAAAAAAAGACAGTAATGGCAGTATTTTGTCTTTTAAAAAAATGATGTAAATGTTGTATACTATGATACATTGTCATGCTTTTTAAAACTACAAGTAAGGACATAAGAGATATACAGTAAATACACTACTGAGGTACATTTCTTCTAAATATTAACACCATGACTGAATTATTCCCCAGCAGGTGATGCTACTTGGGAACATATAAATACAATTTTTACATTGTAAGGCACTTTTACCCAGCATATATGAGTTGAAGTCAGTTATGAAAAATTGAGGCTTATAAGAAAAGGTTTTTGCTTTTGACTTTGCTTCCATGAATTCTGAATTGATGACAGTTTCACCAGGCCATTTCAGCACACGGGGGTAACAGGGAAACCAGCCACTCGCTTTTCTGCTACCTGAAGGTAAAGTGCTGTTCTGGTTCTTCAAGGCATGGAATGGGGTCATTTATCCATAACAGGTGAGCTATTGGACTGAATATTATACTAAGCCACTGACACAATGAATTAGTGCTCAGTCTCAAGTACAGTCAGTATGCTGGCAGATCTACCCCATGCAAACTTAGTTAAATACAGTAGCTGCAAACAAAGGTGCCTTTTTTCCATGGGAGGGCCATGTCTGAGGCACAAACTGAATTAATTTAAATATTGAAGGATGCTATTTTGCATTCTAAAACTGTTCTAAGTGGCTGAAAAATGTTCCTATTCTAGGAGAAACAAAACACCTTGATAGACAATTTCAATAATCGATCTTGATAGACAATTTCAATAATCGATCTGTCATTGCAATTCAAGTCACGCTTTTAATTTTGAAAGTTACAAATACAAAATAAAAATGATCAATGGCATCATGTTTAGAGCAGTAACTGAATATTTTCTGTACACAGCAATATTTCTTTCCAAACAGGATTATTCTCCAGGAAAGCAAACAGAATTGATTGAATTCTAACAGGTAAAATGTTAGAAACTCCAATATACAGTAATTGAGTCCCTCAAGACATTAAGGGAATGCATAAGAAGACAAATGACACACGTTAAACCTTTTAAAAATACAAGTAAAAAATGCTACAGAAACTCATGTTAAAAATGAACCATTTTTGCAATACCAATCACAGAAGAACTGTAGCAGTTTATAGTCAAATCAGTGTCTTTTGCTTGTTTCCTTCCTTCAAATCCAGAAGTTTTGTTGGGAGTTCAGAGTGAAACAAGTCAAAACCCTAAACAAACAATAAGGTGATGCGGTAGCAACAGACAAACATGTGGACTAAATTCAGCTTTTTGGTTTTATTTAATAAGTCTGAGGATGTGCTTTAACAGACCAATTGAAGAAGCCAGCAGCCATTAGAAATGACAAGGTGTTTTGAAAGCAGTTAGAGGACTGTTCTGTTAGGTTTGATATAGCCTAGATCTGATCATTCCCTCAAGGAACATCAAATTCTAGCAAGTTGAATTCTATGATGTGATTGTTGACTTGACAGAGAAAGGAAAAAAAATCACTAAAACAATAAGGTTGATACATGAAGTTTCCCATATAGTGATCATATGATTAAAAAATAAATACCAATCTAGCAAAAAAAGTTGTTTCCTCATTCTTCTTACAGAATATGGGACCTTTATGCACATTCTTGACAAAACATGAAGTGTTCCACACAACAGAGAACACCTGAGGTATGGACGTCGGATATGGTGGCTAAATTCCATAGTGAGTTAAGAGTTGTAACTCTCTGAAGTAAAAGAGATTGGGCTGCAAAGTCCAAACATTTGTATAGTAGGGTTTTAATCACACTTGTTGAAGTGTTCTTTGTAAATCAGGACACAGAAAGAGGTGGGTTTTTGGGGAAAGAATGAACTACAGTCCATTGGCATGAGTTCTAAAGCTCACAGCTCAGAACCAACAGCTGCTCAAGTAAACCTCCTGCAAACAATGCTGGGCAGAATGAGCAATCACAACAGGAACAGTCTGAAATGTACAAGTGTGCTTTGTGTGAACCGAGTCCTTTCCTACGGGGTGCTTCCCAAGCAAAAACAGCACGGCTTTGCCATGTACAGCCTCTGGAACTTGTGCAAGAAGAAAATGCAAAATTCACAAAGTACCAGCTTGTTGCCACCACGGACTTGTCCATGTTGTTAATTAAACTAGCTAAGACCTCCCCTCATTGTGTGAATCCACTAAACAACTTACACATTCCAAATCTTAAAGTTTTTATTCAGTCCAGAAATATAGATCTTACTTCATTTCAATGTCTGCCTTAACTTTTGACACTGTACATATTACATATCATTTATATAGTGTTTAATTTTTTTCAGACACTGCAGACTACAAACTACATAATATTGACATGTAAAACTCTGCCACTTACTGAAGGCTCACACACATGAACGTTTCAGGCAGTTCAATGAAATTTCTAACAGAGTTGGGTAGTAAAAAGTTACTAACCCTTTTCTGATTTTTAGAAAACAATTTAAAATAATTAGTAGTTATGATGTCTTAGCCATTCCCAGTTCTATAACTGTCCCTTGAACCTGTTTAAAAAATGATGAAAACAATAGTAAATGTAAAATCATACAGAAAAGCATTTCACAGCTCTGACATTACATCTACATTTAGCAATAGAAATGAGGGCCTCCCTTCTTACATTGTTACAAAGTCAGCCAGTTTTAAAAAAACAACAAATCCTCCCCATTATTCTACAGTATGCCAATAAAAAGTACTCTGCATACACTAGATTTAAATACTCCACTGCAGTAAACTACATTAATTGTATATTGCATTTTAGTCTTGGTAACAGATCTGTCAGGAGTAACTTCCATACCTAGTTTCCATTGAGCTGCTGCTGAGGAATGTCATTATGGTCAGTGCCTGATTTGCCACGGCTTTTGCTTTCTCTTTCTTCATCCTCTTCATCCCTTTCATCATTTCCACTATGGTTTTTACAATAGAGTCTGGCACAATAAAAGGAACAGTGAGGATTTACACTGAAAATATCCATCAAAACCTGACTTCTCTCTCAATTAGTTTTGAGATGTGCTACAAGTCAGTTGCAAACTCTTAAGTCATTCACAGCCTTCAGTCAAGCACCAGTTAAACTGAGAAGGAAAACAAGGTTCAAGAGCAGCCAACAAAACTGTGACAAATCTCAGTTTTGCAGAACTGCCACCGAACTGCTCGGCAAATGCCCTCTCGTGGGCACAGTGTGGTAGCTCAGCTGCATCCAAGCCACAGCTCTTCAGGAAGGATGGAAAGTTGTGGGGTCCAAAAAGCCCCTGAAGGAAGCTACAAACACATCAATATGAAGGAATCATGATATCAATTTTCTTGATCTAAATTATAGATTACTGGAGAAGGAAAATATAATACAAGTCAAATAATTTTCTCATTTCTCCTATTTACAACACTATAAAAATTTTAAATTAGCAAAGTAACTGAAATGTTTTGTAAAGTCAACGACTACTTAAAAATATAATTTTAAGTTAAATAATATCCTCTTTTTAAAGAACACATTGACTAGCCAAGTTAGGCAGAAAAAGTGTCATGAAATATCTTTACTTTCATAATAGATTCAACAATTACATAGGTCCTTACTTATAAATTCCTCGTGACATATTCTCAATGTATTTAGCTTTGTCTTCTACTCCACAGTGGTAATGGTATGTTTTTATGCAGGCTTTGATTTCACACCCAATAGTAGCACCAGGCTGGCTGCAGAGTGTGCATTTCTGTGCAGGGGAAAGAAGAGAACAGCAATGTTCAGCATCTGAGTCTTTTGTCTCTTAGTATTCAGTTTAGTGTTCCTCATATTTATGGCTAACATTTTGGAACAGAGTAATTCCTCCAGCAGATCATCCTTCCAGTGAAAAGTTAATCAAAGACATGGTAAACCAGAAACTATAAGATACCAACCCACTAAAATATGAACGCTAGGATTTACCTGCCTGTTGCACAGAAAATTGCTACATGATTGCAAAACATGTTATTGCATTTCCAAGGCCATTTTATTGCTGCTGAAGTTAGTATGCTAATATATAGAGTCTTAAATTATTTTTTTCAAGGAACAATATTGCTAGTTTTTTTATTCTCTCTCTGATCCCCCACAAATTTCTTAGCACTTTAAAAACATCCCGAGTTTTAATAAAATACAGTGTGGTGTTTTACCAGCATTCCCATTTCTGAGATCCTAATACATTTTTCTACTAAAACACCAAAACAGTTGAAAACACTGATATTCACTGCAAGAACTGCATATTGTCTAATTTTATGTGCAGCTTCACATAGTGTCTTTGTAGTAACACAGGTCCAAAGCTGTTACTGTCTTGTAGTTACAGCATAGCTAACATGATTCATATGATTCTATGATAATAAAAATTATGTACATTGTCACAAAGAATCCCAAATACCACATGCCCAAACACCACTAATATTAAGGTGATTCCTATCTGGCTGCCCTTCCCGCAAATAACAATATATTTTAATTTTGTGTTTAGAAAGAAATGGAAAAGATTGCTCCATAAAAGGAAGGAGGCAGAGCTACACAGACCTTAGCAGAATCACTAACACATTCACCACATTCTGCAGGTACATACCATTCTTTTTCCTCTCTTGATTTCTTGAAGTACAGTTTTGATATCAAAATCACCAAATTCTGCCCTTGAAGTTGTTGTTAGCTGGACAGTACCAGAAGAGAACAACTGTAAAACAAGCAAGTCAAAGTAATATCAGGTCACCAAGATTATTGGAAATTTTTTTCTTTACAGGAATAACTAAGCACTGAACATCCTGTTTTGTGATCTCAGACAGCATGTGCTTTACCAACAAACTAGGAAAAACCCTTGCTGAGTAATTAAAGTATTCCTTCTGATCCCCACTTGACTGCTTTAATTAGAGTTGTTGTTGCCTTGGAGAAGTATATTTTAAAAGACAGAGGAGTAGATGAGAAATAATGATAGGATGAAAACATAAAGTAGCAAATGGGCAATATTATAAATTACACTACTCAACTTTTTAGGAATATTCCATTTCCTTCCCTGTGACATATATGTAATTCAGGTTCAACCCCGATGTCAATATAGCTGTGAAGTCCTGAGGGATGAAAATGGAGGACAGAAGTACCATCCCTTCCATCATCATCCTAGTATATTCAGCTTTATCTGCCTTAAAACTGAAGTTTGGGTAGACAAAGTAACAAAGAGCTTTGCTAGAGTAAGACTCGAAGCTGCTGGCACACACCAGCTCTGTTTGGTGAGGCTGAGTACAGAAAGTCAATGAGCAACTTAACTCCACAGATTGCCTGGACTATTTATTCATTTTGAGGTACAACATGAACCAGTGAAGTTTGTTACCTAAAGCCCTACCTCACTCATAGAATGAGTGATATGAAAGATGGCACTGTCTGCTCATGTTCATTGCAGTTAGATCCTGTTCAGGCTGACACTTCTATAAATGTAATCATCTAAAGGCAAGAGCTTTCTAGAACTTCCATATCCCACATTCTACTTAAGTCACACAGCCTGAATCCACAGGTCAGAAAATTAATGAAGTTCATGGATTCTTCTCAGATTGTGCCTGAATGCCTGTGAAGCTGTTTAATTCTTTGAAAGGATTCTTTTAGTTAAAACTGTTTTCTGTTTTCCTTTTTAAATACTTCATATGCATTTAGATGCTAAGGGAGCATTTTTAATAAGCTAAAGAGTCTCTCTGAGCTAATTCCATCTCAGCATGAAGCCAACTTTTATTCATATTTCCTGCAGTGAACATAAATTAATTTCTCACTTTGCAACACTTCAGTGCTTAAGGAGATCATCAGCATACAGACAATACTCAGCATAATTACATGAGGGTATTGTATTAAAATACAAAATAGCAATTCAGACACAATTCACAGAATAGACTGGTTAACAACAATACTGTTACTCACCATGCACTTATAGTGTGCTGCAGCCTTTTTGGCATTAAATATATGAAGCTTTCCTCTAGCTTCATTTTCTTCTTCACCTGCATGACAGAATCCACATTTAGGTTTTGTATCACTGGGGCTGCTTCTGTGGGGAGACCTGTCTCTCTGAAAGAAAAATATTTTACTAAAATATACTGCTGGGATACAAATAAGGTTGCAATTTTAAAAGCCTGTGGCCACCAGCTGGAGGCTCAGACAAATGCAAATTTTAATAAAACTTATATTTCAGAGAAGAAATATGCAATTCTGTCTTCTAAGAAGTTTAGCATATTTACTGCTTACATAGGAACTGCTTTCTATTTCATCTGTGCCATGTGAGGACGTAGATCTAGTGTCTTCTGATTGCCCTTTTAAATTTGTTTTTCTTGGCTTTCCCTTACGACCCCTCCTTTTTCCTTTGGGAGGTGAAGGCTCCAATTCGTGTTCATAGATATTTTCTTCTAAATCTGCTTTAGAAGTCAGAAAACATCATTAAATAAGATTCTCCACAATTTTATAAAAAACAAACTAAGAAAAAACCCAAACCAAACAAAAAAACCCCCACAACCCACCAAAACCAGACAAGAAAAACCACAACATGTATTTTCTGAATTTTGGTCAGAAATAAAAATAGCACCTTTTCCCCATTTATTACAAACCTACAACTGCAGATCTTGAAAACATTACTTTTTATGTCACACAGCTTTGCATCTTTATAACATAAGAAGGTTTAGTGTTTCTAACAACTTCTACTTTCAGACCTAAAATGTGTCCTCAGATACATATCTACATGTTTACTGAAAATAACATTCATTTCAACTACACTGAAACTGGAAAGTGTTTTCACCCATGAAATATGCTAATAATTTATTATTTTAAGATGCACAACTCCAATGTAAATTGATAGTATGCCAGTGTACCCAAATAATACCTCTCTCTGTGCTTTATTAATTGATGCCTGTTGACTTAAGAAAAAAATTCATCCATTGGGTTATAACATTAACATCAAGCTTAAAAACTGAAAAATATTTTGCCTTCAGTGAAACAAATCTACAATTTTATGTCATTATAGAATATTTTTAGACCTGCAGCTAAAAGCAGCCTCCAGTTTAGAGGAAATCATCCCCACTGACTGTCATCGTAGGACACGAAATAGGGGTAGTTGACTCCAATAAATTCTTAGAAGATAGAAGAGAAAATGAAGGCTTTATTTACAATTCATTCTGCTTTTTTATAGCATGCTGCACTAAAAAGCACGTTATTGGTGCATAGCGTTTGACACCTCTCAAATTCATTGGTTAACTACAGAAATAGTACACAACACCTGAAGAGAGGTTTGTTATGGGAAGAGAATATTGTTTACTTAAAAATGTTTTGAGAAAAGTAGTTATTTACAGAAAGATGTTTTGGGAAAAGGAAAAACTGTTGAAAGGTTTCCCTTGGGAAAGGATCTAGAAATGGTTAGCAAGCTGAAATTCTCTCAGGCTCAGAAATATCGAGCCCACAACTGACAACATCCCATATCAAGTATTTACAGACCATTAAGAATATAAGAACACATTTTTAAAATACAGACATACCAAAAAGGCCTGACAAATTCCTTTGCAAATGTCAGCTGAGCTGTGAATGCTACACAGAGCAGAGCCCAGCCTTTGGGCACACTGTCCTTTGCACAACTCACAGTTCTACACAGGATACAGATCAATTCAGCAAGATTGAGATTGCTTCCAATGTGATCTAGTTAAATTGTATCTGATAACTACATCTAACAATAAGCTCTATTCAGTCACCAACAACTTTCCTACTCACAGGAGCATCCACCTTTTTTTCTTTTAATATGTAGCACATACCCCTGCTTGAACCACAAACATTTCAGCAGACTTGTTTAAAGAACACGCACAGACCTTGCTGAAGGACTTTTCTTCTCAAAATCCAAACCACAAACATCAGTATGAGCCCCCAAACAGAAGGAAATGGTAATCGGAAGACTTGGAACATTCACTTGACGGATATTGCCATATTGTTTTAGTATCCAGATAGGACATCTTAGTTGGAGACTAAATGCTGCCTTGCCAGCACTCATCTTTCTTACCTATTATCACATAAAAAATCACATTTCTATCTCAACTGCACAAAACTTGAAGTCAAAGTGCTGAACATATTCCACAGCCACCAAGTGGGAGCAGAAGACAACTGAAGCCCTGGCCCAGGGCTTGTACACAAGTACATCCTGTTCAGCTCCATCTATTGTATCTGTCACTAATCCCCAAGAAAGCTACAGCTTCTGCTCAGTTATTAAGAAAGGACAGAAAACTCATCCAAATGCATCACAACAGGTTATACTGAAATTTATATAGATCTGCAAAATATTTTGGTTTAAACTTACAGATTATTCAGCTATATACAGATTTGCCCAAATTGCTACTAAGACAAATCAGTCTGTCTAAAACATCCCTATACTTTAATATATAAACTACTCTTTTCTAATTACATGTCAAAAGCACCGTTTATTTTACTCTGATAAAACTAAATACATGATGACAAAGACTATGTAATGAAACAATACATTTTACATTTTCTTCTCAGTATTTCCTATCTAACATTATTTTTCATGTCAGCACTTGCTAAATTCCCCAAGCAAAATTATGCAATTAAGATATTGACCTCTTAGACTGCATATAGCAAATTTTATTACAATCCAAAAACCTTTTTCAAAAAGAATTCTTTTATCTTGTTCATCAGATGAACTCTCCGCCGATTATTTAAAGAAATTTGTGAATATTTGTCTCTATTTTTACATTTACAGAAATCACAGACAGTTACTCTAGAAAAAGTCTTACAAAAATGTGACTATTGAATCCATGACCCTTTAAATAACATCAATAAGAAGTTAAAAATATTCCTTCCAAAATAATTCAATGGGCTTCCCTAGTGTATTTGATGAAGCAAAACAGTCCATTCACTGCCATTCCTTATTTTTTCCAAAGCTCCTTGTCAATTTTGTCAGCCAAAATGCTTTCCACCTCAATCCACCCTTATTTTCTACAATAACATTAAAGCATGTCCTGAACTCTTTACAGTCCCTCTTACAAAACTAGAAGTGAGTTATAATTGCTAAAAACCAAGCACACCTTATTGTCTTGGTTTTGAAAGACAGGTATCTGCCAGGGAAATCTGGAAGCTTCCCTTGGAATGGAGAATGTAACCCCCTGCCTCCAAATTATTATAATTTTGCAATTAAGGGCTTTCAGGCAAAGATATGGGAATAGGAGTAACAGTTCTTTACTAGGAATATTAAAAATACAAATGTAGTAGTACAGAAACAAAGAATCAAGCAAACAAGAAAAAATCCTAGAAACACTGACAGAGTCAGAATAGAACCTAGCACCCTGTTGGTCAGGGTGTTGGGTGCAGTCTAAATAAATCCTCCTGGAGTGACAGATGTGGTTCTGTTGAAGCAATGATTCTGTAGAAGGGTGTAGTCTCCTTCTGAAGGTCCAGTGGTGATGAGATGAGTCCAGTCTTCCTCTGGGAATCCAGCGGAAACAGGCTGTCCTGGTGTTTCTGACTGTTTTTATCCAGGTAGGAATGCTTGGCTCCTCCCACTGGGTGGAGCATCCCACAATGGGATGATGTAATGTTTTCAGTCATGTGATGAGCCTTAATGGCCCATTAACAGCAGATATCCCCCAGAAGGAGGATGGGTCATGGAAGAGATAAGAACACTGCCCCACCTGGTTTTAACAGCTGGCCCATTAACAGAAGATCCCCCCCTGGAGTTATGAGGAATGGGTTATGCAAGAGATAAAAAAAACCCAAAAAAACCCCACCTCCCCAACCGGTTTCAACAGATGGAAAATAGAACACACATTTTTGGTTACATATTGCAACCCAAGACACTTATGAAAACAAATTTCTTATAAGAAGTGTCAATCTCCTAATAGAATAAGTTCTTAAGTGCTATTTTTAGTCTATAATTATTAGCATATTTAAGATTTGTAAAGTAAAAATGCTGTATTTTTAAAATATAGTTTCAGTGTAAGATAAAAACCCATGAAGAATGCACAGCTTTCCTCAAAGGAGAACCCCTCTTCTGTGCTCAAAACTATGACTTTCAGAGAAGTTCAGACATCATTAACATCCAGATGCTACATGACCTCCCTTCACTAAAATACAATTCCTTGAAGATTTATGTCTCCTACTTCAAGTGACGTGGACCTATAGAGTAAAAGCACCAAGATGTGAGGATCTGCTCTACCACATCTGTCCTTCAAGACTGATAGATACCTCAAAACATTAAAGCTCATCTTGTTTTTACAGCACCTTGAACTTGCAGAATAGAACAGGGAGACTGTAACCAGCTGTCAAACACATCTGGATGGTCTTCATGTTTAATTTACAGCTTGATGGATGCCCTATCCCTCCCCTCAAGCCCACTGCCAGCTTACCCTGTGTCCCTGGCATCTGATGGTTGGGTGTTTCCAACTTCTCATGTCAGCTTGAACTAAAGAAAACACTAAAAGTTGTTCAACTCCTCCCTGACCAGATGTTTTATCATGGATATCACCCATCTGAATGCCCTGAGATTCTCTAGAATTCCCTCTTCAACTACCCCTCATCCCATATCCCATTACTGCATTGATTTTTAAAATCATGGCAATTATCTCAGTATAACTTTAGATAAAGTGTTCCAAGGAGATTTCTATGAGCTTTCCTCAGAAGTCCCTAAATGCTAGATCTGAAAAGAGCCCAATATACAACATGGCCTGAGAAGGGGGGGGGTAAGGGTAGAAATCAAGAGGAAACAATCTACATTTTAAAAAGCACCTAGGAATATGATATTTTAAATTCAGATGAGTAGCAACAAGCTCCTAATTTGCATTTTAGAAATCCATGAGCAGTACAAAGTACCACAGAAGGAAGCCTGGCAAAATGCTGTATTACATCAACAGGGAGATTCAGCCTCAGAGAGAAATCTATAAATTCTCCTTTGATCATGACTAGAAGGAAAAAGGATCAAGATGTTTTGCTGCTTGAAATAAGGCTTGGCAGAGAAGAGATTGAGAGATCACTGATCCATATTGCATCAGCTTGAAATACACATGGAATCACCCCTTTCCAAAAGCCAGGTTAAAGCAAAGTAATAAAGAATTACGTGATTTAAAGGTTGTGAAAGAACAAGTAAAAAGAGGACGTGTACAATAAATACTGCTCTATTGACATCCTACATTACCTTAAACAGTGTAAGAGAGCCAGAAACAAAGGAGGCTGAGTTTGTATGACGAAGATAAAAACCAAAACTACTGGCAAAGTATATTTGCAAGTAAGACTGGACATGAAAAGAAGCGAAAGCATAGAATGTTGAGGTGGCTGAGACATGCTGCTATATAAATCTGAAATCACATATATGCAGTTAAAGTTTTACAGTGCATTTGGGATAAAAGAGAAACTAAAAATTCAAGGAACAAAATCAATCTTATTAGATTTTTAGACGAGAAATGGAATATAACAGAGAAAGAAAAGAGTACTTCAGCATGCTAGAGTATAATCTCCTTTAACTATGGCTGAAACCAAATAAACCATATGAGCCAACATAATTGTTTCAAATTGGAAAGAAACATCAAAAAACCCCCAAAAAGGGCCTTATTGGCCCAATAGTTAATACTAAAAATGTGGATGCATCTATAAGTAATAATAAGCATCAGGGATTTGCATAAACCCCCTTGCAATCAAATACAAAATCAGGTAAACTAATCATGAAATAATAGTAGTTTTTATCAGCAGCTCATGTGAAATTAACAACCAAAATGCTGAATATATTTTTGCGTTATCTTTTTCAATGGAAAAAGAATAAGTTACATTAAACACATCTAAATTTAAGTAAGAATGGAGAGGAAAAAATTAAATTACCCATTAGGTCCTGCCACTAATATGTTTTCCAAAAGCCCCAGATACCTCAAGGAACTGATGACTCATGCAAAAGTTATATGTTATGAGGTACTTGAGATTTCTTTAATTAAGCACATTTAACATAGAAAAATAATAAAATAGTCCTTACTAACCACACAATTTAAATGCATTTTCAAGCAAAGAAACACTGGCAAAGACTGAAGACAGATGATGCATTTGGCTTATTTGCACAATCACAAAGCTTATGACCCCTGGTCTGACGAATTTGTTGAGCAGCTGACCAAGCCTCTCTGTGTAACAACTTGCCTAGATGGGAGGGAGAATTAGAACACCACAGGACAGCTCCTCAGACAGGACAAATCATTCACCACATAACTTTTACATTTTTCCTTTTCCATTAGCCATGTGGTTTTCCATAAGAAAACCCTGGTGTGTTCCTTTGCACAAACCCTCATTAGTCTATAATGGGACACTGCTAATTCACTGCCTGGACCAACTGTTTCTGTGGTGTTTTAGGTTGCAATGCAAGATGTAACCAAAAGTATGTATTCTATTACCATCTGTTAAAACCAGGTGAGGCAGTGTTCTTTATCTCTTCCATGACCCATCCTCCCTCCGGGGGATATCTGCTGTTAATGGGCCATTGAGTCTAACTGCATGACTGATAAAATTCCATCATCCCATTGTGAGATGCTCCACCTAGTGGGAGGAGCCAAGCATTCCTACCTGGATAAAAATTTGAGAGTCAGAAATACCAGGACAGCCTGTTTCCGCTGGATTCCCAGAGGAAGACTGGACCCATCTATACCACCACTGGACCTTCAGAGGAAAACTACACCCTTCTACAGAATCATTGCTTCAACAGAACCACATCTGTCACTCCAGGAGGACTGCAGCCACCATTTAACTGGACTGCTACCAACACCCTGACCAACAGGGTGTCAGGTTCTATTCTGACTCTGTCAGTGTTTTCTTTTTGCTTGGTTGGTTTTTTTGTACTACTACATTTATATTTTAATTTTCCTAGTAAAGAACTGTTATTCCTATTCCCATATCTTTGCCTGAGAGCCCCTTAATTTCAAAATTACAATAATTCGGAGGGAGGGAGTTTACATTTTCAAGGGAGGCTCCTGCCTTCCTTAGCAGACACTGTCTTTCCAAACCAAGACATGCGGGAACACCATGTACACATTTGATGCCACACCCAGAGCATTCTCCAGGAGACAGACACCAAGCAGGCTGAGTTAACAGAGCCTGAGAAGACTTTCTCACCATCAAAATCAAAGCGACCCCAAACTGCAACATTACAGAAACATTTACACCTGACTATGTTAGTGCAAACAATGTGAGGCAAACCTGTGCTAGGACCAAGGCTACAGAAAATGCAACAGGGAACAAACACTGCTTGAAGAATCCAAAGATGAATCAGAATGTTACCTAACTAGAATGCCAAAAAGTTGCAGATGTTTTTCTTGCCAGTCTCTGGTTTTCACAGCACTTTGGGTAAGTACTCAGTGCACTATAGGTTGCAGTGTCTCTAAATAGGTCTCAGAGAAATATCATCCTGACTCAACTTACTGAGCAGTGTGCGAAGCACAGATTCCATAACTGATCTTTAGAATGACATGAAAAGGATGCTAAGACAGGCAATGTCCTTATTTCCACTGTGGAAACATAATTCCATGAGGCTTTGAGCACAGCTACAACAGAAATTACAGACATTTTATTTTCTGACCCCACAGTTCTCAAGCATCTGCTTTAAACATTAACAAGAGAAGTCACACAGCTCTTTGATAGTCTTTGTCTTACCACTGTCCAACAGATGAAATTACATTCTTATCTTAGTTTATATTAAACTATTCCTCATCAGCAGAATTTGTTTTAAATTCAACACATGAGCCAGGGCAGCCCCACCTGCAGGGAACTGAGAGAGGCCAGTTTTTTCATTTTTCAACAATTATTTCCAGTACATTGGAATAAATTCCAACAAACAGTTCCAAAACATTAGTTCAACAATACTTCATTCTTCAAAAAGAATAAATGCAATTGTATCAAACTGAACAGTAATTCAACTAATGGTTAGCTGTGATCATTTGAAAGTACTGGCACCAATTCCTGTAACCTTTTAGGTACTGAAAACTTAGCTTGCCTAAAATGATGAATGAAGCTGTTACCTGAAGTTCAGTTATTTTGTTAAATTTGTAACCAGCAAAGTAAAAACCTAGATGTCCTTTTTTCAGTTAATGTAAATAGAGCACAGAAAAATCACACCGAATTACACAAAGGAAATATAGGAGAAATACAATTTTTCTATTCTTCGTCACCTAAACGCCAGGCCATATAGATGAATTAGATATACCCAACAATCTGTTGAAACAGATAATGAATTAAAGAGCACAGTACTCTGCTGTCATGTTTCACATTTTTATATTCAAAGAAAGCAGAAGGTAGTTCAAGTCCTGTCAAGTGAAGAAAAATTGATTCCCATCACTCATTAATTTTGTCTTGAGTAGATACCAAGTCTGATGAATCCTCACACCACCTGAATTTCATAACAGCAATAAAAAATATCTATGAGGTCCTTTTTAATAAGTCGTAGCAGGTAACTTAATTCCAACATAGGTCCTTCAACAACATTTCCATGCAGCCTCAAGAGATTTTCTTTAACTGTTATTAACAGACAGTCTTTTTAAACTAGAACTTCTAACAAAAGTACAAGAGCCAGATCTTGGACTTGGGCAAGTATGTCCCCAGAAGCATCCATTTTCTAGGGAAGGGAAGGAAAAATCTCACAGTTATGCAGCAGTGCTGCCTACAGAAAATAAACTGTTCTGGACAAACCAAACACTCCTAAAAACTCTTTGAACATCTACTAACATAAGTGACAGAATAAAAATACTTGGACTGGAACAATTAAATCTGGATACAAAGAACCAAGCATAAGAACCCACAGATGTTCTAAACTGACCAAGAAAAAAAAACCCCACAATAAATAATAAAAAATCCCCAGCCAAAAAGCAACCCAGAGAAGGAGCAGTTAAGTTTCCAATATAAAGGACTGATGGTTCCAGCGCCTTGGTGCACCTACACTGGGTGACAGAACCACAGATAAGCTTTAACTGTTCTGTTAGGAAAACACTGCTAAGCAAAGATTAATAAAAACGAAACTAAAACAAGTTTACCAAAAAAAAGTGCCACTTTGTTAACATCTAGTTTCCCTGCCTAGTGTAGTCACTCTTCTCTGCCAAGTCCTTTATCTGGTTTCACACACCATCATTCTTTCACATTGAAATGCCTCCTTGACATTCACATTTTCATCAAGAAACAAACAAAATACATATATAAAGCTTACTCTCACCATCCAACACCTTCCAGCTGTCATTTCACTGAGCAAACTTCAGCATTAAAGTATTAAGGAAAAAACTTCCCAAGTCTATTCTGAAACTCTGAAAACCACCCTATAATTTCTGTCTGCTAAAGTTAATTAGTGTTCAATGTAGCAAAATACCATTGCTATGGAAATTATTTATAACACTATATCAGGCATACGCAATTTGTATTTCTACTTTCTTTGATTTACAGGAGATCTATCACATAGGAGCCCCAGCTTTTGGCATTATCAAATCCATAACTGTAAATATAAATTATTTTATGGGTAAAGTTTCCAAAACTGTATGGACTAAAAAGAAAACATATTCTTTGGGAAAGAGCACTGGATGGAATTTCAGTGAAATACTACATTAAGAACTGAAAACAAGAATGTGAAGTATAGCTACACATAGTTCTAGAAGTGAAAAGCTATTTCTAGAAGTGTAAAGCATGACAGAAGTAAATATTTTAAACAAAAAAATGTGTGCAAAGGGCTAAATAATATACTGTCAGGTTCTTTGGCCTCAGCTATTCTGAGTGAAATAGTGTATTTCTTCTCTCCTACCCTCAGTCTAAGAGGCTCTTTATATGAGTCTAGATTCATGTTTTAATAAACTACCATCATCAACATTTATTAAAAAACCCCACTAATTTTCCCCAATATATCTATATAAAAATTTAAAGCCTTTGCTATTAGAAAACGACACTGTAAAATTGGAGATAATGGTTTCCAAAAGAAAAGCACAAGTTCAGAACCTGCAAGGAATCCCAAGCAGAAAAAGTAATCCATTGGTTTTGAGCTCCATGCAGAATTGGAGGCATTTTTAAACACATGTAAAACACTGAGACATTTGTGAGAAAGTATAAAAGATTATTTTAAAATATCAGTAAAGAAATTAATCTCTCTGGACTCAAAATGTTTTACATATTCTGTGTCTGCTAACACACAAAGCAATCCCCAAAACAAAGTGCCAAACTACAAGATAATGTGGCCCCTTCACTTTGGAGAACTAATTGTACCATATATATTATTTTTCGTGTTTAAACCCAGTAACAGTAAAATTAGAGTTTCATATATAGGCACACAACAATAATTATGTGCTGGGGGTTAGGTTTGTTTCTTGTTTTGTTTCTGGGTTTTTTTAACTATGGAATTTTTTCCCAAAAGTTGCTGGGCAACTAACTACTGGGTACTTATGGGTACTCAGGTGGGACAAAAGGGTGGAGCGATAGCACCTGGCTACTCTTTTTCTTTTGTCTCCGGGAGTTTCTGGGGGCGGATGGGGGGGGGGGGGGAGGGGAAGGTAACACAAGGCTTTGGGGGCAGGAAAAAGACAGGGCTGGGGGCAGCTTCACTCTCTTGCTCTCGGCATCGGAGAGAGGACGGTCAGGCTGCTGCTTGCTGCGGGAGGAGTTTCACTGGCACCACCGGGTCCGATCCTGAGGAAAGCTACCATCATTCTGCTCGCGTACCCAAGAAATCCTGAGCTCTCCTCCTGCTGCCCTGCTGGAGCTGGCCCGGCCCTGTCTCCCACCGCCGCTGCTTTCTCAGCATTGCTTTGAGGCTTTTCTGCTACGCTGTAGTTCTGCACTGCTCCGTCCTGCCGGGACATCCCTGCCCTTCCAGTGACCACCGACAGAGCTCCAGATATATCCGATCCACCAGCCCGGGATCCCTCACCGTTCCAGCTTGGTGCTTTTCAGAGTCCCAAGAGATTGCACTGCCCCGGGTTTTGTGAAACAAAGCCGCCCTCAAGGTCCCAGGTTCTGTTCACTATTAATGCTGTAATTGTTGTTGTAATAGGTATAATAGATAAATTCGTGTATGTAATATTGTATTATGGATTTGATCTACTAATAAGAAGCTACCCAAGGGTGTCTTCAAGATTCCAGAGTTCCAAAACATATTTGCAACTGAAACGACAAGGCAGAGCAGGAAGATGGCCCATCCATCAAGGGTGGACCCTCACTTCACAGCTCTTCAGCATCTGATACCGATCTTGGTGGAGATCCTGGATGATCAGATCACCCCTTCCAAGACAAATTCCAGAAAAACTATCAAGTAATCTTTTTCATGCAGACGGGACTCCTTTGGAAAATTGAGAAACACAGCATACCTGGACTTTCAATAGACTTGGCCTTAGGGTGAAAAAACTGTATAAAATCCACAGGCTGAAACCTAGCAGTGTGGCAGAATTTGGAGGGTACCCTTGTACCGCCACTCTGTCCACCCAACTTTCGATCGATTGTTGTCCTGTTTTTATTGTGGCTTTAATTCGGTGTTGGAAATTTTGCTAATAAACCCTGTTATTTTTGAATTGGCTTCTAATCATTTATAACAGATTTGGTGCCGTGACTCGGATACAATTTGGCTGCGGAGGAATCCCTTTGCACGGGGGGGCGCCCTGCCGGTTTTTCGGCAGCCCGGCAAAGCAGGAAGCCCCTTTGCACCTATTGTATTATGAACCCAAAAATTAGATAAAAGCGCCACAATAAAAAGGGAAAGGTCCTGGATCCAAGGAATAGCAGAGAACTCGGGAAAAGACCGAGGAAGGTCTTTTCGGAGCCGCAACAACAATTTTTCACTCATAAAATATTCTCCATGCACGAAGATCTCCAAGCAGGAAAATTGCTGTAAGTACTGCCTGGTTGAGTGGGTGTGATTGAGTGGGTGAATGAGACGTGGCCTGGCCGCGACACGAGAGTGGACCTGAAAAGCCGCAGTTCCAAATATCCCGCGAGAGGTTTGGTCGGCTGACGGGGAAGCGAATCGGGAAAACTCGTTTACTCATCAAAACCCAGACTTGGGGAAGTCTGGGGGATCGATCACAAGGAAGCAAAAAAGGGAAGGATACGTTCCTTTTGGGTTCGGGGAAACTGGTAAACCCTTTTTGCTATAGGCTGGTAAGAGCCCAGGACGCAAACCGAAAATTCTTTCATCGGATGAACAGACCCCCGGTTCAGCTCACCGGACAGGGTAAGTAAGCCGAACATTCGGGACCCGGTTTGCGATTTAAAACAGTCTGGGAGTGGATCCCTGCTCTTAGCAAAAGCTAAGAAGGAATTTAGCATTGCGATCCATCACCGAAAGGTAAAGAAGTTTTTTTGTGTTAAAATGGGGCAAGGAAAGAGTAAAACATCAGAAAAGATCTAAGAAAAAATGCGCCCTCAGAAGAGAAAAAGGTGCTCCTTAAAGAAAGTCAGCTGAGATAGATCTTAGAGCACTAGAGAGAGTGCCCCATTTTGAAAGGTAAGTCCAAGAAAAACTAATTTATTATTGTACCGAAGTTGGAGAGGGTGAAGAGAAGAGCCCAGTAGTCAGTGCCGCTGCCCGCCGCTGCTAGTGCCGCTGTGGGGGGGGGCCGCTGGGCCGTCAGGAGCCCCCTGCACCAAGCCGCGACTGCCGCCGCTGCGTGCCGAGAGCCAACCCGCGGGGTGCGAGGCCGCCGTCCAGGGCACATCGGCAGAGAGGGAGGGCCGCCATCTGCGCCCGGGCCCTCCTCCGCGCCTGTAAGCCAGGTACGGCAGGGGCCCGCAGACCTTCCGCAAATGGCAGATCAGGCCGGGCGTGCCGAGCCCGCGCTGCACCTCCCCCACCCGTGCGCCCCGTCTAGCGCCGCATCCATCCCGCTGCTTCCCGCAGCCGGCCCCGCCACCTCCATAGCCTCCTCGTGTCCAGCGGAGGATTGTCCTCCTGCTTGCCTTCTCTGTCTCTCTCTGACCCCTTTTCCCAATCTGGCTTCTAGCCCCCCCCCCTTCCCCCAAAGAGCCATCCTCTTCCCATTCTCAGTTCCCCCGAGGTGAGAACAGAAACCGAGGAGAAGAAGAGGTGGGGGAGAGATCTGAGAAAATCTTTCCCTTAGAATTCTCCCTTCCAGGTCCCCAGCTTTCCCCATCCCCCAAGAAACCCCCACCCCACTCTCAGCTGTACTCATATGCAAATGCAGTCGTTCCAGCTTCTCAACCACACCCTGCCAAACCATTTCCACCAGATACTACTGTAGCAACTGCAGAGTCACTCCACTGTCACCCTACCCCACCTCCATCCCGAAGTGTCTAACAGTTTTAGCTACCCTGTTAACTTTTAATGTTAATGTATGTTTACTTCATAAACATAAACAAGTTGTGAATTCTATTCCATGATTCTCTCTCCTATTGTTCAGAGAGCAAGATAAGGAATAGAACTTGCCGAATGAGCACAGATAAGCTTGAAGCTGCTGTTGCCTTTCCGCTACCCCATATCCCTGTTTGTCGTCCCTGCCCCCTGTTCCTATTTCAAAAGTGGGTCGTTAGCAGCAAACCACACCGCGCAGAGTAGCCCAGGACGTCTGCAGTCTCTCTGGCTCCCTGCGACCCCCCCAGTTCCCAGTTCCTATCCACTAGTCCTGACCAGAAAGAGCTCGCTGGCTAGGACGCCTAACCCAAAATCCTCTATCCTTTATACCTTTTTATGCAATACCTTATCTTCTTTCCACTTCCCTCCAATCCCCATGGAATAGTTTTTACAATTGAATGTTTTATGTTGTTTCCTCTAATTTAAGTGTGTGTTCATACTGCAGATTGTCCCGTTTTCAGTTTTGGGAGTTTTGCCTGTCGAGTCACGAGGATAAATCCTACGAGAGGCAATTTTCAAACTGTCTCTTGAGAACGTGTGTTCCTGTGGCACTAGGTTACTGAAACAGGAAAACGCTGTTGGGTTTATGCTGTCCTTGGTTAGGCTTACCAAGGGTGACTGACAACCCTGTTAGGATAGTGCCTGGGAAAGTATGAACAGTTTTTAGTTTTTTTTTAGTTGTAGCCGATGTTCCCTAACAAGGTAGTAGCAGAAGCTACAGGTTTTATTTTATTTTACAGCGAGGGCTAAAACCTAAACTGGGGGTGAAAACCATAGCTAGGAAAAGCCAGTTGCGGGGGCAAAAGAGGATGCTACCGCTGGGCTTAGATCCAGGAAGATGAGGATCTGAAGCCGCAGGGCTCAAGAAAAGCCAGCGCTGCAGCCTAAATCGGGAGCTGTAGTAGTCTAGAAAGCCTGTTAGAGTATGTTAGGTGCTTTGGGCCAGTCACGTCGACAAAGCTAACCCCAAAACTTCTATGTGAGCTTAGTGCCAAGAGCCGAGAGCCTAAAAGCCACTAAGTTGGCTGCGGAAATGCACTCAAAGTGCCCCTAAATACCCATTAGTTTACAAGGCAAAGAATCTAAATGCCAGTAGCTTAGCTGCGAGAAGACCTCTGAGTCCTTAAAGCACTAGCCCATGTTTAGTTTCATAAACAGCTTCATTTTAAGTACCTATTTTGCGTTTCATTATTCATTTTAAAATCTGCAATATTGACCCACTTACCCCATTTGTTATAATTGTTTGTTTTGTTAAGTCACAATTACATATGTCAGTTGTTTGAATCAATTCCTGTTGCATTTTGCTTCTTGTCAACCCTATTTGTTGTTTTCTTAATAATATAATTTCATTTTCTTGTCCATCCTAAGTATCAAGTCAATTTAGTCTATAATTAAAAGCTCAAAAGAAAAAGCAAAAAGTGTAGAAAAAAAAAAAAACAAACAACCGAAAAACCTGCAGTGCAGCTGAAGACCAGCAAGCAAGATGTGAGCCACAAAAAAATAGACAGCGTGTTGCAACCAAGATGAACTGAGTAAAGAAGTTACTCACCACCAGCTACAAAGTCAGAACCAGACATTACCCACCATCAAGTGCAAGCATCAACTAAGTGTTTGTGAGTAATGTGTCTGCATCTGTGCTGCATCGAAAGAAAAAAAAAAAAAAAAGTTTCTATCTAGACTTCTCAGTGAGGCAGTTTCACTTCCTTTGTGCTCTGATTTCCACAGCACTTTTTAGCAGTAATATTCTGCTGCTCAGTCTAAGAAAAGCAGCCAAGTAGCATATCCATGCTGTTCCCAAAGTTTTCAGCAGCCTAAGCTCTCTCTGTAGTCCTGCCCTGTGTCATGTGGACATCTCCCTCAGCAAGATCTCTAGGGAGCTTCCTCTTTAAAAGTTCTTGAGCGTGTTTCATAAACACCAAAATGAAATCTGTCTTTTTTACATTTCTGAATGTTAAATCAGATGAGCAGCTTTCATTATTTACAAGAGTTGCCTTTAGCTGAGCCATGTAGGCTGTAATTCTCTTTTGTTGACATGAGTATAAAAGCTCTAACAATGCCCTGGTAGTTAGGGGGGTTCAGATATGCCTTGGCCTTAAATTGCTCTGAGAGATGTTTCAAATTTTTAAGCAGTTTTAAAGTAATCATTTTCAGCAGTGGATTGATGCTTCCTATTTTTTTCACTAATTACTACTATTGTTCTTACTTTGTGTTATGCAAGAATTGATGCTAGGGATCCCCCTTTAGAATACATGATTTGTCTAATTGTGCTAAGCTTTAGCTAGTTGCCTATCTCCCATTCAAAAGAATCCAAGTAGATTTCACTGATTTACCTAAGATACAGCAATTAAGACTGCAGAAAAAGAGTAGACCCATGCTTCGAGAATGAAGAAAGTAGAGCCACAATACACTACTCAAAAGTAGAGAGTGTCCTCATCTCCTAGAGATCTGAAAGTCAGATTACAGTGCCACCGATGAACAAGGGGGATCAGATAAGTTGCAAAAAAACCAGATTGTGAATGTTTTCCCTTTGTTCACTTCAAGTGTGTGTATTGTAAATTGATTTAGGTTGCTCACTGTAAAGGGGGCGTAGACCAAAAGGATTATGTACCAACTGTTTAGAAGAAGAACGAAAAGAGACTAGCCGTTTCCTAGTAATTGCCATTAACTCAGGTCTACTGGAGTTAGATTCTCCAGAATGGTATCATATATATAAAAAGAAGACAAAAAGACAATTGGATGCTGAGGCTGAAGTGCTCAAGGTCGAGTGCAGAAGGACAATCAAAATACCTTGCTAGTCAGATACAATCAGGTTGTCCTGGTAGAGTGCCTTTAAAAGAAGGTTTACAGCTCAGACTGACAGGACTCCAGAAACATATGCCTGCTGCTGAGAAGATGGATTACCCCGCCGCGGGCTGCTACCCCGTGGGCGAAGAGAAAGGCAGAGGCATGTTGTGGTAGAAAGTCCTCGTAGTCTTGAGCCGAGAGACAGGGGGACCCCCCCCCAAGAGCCCGCAGAGGCTGACCCTCAGGAAGAGATGTAAACTACGGCTAAACATAGCACCAGAGAAAACCTGAAGTATCAAAAGCATTATGATTGTCCTAAGGATAAGGGAAAAAGGTATTATTTCTTTTATGACACTCAATACAAAATTTGTGAATCAGACAAAGGGGTAGAATGCCATGACCCAAAAGCAATTACTAAAGAAGGGCAGTCCAACACACACACGAATTTATTTAGGTAAATAAAAAGGTGGGGGACTGTAATAGGTATAATAGATAAATTCGTGTATGTAATATTGTATTATGGATTTGATCTACTAATAAGAAGCTACCCAAGGGTGTCTCCAAGATTCCAGAGTTCCAAAACATATTTGCAACTGAAACGACAAGGCAGAGCAGGAAGATGGCCCATCCATCAAGGGTGGACCCTCACTTCACAGCTCTTCAACATCTGATACCGATCTTGGTGGAGATCCTGGATGATCAGATCACCCCTCCCAAGACAAATTCCAGAAAAACTATCAAGTAATCTTTTTCATGCAGACGGGACTCCTTTGGAAAATTGAGAAACACAGCATACCTGGACTTTCAATAGACTTGGCCTTAGGGTGAAAAAACTGTATAAAACCCACAGGCTGAAACCTAGCAGTGTGGCAGAATTTGGAGGGTACCCTTGTACCGCCACTCTGTCCACCCAACTCTCGATCGATTGTTGTCCTGTTTTTATTGTGGCTTTAATTCGGTGTTGGAAATTTTGCTAATAAACCCTGTTATTTTTGAATTGGCTTCTAATCATTTATAACAGATTGTTGTCTGTTTGCCTTGTTATACATATTAGTAAAGAACTGTTATTCCTATCCCCATATCTCTGCCTGAAAGCCGTTTTAATTTTCTAAATTATAATAATTTGGGGGGAGGGGATTTGAATTATCCATTCCAAGAGAGGCCCTGCCTCTCTTTAGCAGATACCTGTCTTTTCAAAACCAAGACAGATTTTGACGTCCAGTGTGGGGCTCAAGGGCATTGAGAGAAAAAGGAATAACAGTTCTTAAGTGACCTAATCTCTTGTGCACTGGATATAGAAATCTTAATAAGTAACGCCATGTAGTCTAACTTACCCTAGTTCGGGTGGCATGTAGTTCTAGCTATATTTTACCCATTTGCAGGCCCTTATCTAAACATGGGCCCTAGAAGGAAAGCTACTGTGGCTGTTATCCAGTTTGTTTTATAGGCTGATAAGGTGAGGAATTCATGGATTTTTAACTTCCTCTAGAAAGAGGCACTCGGATACGTGGCTATCACACACTAAGTGGGTGTTTTTAGTTACTTTAAGAATGGTACTTTCTGTGAGGAAATGACAGTGGGGGAAGTTTTCTCCCAGGCCTTTAACCAGTTCTTTGTGCCTACTCCAGCAGCTTTTGAAGAGTTTAAATTTCCTCTAGATACTAACCAAATGTTGCTGATGATCCTAGCTTATTTAGCTTTCAGAGATAAAGTCAACTTAGAGCACCACACAGACTAGGGATATTGCCATGGGGCCTGACACGGCCCCAGAGACTAGAGATACTGCTGTAAGGCATGATACTGCCCCAGAAGCTAAGAATGCTGCCATAGAGCCTGGGGCCAATGCCCCAGAGACTAGGGATGCTGGCCCACTGCCTGACCCTGCCCCGCAGCCCACCCCAGAAATGAACCACCCCGATTGGGTGGGGGTTCTGGTGAAAGAGATATGTGAGATGGGCCAGGTGCTGAAAGAATACACTTCCCCAGCTGGTGGGAAGCCCTCCCCCTGCCCTGAAAAGGGAGAATCTGATAGTGCAGCAGTGGAACCCACAGACGTTTCGACTGTCCAGGTTCCAGCTGGACCACAGGGGCAGTCACAACCAGCCGTAGTTGCCTCTGTGGAAACAAAGAAGTATAAGATGAAATCAGAGCACCCAGGTAATAAAGATAAGAAAGGAGGGCCCTCACAACCTGCAGGGGAGCCAGAGGTTGAGATTATCACCAAGTCCTTGACGTATGAAAGTGAACGTAATCTGCAAAAAGATATTGCACGACGGGGATGTGAGGCTTATACAACTTGGTTACTTCAGGTTTGGGACCTTATAGGTACAGGTGTGCAACTAGATAGTGGTGAGGCAAGGAATTTGAGACCCTTGACCAAAACTCAGGGGTGAATCAGGTATTTGTAAGGGAGCAAGGGCCCCTTCCCCTCTGGGAGCAACTTTTAATGAGTGTAAGGGAGAGGCTTGTCCACAGAGACAGAATGCAGGAGCACCATCATAGAAGTCACTGGAAGACCCTTGAAGAAGGGATCCAACAGCTGAGAGAAGTGGCAGTATTAGAGGTACTCTTTGGGAGGGGTGGACAGCATGATAATGACCCTGACAAGGTCAGGTGCACAGGGCAGATGTGGAACCTGGCAAGTAAAGGGCCATCTCAATACACCACCTTCATTGTAATGATCAATCCTGATAGCAACCAAGAGACAGTGGGTTCTGTCGCCAACAGGCTCAGAAATTATGAGAGCATGATCAGTGGCCCAATGCAGGCTCAGGTCTCTGCCGTAGTTAAGGAACTCGAGGAGAAGATAATAAGGGAGGTGAGGGAGGAAATGAAGAAGAACAGTTCCCATGTAGCACCAGTGCAAGTCACAGGCCCCAGAGTCAGAGCCCAACGCCCCCCGGCTAGAGAGAGAGGGTACACCCCAAGGGCTGACCTGTGGTTTTTCCTGCGTGACCATGGGGAAGACATGGGAAGGTGGGATGGAAAACCCACTTCTGTCCTAGCAGCACGGGTGTGTGAGCTCAAGGAAAGAAACACTAACCGAGGGGGTCCCACTAAAATGAAGGTAGCCTCAACCTCCCATGACTGAGCTGCCAGGTATTATGGAAGTGAAGATGATATGTCAGATCCCCTTGAAGGTACTTCTACTGTGTATGCCCAGGAAGGGAATAATAACCACTGCTAGAGGGGCCCTGCCTCTAGCCAGGAAGAGGCACGGGAAAACAGAGTCTTTTGGACTGTGTGGATTCAATGGCCTGGCACATCAGAGCCACAGAAATATGAAGCTTTAGTAGATACTGGTGCGCAGTGTACCCTGATGCCATCGGGACATGTGGGGGCAGAACCTATTTCCATTGCTGGGGTGACAGGGGGATCACAGCAACTGACTCTGGTGGAAGCCAAGGTGAGCTTGACTGGGAAGGAGTGGCAGAAACATCTGATTGTGACCAGCCCAAAAGCCCCGTGTATTCTGGGCATAGACTTCCTCAGGAATGGGTATTACAAAGACCCTAAGGGACTCAGATGGGCTTTTAGAATAGCAGCTGTGGAGGCATAGGGCATCAAGAAATTGAACACCTTGCCTGGACTGTCAGAGAACTCATCTGCAATAGGACTCCTGAAGGTAGAAGAACAACGAGTGCCAGTTGCAACCTCGACGGTGCACCGCCGGCAGTATTGGACGAATCAAGATGCTGTGATCCCCATCCACAAGATGATCCGGGAGCTGGAGAGCCAAGGGGTGGTCAGCAAAACCCACTCACCCTTCAACAGCCCCATCTGGCCTGTGCGCAAGTCTGATGGAGAATGGAGACTGACTGTGGACTATTGTGCCTTGAACAAAGTGATTCCACCACTGAGTGCTGCTGTGCTGGACATGCTGGAACTCCAGTACGAGCTGGAGTCCAAGGCAGCGAGGTGGTATGCCACTATTGACATTGCTAATGCATTTTTCTCCATTCCTCTGGCAGCAGAATGCAGGCCTCAGTTTGCCTTCACATGGAGGGGCGTGCAGTACACCTAGAATCGACTGCCCCAGGAGTAGAAGCACAGTCCCACCATCTGCCATGGACTGATCCAAGCTGCACTGGAAAAGGGTGAGGCTCCAGAACATCTGCAGTACATCGATGACATCATTGTGTAGGGGAACACAGCAATAGAAGTGTTTGAGAAAGGGGAGAAGATCATCCAGATTCTCCTGGAAGCCGGTTTTGCCATCAAGAAGAGGAAAGTCAAGAGACCTGCCCGAGAGATCCAGTTCTTGGGGGTAAAGTGGCAAGATAGACGTCGCCAGATACCCACAGAGGTAATCAACAAGATCACCACAATGTCTCCACCGACCAGCAAGAAGGAAACACAAGCTTTCCTAGGTGCCATAGGCTTTTAGAGAATGCACCTTCCTGAGTATAGCCAGATTGTGAGCCCTCTCTACCTGGTTACCTGCAAGAAGAACGATTTCCACTGGGGCCCTGAACAGCAGCAAGCCTTTGCCCAGATCAAGCAGGAGATCGCTCATGCAGTAGCCCTTGTCCCAGTCAGGGTGGGACCAGATGTGAAGAACGTGCTCTACTCAGCAGCCAGGAACAATGGCCTGTCCTAGAGCCTTTGGCAGAAAGTGCCTGGTGAGACTCGAGGCCGGCCACTGAGATTCTGGAGCCGAAGTTACAGAGAGTCCGAAGCCAACTACACTCCAACAGAGAAGGAAATTTTAGCAGCCTATGAAGGAGTTCAAGCCGCCTCGAAGGTGATTAGCACAGAAGCACAATTCCTCCAGGCACCCCAACTGCCTGTGCTAGGGTGGATGTTTAAAGGAAAGGTTCCCTCTACCCACCATGCCACAGACGCCACATGGAGCAAATAGATTGCCCTCATCACACAGCGCGCCTGTATTGGAAACCCGAATCGCCCTGGGATTTTGGAAGTAATTACCAACTGGCCAGAAGGTGAAAGCTTTGGTCTCATAGACGAAGAAGAGCAGGAACAAGTGACACGGGCTGAAGAAGCACCACCGTATAACCAACTGCCAGCAGAAGAGACACAGTATGCTCTTTTCACTGATAGTTCCTATCGCATTGTAGAGATGAACCAGAAGTAGAAAGCAGCCGTATGGAGCCTCACACGACAGGTTGCACAAGCCACTGAAGGAGAAAGTAGATCAAGTCAACTTGCTGAACTCAAAGCTGTTCAGTTGGCCCTGGATGTTGCTGAAAGAGAGAAGTGGCCAAAGCTCTACCTCTACACTGATTCGTAGATAGTAGCCAATGCTCTGTAGGGTTGGCTGGAAAGGTAGAAAAAGGCCAGCTAGCAGCGTCGAGGAAAACCAATCTGGGCTGCTGTTGAGTGGAAGGACATTGCCACTCGGGTAGAGAAACTGCCTGTGAAAGTCCACCATGTAGATGCCCATGTCCCCAAGAGCAGAGCTAATGAGGAGCACCAAAACAATGAGCAAGTAGATCAGGCTGCCAAGATAGAAGTATCAAAGATAGACTTAGACTGGCAACACAAGGGAGAGTTGTTCCTAGCTCGATGGGCCCATGATGCCTCAGGACATCAAGGCAGAGATGCCACCTATAAGTGGGCACGAGACCAAGGGGTGGATCTAACCATGGACAGGATTTCTCAGGTTATCCATGACTGTGAGACATGCGCTGCAATCAAGCAGGCCAAGCGGGTAAAGCCCCTATAGTATAGTAGGCGGCGGTCTAAATATAAGTATGGAGAGGCCTGGCAGGTTGACTACATCACCTTCCCCAGACCCACCAAGGCAAGCGCTATGTGCTGACCATGGTAGAAGCCACCACTGGATGGCTGGAGACCTACCTTGTGCCTCACACTACTGCCTGCAACACCATCCTGGGCCTTGAAAAACAAGTCCTGTGGAGGCATAGTACCCCTGAGAGAATCGAGTAGGACAATGGGACCCATTTCAAGAACAGCCTTATAAACACCTGGGCTAGAGAACATGGTATTGAATGGATATATCATATCCCTTATCATGCACCAGCTGCCGGGAAAGTTGAAGGATGCAATGGCCTTCTTAAAACCACTTTGAAGGCACTGAGTAGGGGGACTTTCAAGAACTAAGAGATTAATGTACCAAAGGCTACATGGTTAGTGAACACCAGAGGTTCCACCAACCGAGCAGGCCCTGCCCAGTCTGAGCCCCTGAGAACAATAGATAGAGATAAGGTTCCAGTGGTACACATGAGAGGTATGCTGAGAAAAAGTGTTTGGGTTAATTCTGCCTCCAGCAAAGACAATCCCATCCGTGGGGTTGTCTTCGCTCAGGGACTAGGTTGCACCTGGTGGGTGACGCAAAAGGATGGAGAGAGCCGATGCATACCTCAAGGAGACCTTGTTTTAGGGAGAACTACCCATGTCACTGTGTCTGTATCCATATCTGCTTGTATATATGTATATAATTAAAGTAGTGCATCTATGTATATAGTTTAGAGGTTTAAATTCAATGTAATATGTTGGTATGGGAAAAAAATCGGGGTAGATAATGTTGGGGGTTAGGTTTGTTTCTTGTTTTGTTTCTGGGTTTTTGTTTTGTTTGGTTTTTTTTTACCTATAGAATTTTTTTCCCAAAAGTTGCTGGGCAACTAACTACTGGGTACTTATGGGTACTCAGGTGGGACAAAAGGGTGGAGGATAGCACCTGGCTACTCTTTTTCTTTTGTCTCCGGGAGTTTCTGGGGGCGGATGGGGGGGGGGGGGGGGGGGAAGGTAACACAAGGCTTTGGGGGCAGGAAAAAGACAGGGCTGGGGGCAGCTTCACTCTCTTGCTCTCGGCATCGGCATCGGAGAGAGGACGGTCAGGCTGCTGCTTGCTGCGGGAGGAGTTTCACTGGCACCACCGGGTCCGATCCTGAGGAAAGCTACCATCATTCTGCTCGCGTGCCCAAGAAATCCTGAGCTCTCCTCCTGCTGCCCTGCTGGAGCTGGCCCAGCCCTGTCTCCCACCGCCGCTGCTTTCTCAGCATTGCTTTGAGGCTTTTCTGCTACGCTGTAGTTCTGCACTGCTCCGTCCTGCCGGGACATCCCTGCCCTTCCAGTGACCACCGACAGAGCTCCAGATATATCCGATCCACCAGCCCGGGATCCCTCACCGTTCCAGCTTGGTGCTTTTTGGAGTCCCGAGAGATTGCACTGCCCCAGGTTTTGTGAAACAAAGCCGCCCTCAAGGTCCCAGGTTCTGTTCACTATTAATGCTGTAGTTGTTGTTTGTTTGCCTTGTTATACATATTAGTAAAGAACTGTTATTCCTATCCCCATATCTCTGCCTGAAAGCCGTTTTAATTTTCTAAATTATAATAATTTGGGGGGAGGGGATTTGAATTATCCATTCCAAGAGGCCCTGCCCCTCTTTAGCAGATACCTGTCTTTTCAAAACCAAGACATTATGTAAATAGACTAAAAAAAAGAAATCCATTTTCTTTGGTATTTTCTGCTGTCTTAAGAATCTTTCTGAACATTGAAATAACATCCAAACCTTTGCCATTAATAAGTCTACTACCCGTAGCATAAAAAGCAAAATATTATCTTAAAAATACATTTGGCATAGAGACTGAAGTAATTTATGAAGTTTAATCTTCACGAAACAGTTGTATACTCCTCATTAGTTAAATCTGATGATATTTCAGTTGAAAGCAATGCAAGAAGTAAACTACCAACTGTTTGCTTACCCAAATTCAGATACAGTAGAAAAAAAAATGAAAAATACCTTAATAAATACACAATAAATAAATACACACTAGTCTGGAATTTTAACAGACTACACAATATATTGACATTTGTGGCATTTCACTATTCTTTTCTGCAAAGCTACACAGCTTTCATGAATGGATCCATAAAACTTTTTTTTTTAAATCAATATGATTCAGAAACTTATCTGTAAGTGAACTCACCACAACCCTTTTTATTTACTATTGGGTGTTTCTTTTTTCAAGAGTTAAACTCTACTAGTCCAAAAAATAATGAATATTTAGGAACAGTAGCAGTAACAAAAATCAGCTGTTACCTGACAAAATATTACAGATGTTAATATTGTAAATACTTAACTACAAATACAAGCCAGCTTCTTCCAAGAAGGGAATGTATAACTTCTACCCAAATTTTGGTTTTATGGAGCACCATATCTTTTGAATATCCTAAAATTTATGGTTGGGGTTTTTCTCCACCTCAATCAATAATTTTTAGAGAAAATACAAAAATCAGATGGGCTTCCAAACTCGTTGTTTGTCAAAAAAATGTAGTTCTAATTTTTACTGAAAACATTTATATTCTCCAGAAAAATTAAATTTAATCAAATATCTTTCTACAATGGGAAAAATTTATATTGAATAATTTTACCTTCAGAGTTATGCGTAGTTTTCTTGTGTTTTCGACATAAAATCCTATAAACAAAGTAGTTGAAAACTGTCAAGTCAGTCACGAATCACAGATTATTTACTCATCTTTTAAATTTAAATGCCAGTACATTTTTCTCCCACTTATAAGACTCACTGATACACAAATCTTGCAGTGAAAATATGCTTTTCTAGCACATCACTGTTTTGAATGCCACAATCATAGTTAGAATTTTTTGCAACAGTTTTGTTTAGATTCCAAAGTGGGGTTTTGTTTTGCTTTGTTGTTTGTTTTTAAACAAAGAATGTAAAATACAAATTTAAAAATAAACATAACAAATAATAGTTACATGTAAATGCCTTGTGAAGGTTTCTCTCTTATCTGAGCTTTATCATGCAAAGCACAGTAGTAGTGATATGTCTTGTGACACGTTTTCACATCACAGCCAATGGTCGCTCCGGGACAGTGGCATAAAGAGCACATCTGGAAAGGAAAAGAAAGCACAATTCATGGTACTTTTTTTTTAGTACTTCTGAGTTCAAAAATAACATATTTACCACTCCTGGTGACAAAACAAATGGATTTATGCACTTGGTATTATTCTTCCTGCTCTCAGGTGTTTTGCATAATTCATTTTAAAATTAAGAAATTTGTTAAAAGTGTGCAACAGTGCAATAACCATCAGATGCATTATCAACTCAACCACCATTATCAACTCAATGAAGAAAATAAGTAATTTATTTTTGTGGAATGCGTCTGATAAAAGCAACACAGCTATTCACCTGAATATCCCTCTCACAAGGACAGTCTGTTTGTGCCAACCATTTTAGAAAAGTTAAAATCATAAATGTACCTGTTTAATTCTGAATTATATTATAAAAGCAAGAGGGAAAAAAATTACATCTATTTGAGAATGAATCCTGCAGTCAGAAATACTGATGACCTGCAAATTTACCTCAGCATCAGCTGCTAACTACTTTTTTTCTACAGTTATGTCCTTAAGTCCTTTCCAAAACACTGAATTTAGTGAAATATTTGGTAAACACAAGTAATTTATTTCAATTAAACTAAATTTTGCTCTTTATACTTATATTGCAAAAAAGATTAAAAGTGAGGCTGTTGCTTTACTCTTCTTTCCCATTAATTAATTCTTCTTTTATCAGACACATAGATAACAGCAGCTATCTGCCTTCTAAATTGCTCATGGTCCTTCTTATACTGTGGTAGGAAAGGAAGCAATTGACAGTATCACAACATTTTTCTCTTTATTTTTCTCTACTGACTTAATATTCCCCAAAATCTCAGAATTTCCCATTAAACTCACCACCCAAGACACTGGAGTTTTTTCTTTGTATCCTGCATATTGCCCACAGCCCCTAAAGGTTACAATCAATTCCAAATTTAAGTATGCAATGTAGGATATTCCCTACATATCTATATATCTATAGCTATATAGATATATATATCTTTGTGGATACATTTTTTTCTCCACTGCACTTGTTTAGTCAAGTTCTCCTTGCTACCCTAAAATATGCCAAAAAATATACCACCAAAGTTACCAAATATACTACCAGTCTGTTTTTCAATTTTAATGAAGTCAACTGAACAGTAAAAATGTCAAAGCCTTGGATCATCTCCATTTACTCCTCTGCAAGCTCTGAAATGGTATAGTTATATACTGTTCCCAAGTTGTTATCTAATATGTATGGGCATTTTATCTCCTAAATCTGTTACACATTATGGTTTTATATATAATTGCTGATGAAAGTCCTTTAGAAAAGCCTAGGTTTATATATCCAGCCAATCAAGTTTAGTCAGAACCTCAGTTTTTTTGAAAGCCAGAAATGACTAAAAGAAAACTTTATTTTTATGAACACCATGATGTGTCTGTAAAACAGAACACACACGTTTTATCCATGTTTCTAATAAGTAATAAAATACTTATTCCATTGTCACGTGTCTGCTGTCCAAATGGTCACTAACTCAAGTTATATTGGGTATTGGGTTTGATAAGCTGCAAATTATGTATGTTCTTCAAAAAAACCAAAACCTTTCCATTCACAGATACTAGAAACAATACAGATAAATAAAATAATTAAGATATCAGTGACTTGTACTTCCAAATATTTAGACTTCATAAGCTTTTGTGACTGGCCTACCAAGGTTTGAACGCACCACCTCTTCTCAGACAGATCTATTACCATCAGAAAGTCTCTACATTCTGTCACTGTCACTCTGGTAATGAGGTCCCCACTGTCAGTGCCCACCTGGCCAGCAGCACCTCCTGAGGGAGGACAAACCGAGCTCAAGCCATCAATAAATTCACTTAACCCAGTGTACTGAGGTTTTTGCTGAATGTGTTCCCCCAGAATGGACCAGGCTAGACCACCAAGCAGACCTGAGAGAAGGGATTTGGGCTAATGATAAACCTTTACCTTTAAGCTTCCTACACACCAATGGAGAAAGGAAAGTTCCTCCAGAGAGTGATTCAGAGTTGCAGCTTTCTGACAGCTACAGAGACATGGCACCTAAGTTAAGATCTAAAATTATCTTGTACATTTTCTCCAAAGAGGAAACAACTCAGGACTATGAATCCATTAGATTGACCAGAACCAGGTTTTCTACAAAAACCTGAATAAAGTGCCTAGAACACACAGCTGGTGAGCTACAAGAATGGAGCCATTGCAATAGAAGGAACATAAAGAGATTCAGAAGCAGGAAGAGAAACCACCAAAGACATAAAAAGAAAAAACCTTTAAAACTCTTTAAGAGACACAAGAATCAAGAAGTTTCTTTATGATCATTAGTTTTATTTACTACCATGTTCTTTGGAAAGTCCTAATCACAACATGAATGACTTGTGAACAATTATTTCTTTATGCTTCAGCTAATTAGAGCAAATGAAGTTCCCTAGATTAGAAAAGATTCAAATGAGACAGTGGATGAAATAGTAGACTATTATTATAAAATTGTAGTTCTACAATAATACTTTGGACTTTTCTTAGTGGTCCAAGAACTGGTAAATACATAGCTTTAAATAACTAAGCTGAAAGGTTTTAATGTGAGGAGTAAACTGATAATCTGCTAAAATTATTTTAAAAAGAGCCTCAGTCATTTCCCCAAATGGAAAACAACTAGTTCTAAATAAATAATAATTTAAAAATTCCTCATGAATTAGCTTCTCAGGAATGAAAAAAAAGTCATTGCTGCTCAATCTCTTTAATTTGGTGGAGCTGCAATGACTACTGTACCCACATACCTCATAAGCCCTCTATATTCACAGCATTATTTTTAAATCAATATAAAGGGAGCAAAAAGTGTATTTGGTAGTTAAAACTAGATTTTGGTAGCAAACCCAAATATTGTTCAAGGCACAATAACACCCTTCCCAGGACCCTAGAATGTGGGTTTCTTTCAGAAATCTAACAGAAAATATTAAATAGATTAAATACACTGAACAACTTCTTTGCAAACTTTATGGAAGGTATGAAAATATCGTCTTCCATTTTCAAGAGCCAAAATAGGGACTCACCAGTTTTGTGCCTCTCTTTATTTCTTTCTGAATATCTTCAATAGAGAATCCACCAAGACTCTCATTATCAGTGTGTGAAGAAACCAGTGCGGATGAGAACAGCTAAAATTGCAAAGACAAAACCTGTATTTTAATTTTTAAGGGTAAAAGTGATAGAGAAATTTATAGATATGAAACCCACCAAATTGCAGTGGTTAATCATGTGTGCTAATTCCAATCTGTTTGGCTTTTCCTCGTGTTTGTAGCGTTTTCCCGGCCACTCACCATACACTTGTGATGTGCCGCCACCTTCTGGTTCTCCGACATCAGCAACTGCCCACATTCGTTATCTTTATTCGACCGACAGAACCCACACTTCCTTTGTCTGGAGGAGACTTTCTTCTGTCCGACTGAGCTTGTCATGATTTTAAATGACCTTAGAATGCCACTGCAATCCTCTCAATGCTACAGGGAAAAAAAACTGCGATCAGTATGTTAACATCAACAAAAGGCAAATTAATATAGCTTTATAAATACAGTATTGGATGCTTGGAAGTGATTTGTCCCTTTTCTTTATGCTACTTCAATATAGCCAAGTAAACAAGTGACTGGCAGAGGCAGTATTTTGCCAAATTTTAATGACATTTCTTCAGCAAGAAAAAGCAGTTTCTTTACGCAAAAAAGTTTGAGAATGAAAATAAAACTTTGGATGCTAATACAAAAGCAGAAAATGGAAAAGAAATAAGTGGGAAATACAACAAGAGAATCACTGGGGAAAAAAAGTTACTGCAACTCATTTTTATAAATATTTATTACAGGAAAGGAATTTGTAGAAAATATATATATATGTACATGCAATGAAATTCATGCTACTGAACTTCTTCAAAAAGAAGAAAAACCCAGAGTCCAGCATAGCCTCGAGCACAGGTTTTGGCTGTAAAGGCTCACAAAGTCTCAGGGCAGATGAGTAAAGAGTAGAGATGAGATTATAAAATGTTACCACTTGGTATCAGAGGTATCTTGTGGCTACTCAAACAGCATTAGGAACAAAACTTTAGACACCTCTCTGACTAAGGTGCTGCAGCAGAAACCTCTCTGTGACCCAGTTAGTTTGGCAGTACCACACCAGGTTTCAGTAAGTGCATGAGAGCTGCTGTTCTCAGCTCAGAAAAGTAACTTAAAATTAAACTCAGTACGAATCACAAACTTTTCATGTGCTACCAGCAACACATTTTAAAATGTAACACTGAAGTCACAGTGCCCAATTCAGGCAGACACTGCTCGTGCAAAAGTGAAAATACTCAATGAGTGTATGAATTTCTTGGCCCAGTATTAAGAAGTTTGTGTTCATTTGCTTCTACATCTACCAAGAAATAAAAAAATCATCTTCAAATAGACTTTCTTAAACCTTTTTACTTTGGAGATTTGAGCCTTACTATCAGAATTTGCCACAACTGCAATAAAATCCTCCTCAGCCTTTCTCTTCATTTGACTCGGCTAAGTAAGAAAAGCCATTGTAGTTTGATATTTGTGTTGGAAAAAAGTGTAAAATCCAGCTATAAATAAGAAAGCAGTTGCAACACATCTGGACTGGGCTACAATGGCACAGATCTGCATGAAAATGCATGACTACTCTGGAATTTGCACAGGCAGACCGGGTGCTCCCCAATGCTCCCCAGTACTGTCAGAAGCTCACAATGCTGGTATCACTCACTCCTCCTCTAACCGAAAGCAGTGCATCTTCCTGCTGACAGACACTCCTGCTGCCTCCTGCTTCAACAGATTTTCACAGACCGAGTTGTAACTGTTGGCCTTGCACTGTTTACTGCAAAACTCCTGCCCCAAAAGGTGCCTGTCCCTCGCCTTTGCTCTCCCGACAGCTTCATTTGCTTTCTGTTCTAACTGTGAGCAGTTTACGTCGCTGACGCACACTCAGAACAAGAATGCAAAGACTTCGGATGTTGCTGATTTGCACAAAAAATGTGCCAATCTGGATAAACTAGTCACACCCTTTTGCAGTGGCAATAGGGAGTCCTTAAGTGTTAAACACAAAAGAATTATTATACTGTATTCTTCTAAAGAAAAAATAAAACAAGACTATTCTGTAATCCCTTCTGAGGAGAAAGAATGGTTCCTGAAGAGACAGATAGATAGATATGTATGTATATTAAAAAAAATCTGGGTAATTTTTAAAACTTAAATAATATTTGGGAGCAGAAAAAGACCTACAAAAGACAACTAGGAAGTAATATCACAAAGATTACTTGTTTACATCTCACATTCAATAGATCAACATAAATCACACAGGGATGTTTAGAAATATACTAACAAAATAATGTAAAATGCAAAAAGTTTTGGGTTTGTATAGTGTGGTATATGCACACAATCACTTGGGTCTACCTGTTTAATTTTATATTCAGATTATATTATTAAAATATTGATACCAACGATACCAGTTATTAAAAGGAAGATCAGGAATTTCCTTGTACATGTGCAAAGGTCCTACCATCTCTCAGGAACAAGAATTACTACTAAAACAGAGCTACCCTTGAATTTAAGCAGCATGTTGGTATTTTAGAAAATGAAAGTAATTTATAGCACACATAAAAAAAAAATGGCTCTCATCATATTTAATTTATAGGAAAAACAACTTTCCAAAACACAAGATTATAAAGAACCTTCTCACAGTTTGCTGCTTTCCACCCACCTCACAGTGCACTACAGGCACGTCACTGCAGCAGCACCAGAACCTGACACAGCCTGACTTCCTCAAGTACTTCTGCATAATTAGATTTTTTAAGGCTCACAGTGAAGTTAAAAATAATGCCAATCTTTACTCGATACATGGATGCTGATGTTTTTAAAAAAAGCAAATAGGTTTTGAAATACTTCACAATTAAAAATAATTTAACACTTGAAAAATTATTCAAAACTCAAACAGGCAAAAAAGGAAATTCACGTTCTTTTTACCATCAGATTAAATTACTCTGAAAGCATTTTACAAGGGTATCTAAAAGTTTTCTCTCCAACCCTGCATTTGGGGTTTTTTTGTTTGTTTGTTTCACTGGGCATTTACCCTATTTATACATTTTTAAAGTGTAGAAAAAAACCTGAGCATAAGAAACATCTATAGACCTCTCCATAAATTATATTTGCTTTCTCATGTAAAAAGACACTACTCTCGGATCACTTTTCTTTGTGTCAAAATGCACTTATCCTGTCCATTAAAAAAATAAACAAAACACATTTTCTGAGAAAGAAGAACCAAGTTATGCAGCTACAGCCCCACAATTCTGAATGCATGCACTCAAAATTCTGTTTTTATCTCTCAAGTTAAATCACCCAGAGCAACTAATCTAGTCTGCCAAGTATCAAGCTACATTTAATTGGAATGAGAAAAAATGCAACTTAAAAACAGCTCAATATTTTGGTTTTCCATGTTTAAAAGGCTAACAAATGAGTAAGAATTACAAAAAATAGTGATTACATCTACTGTTGACAGAATCTTGCTTGTCAGCTTTGTCAAAGTCTCACAGAATCGATCACAAGGAGTGACAAACTGTGGAATCACTGGCTGGAAGATTTTCACTGTCTCCACCAAAATGGAACACACATACTACAAACACAAAGATTATTCCATACAGATCAATTTTCCATGGGCTTGAGCTAAGAAATGAGAAGTTACATGTACCCTAGAATCACACAAGTAGAAACTCAACCATTCTTCACTGAAAAATCTGGGTTCATTTGCATTCACATTTCTTATGTGCACCAAAGTATTAAATGTGGTGTTTTCCCTCACAGCATCTTTATTTTATCTTTAAAGCAGCAGGTTTTACACCCTCCTGTAGCTTCTGTGCTGCTTTACTGAGCTCTAGACAACAGATTTCCCAATATAAAAGTGCAAGTTCAATGACTCTCAGGCACAGGATGCCCTCAATGCATGAGACATTGTTCAGCACCAAAGAATGGAAAGTAACCTGGACTCTAATTTCTATTTATTGCCCAAACATGTTTCAGGAGCCTGATTATAGGAGTTAAAACCTCACTTGTATTTTCTACAAAGGACAGTGACCTACACGCTACACTTGTAAAGTTTGTTTTGCTGTGTGACCTGTACGATTCCCAAACTATATTTCAAAAAAATTAGAATTTATATTTGTGAAGAAAAATTCAGACACCTAAGGGAAACCTGTGAGAAGTAAACAAGCTTCAGAAAATGCCACTGCAGATGCTGAAGTGGTTTGGTCTCTCAGGAAAAGCTACAGAAAATATTTGTGCTGATTTTTCCAAGATACTCACTGGAGATACCAGAGTCACAAGCTTACAAGTGTTTCGCAGTTTCCCGGGTTGGTGACCCATTGAAGGGAGGTTTATTTTGGAGAAGGGGGGGATTTAAGAAGGGGAAAGGGAAAGTATCCTGTAGGGTTCTGTGGCTGAGAACCCAAATCACGGTCCCATAGAAATTTTTATCTAAAGAGTTACATTCACATAGCATCCTACAGTCACTATAAAAAGTAGGATGGGAATTTATCCATACAACTTCCTAAAAAAAACCCAAAAAGACACCGAAGAGGAGGCAGATACGAGAGGAGAAGGGCAAACCCTCGAAAGCCTAAACAATGAGAGCAGAGCAGGTGACTAAATATGACACAGAGAGCCCGCAGTCAGGGAGATCTGGCAGACGGCGCTGAGGGATCTCCAGGAAAGTTTACATCCTCCCACGGGGAGCGGGAGATGGGCCGATAGCGGCACCTCTGCCGTCGCCTCCCCGGGGAATCAACGGGGCAGGACAGCATCTCCCGGGGAGGAACCGCCCGACCTCCCCGCGGGGCCTGACCAGCACCGCCGGGGCCCAACCCCTCCTCAGCCGAGGGGCTACCGGGGAGGGCGCAGGGGGACGCGGGAAGGGCGACCCCCTACCGATTCCATGAAATTTTGGGGAAAACGGGACCGGGAAACAAGGGGAGGCGGATCCTTCCCGCAAGGAAGGCGCGGGCCGGGGCGGGCGGAGCGAGCGGCACCGCCGGCCCAGGGAGGGGGCAGGGGGGCGGTACAGGCACCCGGGGCACCCCTGAGGGGATACTGCGGGGTGCCGCGACCCTCGCGGGGCTGCAGGGGCCGGCTGAAGCCCCGGGACCGGCGGGCGGGCCCCGGGGTGGGGTCTGCGGACGGGCCGGGGGCGCCGCGCCTGCCCCTGGCGCGTGGCCCAGCGGCGGCGGGCAACGGGCGCTCGACGGGTCGGTCGTCGGTCACTCACCCGTGCGACGGGCGGGGTGCGGGCGGAGGAGCCGCTCGGCACGGCCCGTCCCCGCTCGCAGGTCGCTCAGGGCCGCTCGCCCGCCGGGACCGGCGCGTTCATTCGAGGCTCGGGACGCGCCGCCGCGCGGACGCACGAGCGCGCACACGCACGGCGCGCACGCACGGCGCGCCTGGGCCGCGGCGGCGCTGTGGGGCGGTGCCCGATTGGCGGGAGCCCGCTCGCGGCCTCCTTTACGCACGCGCGACGACGCGCGCGCCTTTCCCGCTCCCGGTTCCCGCTGCCCCCACGGCGCTTCTCCGTGAGGCCGGGAAACGGAAGATAGGGATGTGTGGGAAGCGGCAGCTCTGCGCATGCGCACCCGCCGCCGCCACTTCCCCGCCAGGTCCCGGCGCGAGCGAGCCGGGCTGGTGGGAGGCAGACACACAATGAGCGGTGCGCATGCGCAGCGCTGACCCACAGCCGTTGTGGGGGGGCACGGGACACGCGCTGCTGCGGCCGCGCAACCGCAGTGCCGCGCGCGTGCGCAGAGCGGGCAGCGAGGCGGGCGGCGCTGCGGCACCACGCGCGCGCCCCTTGGGGAGGGGGGAGCGGCCCCGCGCGCGCTCCCTCACGGTGCCCCCTCTGTCCCCGTCCTCCCCCCCCGCCGTCCCTCACGGCGCGCGGGGCCTGGCGGAATGGAATGGAATGGAATGGAATGGTCAAGGTTGAAGAAGACCATCGAGATCATGAAGTCCAGCCGTCCATCCAGCACTGCCACTACAACCCCTAAACCACATCTCTCAGCACCGAATCTAGACGCCTCTTAAACACACCTTTGTTTCAGGAGTTGCAGTGGCAGTGCTGGGTGATGTGGTTTAGTGGTTTTGGGGTTGCATGGCAGCGCTGAGTGAGTGGCTGGACTTGATGATCTTGAAGGTCTCTTCTAGCCTTGATGGTTCTGTGATCCTAAACCACATCACTCAGCGCCAGATCCAGACACCTCTTAAACACCTCCAGGGAAAGTGACTCCACTGCCTCCTGGAGCCCCCTGGCTCCCTCAGCCACTGCTCATCAGACTCGTTCTCCAGTCCTTCCAGGAGCCCTGCTGCCCTTTGCTCCAGCACCTCCACATCCTTGTAAAAGTAAGAGGTCCAGAACTGAATGCAGCACCCGAGGTGTGGCCTCACAATAAGTAATAAAAATTACACTTCTCTTTTACAAAGTTGTCATCATATTGCACATGTTAACCGAATTACAATATAGTGAGTAACCCAAATGCCAATACATGTTTAAATTTTCAAGCTGCTACCATTTTACATCGCAATACATGGACGGTTTACACACTTATCCCTGCAGAAATTATTCTGCCATCTTGTTATTTTGTTCATTATATTTTATTAATTAATTAACTTTATTAGTAAAAAATTTCTTTATTTAGTTCCAGAAGCCACTGCATGTCGTAAGGAAAACCTCTCCTTTCTCTTTGGTGTTCTTTGGTGTTTACTTATCAGTGAATGTTTATTGAATATCAGTTGTTGAGGAGGGAAATAAAGCCATAAAACAATTGCTTTGGGTTTTGTCTGAAAAAAACTTTTCCAGTGGTTGTGCTTCCTTCTGAAGACAACTATTTTTGCTCCCCTCTGGCAATATTTTTGTCCTCCTTTGGCACAAGGAGCTTTAGAGGGTAGCATTTGAAAATACAACAGTAAAGATGGTGGTGATGGTTGTTTGATTTGTCTGCAGTTGAAGTCAGTGCAGTGCCAGGTGCTGCTGTATAGCCCCAGCACCTGTGGAGGTGGCAGGAAAAGCTTTCTGGGGAGAATCCTACAGATTTCACGTTCAAGTACAAGGCTGAGAACCAAAGGTGTGGAGCACAGGCTATATATAGGTGGAGGCTACAGCTAGTGTGCTTTATCAGAAAGTGATATTTAGTCCTATTTTATTCCTGATTTTCCAAGCACGAGTGTATTTTCCTTTCTAAAGGAACTTAAAATGAACATAGCCAGTAGCTTTACTCCTTACAGCACAGCATCTAAGAACACTCTAGGGATGCTGCACCTCACAGGAATACCGAGTTCTTACACACTCATTTTCAATGAGAGGCTTGGCAAGGCAGAAGGATTAATGAATTTTAGAAACAGCACATCCAGCTGACTTCATGTTTTGTCATCATGATGTTTTACAGCCAAAGATCTCAGGAATAATGGTCATGTGCAGCAGCATCACAGATTTAGTTTGAATTCCTAATACCGGGTTATGATGAACCAATTGGTTTCATGGGGGAAAATGGCAATAAAAGGAGATCCAAACTTTATGGTAAACTATTTTAACCATGTTGACTAGGAGCCCACAGGCATTAATGACTGCAGGAGCTTTCAGAACTTCTCAGTGCCTTGGGTTTGGCAAGCTCATTACCCACAAACTTGATTATTTACTTTCATCCATCTCAAGAGAGCAAGAAATGTCGTAATAAAGAATCTAAAAAGACTGAAATTACAAAGTGGAGGTTGTAATTTAGTCACAGACTCAGCATTAACCCATTACTTTATAGACCTGAGACTTATATAGAAACCATTTATCTCTCATCAGAGACATGATCAGCTTTGATTTTCTGTAACCCAGCTGTAGTGCAATCCAGTTTACAGTGACTTCAGTGTGTGCAGCTAATTATTTTAGTTAAAATGCTGGGGAATAAAAACTCATTTATTTCCCATGAAGCAGTGCCTGATTAAAACAAATCCCAAACATTATATAAAGTCTGTAAGAACAACCTGGGGGGGAATTATTTAAGAAAAATCTTTTTAGGAACAGGTTGAATCCTCTAAAAAAATCTCTCTTTAGCTGCTGTATTTCTGTGAAGCAATTCAAGCACCATCCGAACAGGAGCAGTCAGACAAATCTTGCCCTTTCAGCAGTCTTGGTTTAGGTACAAGATGTAGCTGAAGTTAAACAGGGTGAGACCTCTGCAGCTGCCAAGAACAAACAACCCAACCAAAACCCAGCTACTCGCTCAAACATCCCTCACATTCTGTCTATTTGGACAGTATTTTACACCTTATGAACAAAGGCAATCTGTATACAGGATAAGATTCCAAGACAAGCTCTGCCAACTTGGCTTTAAGGACATTCACAAAAAACTGATTGCAAGGAGAGAAATGAAAATAATAAGAAAATTGATAATGGGTGTAAAGTGTTCTGGGAAAAGAGAACACTGAATGGCTCAGCCATCCTGTAGGTACTCCCATTTATATCTTATCAGAAGGAAAAACAAAAACCCAAATAAACCAATAAAACTTCTTATAATTTTATTAATGGCCATTCAAATGTAGTTTAAAAATTATAATGAGTAAAGTTGACTGTGTGTCCCAGTTGGAGTCAAATATGGACATCAAAGGCCTGTGCCAAGGGAACTTGTGTCAGAAAGCTTTGAGCTCCACCCCAAAACACTGCAGGCAAACAAGTCTGTTCTCTGATTTCACTGTACAACAGCAGCTTGGTTTTAAACTCTGGAATAATTCTAAGCCAATATGTATTAGATACTTAATTGCATTTGCTTGGTTTTGTACAAGATTGTTGATCTTACTTCCTTTCTTTCTCAAAACAGCTACAAAATGTCCAGATGTTAAATCTAAAGTGAAGCAAAACAAGTCCCCATAAATCCCCTTCAAAAGAACAAATGTTGCCAGTGGTGACTGAAACCCTAATTACTACTACTGATTATTTTAGCATAAAGATGTGTATAAGGTACAGTGTTCCCAGTCCTGAAGCAGCTCTATCATCTTCCACAATTACAAAATACAGAGGTTACTCACTCACTCACTCACTCACTCACTCACTCACTCAAATTCATATTAATTGAGCTCAAAGCACACGAGTCCAACAGCACATCGGCTGGACGAGATATCACATGTGCACCATGCTGTGTATCCATAAGGACACTGGTTTAGTGTTCTGTCACCTCAATAGCTGCATCTTCTATGTGCCACACGCTGCTCTCTGTTGTTCTGGGATAAATGCTCTGTTAAAGCATGAACAGATGCTTTTCCCAACCTAAGCCCAAGGTTTGTCTCTCGGTTTCTTGATGTTTCACATTGTACATGTTGTACCCACAATTAGAGTCTCATGTCACTCCATCTCACTGCTTTTTTCTCTGTCTTATCCATATAGGTTGCAAAGGTTACAAGCAGGAGTTTTTATCTACAGGCTTATACTGCAGCCAGCATCCTGCTATTTCCTAGGCCTCTAACTGCTATGTTATACAAGTATTTAAGAGATTATATTTCGTATATATGGACAGAGGTCTAGGTCTCAGTTACTTGATTCCTTACCTGTACTATGGTATCTTGCAGACTTAAGCATGACACAAACAACAAACTTGGCCCTGCTCCTGTACAATTCACAAACTAATCCTTAAAAGGAGATGAGCATTACAGATCATCAGGATGTTATAAGTACAAAGATAAAATGGCAACAAGAAGTAAGAATTTCCCACCATTTATGAGGTGGGAAATATAATTCATTGTTCAGATTCTTCTTTTGGAAAAGGAGAGAACTGAGATAAATGTGAATGCTGTGTGTAGGCTTAACCAGGTGGACTTCACTGCTAATATCAAGAACATTGGATTTTGTATTCTTTTATTTCCAAAAGTAACAGAACAATTCCAAACAAATCTGAAAAGGATTAATACAAGTCATACTTGTTTTGATTTAAGATGTAATTAATGCAGATTCTGCCCTTGTTTTAAATACACAACAGATGCTTGTGGTTCTAGTCAGTAAGTAGAACATGCAAACCATTTAGGCTAGAGGTATAAAGAAGATAAATTTAAAGATCAGTGAAGGCCATTAGAACCATTTGGGTTCTAGTATTTTTAAAATATTTTTTCCTGCTAAAATATAAATAGCTAATGCTACTCTCATTTAAATAACCATCTTTAAATTTCTGAATTAAACAAGTCAGGAGCACTGGATAGTTCTGGGAGCCATTGTCAGAGCTATTTTTTCAAGCCATCTGTGGCTTACGGCAAACATCTCATTTGAATTCAATATATTTTTAAAACCATCAGCACTTCCTTAAAAATAAATCAATTTCAGCTTGTACACCTCAATTTTCCATCTAGGAGAGTATTTCACAGCTATGGGTTTAACACACCCTTGTGTTTTTTGATACAGAGTATCTTCTTTATAGTCAGACAATAAAGATATCTTAGACCAGCAGTTCCTAAACTTTCTGGATAAAGAAATACTGTTAACTTCTTTATGAGTTAGGAATCACTGTCAGATGGATCTGAAAACATCGGTTTGTGAGTACTGGCAGAGGCATTGCAGAATGTCCTCTGGGAATACCTGCATGAGACAAGTAAAGCTGCAAAGTGTGTGTGAGACATGGGCATTAGAATGACATTCAGAGAACAGTCCATAGTTTTGGTCAGGCTCCCTCAAAAGAGATGGATAATCTGTGTATGTGATTTGGGACTTGACTCTTGCCTATGTGGAGTTTATACCCTTTATCACAAAGAATACAGATCCTTCTGACTCCCAGAGGAGATGTGAGTGATCACCTGTATCTTTATTTTTATAACCAGCTCAGCAACCTGTTCTGACTGATTTTAGGCCAGCAGCTCTGCCTGAGCCTGCGAGTGACAATGTGTGTCTGGGGAGGGAACCCACTTCCATTGTCAACACAGTCCCAGCTGGGACTGACACAATTTTGGGAAGGGACTTTTTTCAGGCTGTTTTTCAAAGCACAATAGGACAATTTTGGTGCATGGCCCAGGACAGTCTGTTGTCTCGAAATCCACCTGGCCCCACAAGGTAACTTTCTGAGAGCCCCAAGCTCTCCCTGTGAGAAAGGAGAGATGACTGATTATTCATTAAATATCAGCAACCAGCATGTCACTACCTCTCACACAACACCCACACATGACTGACTTGTTGCCAGATCTTGTCCCAGAGCTGCTGGCTTTGAACTCAGCTGATACAAACTACCCTGCAGAGCTCTCACTACTTTACACTCCAGCAACATTGTCTGTTTGAATGGTGTGGAACAGCCGGGCAGAAAAGCTGTAAACAATACACACACACTGCCATTGTGTTTTATTGCAACTTCCATGGTTTTCTGAACTGAAATTGTGGACTTTCCAGCAAATTACATTAGCACTGCTGCAAAGTCTTTGTATTTCTATTTGTTACCTGGCCAGCAGCACAGAGGCATCTCAGTGGTGTCCAAAGTGCTTTCCCATTTCCAGTACTTTTGGCAATGTGTGTTGCCTTCATACTCTTGTGTCATCTTGGAGAAGATAAAATTTAGTTATCACAAGAACTACTGCCTGTCAGGAAGCCAGCCTTCTGACAGGTATAGCAAAGGCTTGCAACAATAAAAGTATCTGTGTGTGGGCTAAAGCTCACCAGGATGATACATATACCATCAAACAGTTCTTGCCAGTTTTCAGCTCATCACTTCATGGAAATGCACTGCAGTTATCAGCAACCTATTACATTTAAGATTAAAAAACAAAAAGCAATTCTCAGTGCAAATAGACTGTGAAATGTATTTGAAAAGCAATGTAACAATGGCAAATTATATCTTAAGAGCTTTCTTGTTACAGCGTGCGGGCGGTCACAGGGTCCTAAAGAGCGACACTGCGTCTCTGAGCCCGGGAGCGCGGGATTGTAAGGGCACGACTGTAATGGCATTGACGAAGCGGCGAAGAGAAGGGTTCTCGTTTGGATAGCCGAAGACTGTTTATTCAGGAGCTAAGGGGTCCAGGGACGCAGAATAGAGGTTCAGGGACTAAAACAGCTTCGAATAGAATCAGGGACGAGAACAAGGATCGGGCTGAGGGCACAGGGTTATACACGAGACAAAAGGGGCAGATCTGAGGGTCAAGGTCCAATAGGGATAGGGAAAAGTGGTGCAGAGTGGTAAATAGGAACGGGGGGGGGGAACCAACAGGGTAACAGAGGTGGAGTACTGCAGCAATACAGAGCCAATGGGGTTCAAGGGAAGGAAGAACTTTCTAGGAGGGGTGCATGTGAAAAACGAGGTTCACTTTTTTGGAAAAATTTAGAAGTTTAATAAAAAATTTAAGAAAATAGACAATTAGGAGAGATAAAAGCAAAATACATTTTCTCGGCCGAGGGTGCTTGGCACAGAACTAGCTAGCAGCACACTTTTTACCAAAAGTTTTCTTTTTAAAAACATCTGCCTGATGCATATTAAAATTTCACGTGCATGATTCAAACATTCTATTGGAGTGAGAATCTCTTTGTTTTAGTCCTTACTCCCCCTCCCCACTTCATCTAGCAGACTCGTCTCTATTCTATCTGATAACACAGGTCTATAAATTCTTCTCCTGGAGTTCTGGTCAGTTTCATTCAAACAAGATACTGATAACAGAAGCAATCTTTAAACAATAGACCCTAATGTTCTCACAATGAGATACTATCACATTTCTAAATTCTATTAACAAAGAGAATATAGTACAATCTTCTTACATTCTACATACAATATTCATTTTAATATTTGTGAAAAGCCAACTATATACTATGCATTTATAACAATACCCCCCTTTCTTTTTTTATAATTCATTTGGCTTGAGCTATATTCTTTGTTTTCTAATCGCTAATCTAAATCTTGAAGTGGAACTTGCACTGAGTTAAATTGCTGTGCTAGTTTTGTCTTTTTTGCTTATCAGTTGCTCTTTTACTAAATCTTGGACTTCACTCATAATAGCATATGTGAAACAAATCCATCTTAACCCTCTGGACATTTATTTCTCAACATATCACTACTTACTCATAAACTCTCTGCAACTTAGTATTCTTTTCTTTCATTATGAATGTAATGATTTAATTTGGATGGGTTATAACAGTGACTGTGGATACGGGTGTGTGTAATAAGGAAGGAACTTCGGTGTCTTTCTATATACAGCTTTCTACAGCATCTGTGACATGATTTTGCTAATATCTTATAAGGGAAGAGACAAAAGTTGAGTGACAGAAAAAGGAATAACAGAGGTCTGGTATGGCTTATATTTCTACTTCTCATGCTTATGGGGTTGCGACTCACAGCAGGTGTATGTGATCTTCTCGGTGGCAAGTACAGTGGTCACCCGGTCTTGCCCTCTATTTCTTTGTTACTTCTTTTTGTTAATTTCTAGGCATATCATCTTTGTGTGTCACAAGCTAAGTCAGAATATAAGAACCCTCTGACTAAAACAGTCTTTGATTTTCCTGTTTGAAGTGGAAGTATTCCTTTCTAGGGGGGATATCAGAGGCGTACTTTCAATGTTACAGCACTTTTTGAAAGCTCCTACCCTTTTTGAACTGCAGCTAGGATTAAGGGACAGGTTAAAAGGAAACAAAAACAAACTAAGAAACAATTACTCAATAATAAGAATAACTTAAACTACAGAAAAAAAGCTATTTTACTCTTTTACTTCTTTCTTCTAGTAAATATTTTGAGGTTAAAACATTACAATACTGAAAATTTCTGGTGGGCAGATCCCTTGCCTAGTTTATTCTTGGCACAGGAAGACAATGGACTCTTGCTGCTTCTGAAGATTTCTCTCAATACTTTAGGAGAACTCAGGAAAACACATTATCTCTACTTAAAACAAGATATTTACTTAACTTGCTATGCATTGACTTGAGAGATTAGAAACTTTTCAGAAACTTGATGAAAAATTCTCTTTGATTTTTTTTTTTCGTATTTAACTACAGAAGAAAAACTGATATTCTCTTGTGTTTAAAAACAAAACAAAAACTTAATACAAACATTCTCTCAATCAGTACAACTGGAGAAAACACAAAAGACATAGGGAAGACAAAAAGAGCTAAAACTAAACAAACATACAAATAAATTTAAAAAAACACTTTTGAAAGAAAAAAACCTATTGTTTGTCTTGTAAGGTACAATAAATTAGTCAAAATACTAGACAACTTATGTGTATTAACTTGAAACAACTTTAACACAAATAGTGGTCACTTGAAAGTCTATCTTCTTTTTGGCTGTGAAGAAATAGAAGTAGGCAGATCTGACAAAATGGACTGATTTCTGAATGTCACTCAGTTCTGTTTAAAATTTAACTTTGATATCACTTGATCTAGCTGTTACAGTTCATTGTTAGGTTCTTTTGAGCTTGGAGTTGATTCATATTTGCAGCTTCAGTTGTCAGTCGTACTGCAGCTTCACTTGTTTGCGATACTTGAAAAAGCGTCTTCTTGTTGTGGTTAAAGAACTGTTCTTTCTATCTTTGCAATTGTGATGACACACTTTTTAACACTCATTTCTCTTTACAAACAGCAGCTTCACAATTTAAACACTATTCTACAGGGTGTTACTTTGGGCTTGCACTGAGACCCTCAACTGGGCCAAAGATACACATCTTACTTATGGCATCTAGGCATTAATTTTGCTATAAGAAAAAATTCTTTTTCAAAAACAAATTTCTAATTTCATCTGTGATTCTTTTTCTTCTCTTCTACTACGTTCCCAAATTTCTAATTCTTTCTCATCAAACACTAGAACCACCACAATTCCCCTGACTCTAGTCTTTGCTCTTTCAAACGATCAAAACTACTTCCTTCTATTATACAATCACTTCTAATATCTCTAAAATTCTCTAAAAACTTCTAAGACTTCAAAAAAAACCTCTAAAAATCTCTGAAATTAAAAACTTTAAAAAAATTTCTAAGAACTTCTAAAAACTTCTAAAAAGGAACTCTCAATTATCTGCAAAACTGCAATAATCTTTCTCAAACAGTCCCCCTCTTTCTAAAAATGTCTTTCTTAAACTGTATACTATCTCTAAAGGTATGCACATAATTGGTAAACAAAAGACACATTGACATTCTCTTTCTTTGTAAGACTTTTTCTACAAACTATTACATACCCTTTTCTCTTCTAAGATCTTACTCTGTCAGAATTTTTACAACTCCTAGCACCATTTCTAGATCTTCTCTTAATCTTATTAAACACAAGAATCATCACACCCTTCGTGATTTTAAACTATCAAGCCACCTCTTTATTTCTGAAGCTTTTTCTCTTTAGCATCTCACAATCACCTCTAATGCTTCTAAAAAAAAACACAACAAAAACAAACTTTAAAAACTTCTAAAAATGAAACTCTTTTCATAACAATACCTCTAGGTCTTTCTTTAACATATTAAAACTTAACTGTGGGGTATCTCTTGGAAAACTAACTCTTTGTGCTGGAATTTCACTCTGTTCTTTTTCTCTATCTCCACAACTGGAATCAAAATAATTCTGTATTTCGATTAGGCTCTTCGTACTATAAAAAAGTCAGAGATGAGAGCTAAACTCAATTCACAGATAAATTCTTCTTAGGAAAGGAGGGGAAAGGTGGAAGTTAGCGCGGGGTCTCACTCTTTGCAGCTAGAACTGCTCTAAGGTCAGGGCTGGGCGGAAGCCAGGCGACCTGTGGGACATCTGGTGGCATTGCTATGGGCTATGCGTTCGGGACAGACGTGAGTTCTGATGGGGCTCACAGAACGGCAGCGGCGCCCCTCACGGCACAGGTGAGGCAGCCCTCCCCCGTCGGCAGCACGGGCGAGCGTGAAATGAATAGAACCAAAGAGACTCCAGGTTTTAATCACTGTGGTGCATAGTATATGTTGTGTGTTGTATAGTTGTGCTATTAGATGTTGTATTTGAAGTTGCAGTATTACATACCTGTTATTTTGAATTGTTTGTGCCAGTGTTGTGCCCTGTGCTCCGGGCTGTGTGTTGACCTTTTCCCCAAGTCCCGAGTTTCCCCTTTCCCCTTTCCACCGAGTTAAAAGCCGTTGCCGCTCCCCGCCTGCCCGAACCACGAGACCCCGCCTGATATGGAAATCGAGTAGACCCCCGAAATGCTCAGCTCCAAGGAGAAGTCCAGTTCGCAGCAAATAGTCCCTAGACCAACGAGCTCACCCAGAACCGGGACTTATGGAGGACACTGCTGTGGGAAGAGGACACCCAGCTACCTGGGGAGGGTCTCCAACTGGTTGAGGTGTTCTCGCTGACCTAGAGAGTGACTGAAAGGAGAGACACCCCAAGACCGAGCCAGGCAGATTAGACTTCCGAGAAACCCTCGCGAGGAAGGAGTCCCGATTCTGCAGAAAGGAGACGGAGGGAAGCCGCAGGATCGAATTACACCTCCTCGTCAGCGGTGCCCGAGGGGACAGCAGCGGCGACGGCAAAACTCCACCCAACCCCCCCCTTCTCTAAAAGAGCTATTTTAATAAAGGTACAAAAAGGAGTTAAAACAAATCTCCTGCCCTTTTTTTTGTTTATAACAAGCGGGGGGGCAGGGCTGCTGTGGGCACTGCAATGGCGCGGGAAAGACGGGCGGCTGCTTCGGGGCAAGCAGCGCCCGCGTGGGCAGCTCGGCGCGGAGGCGGCACTGACACGGGGGCCGGGCCGGGCGGCAGCGCGGGCAGCAGCGATGGGGGTCAGTAAGGACAAGCGGTGGCGTGGCCAGCGCCGGGGTGGGCTCTGGCGGAGCTGCGGGCAGCGGCCATGCAACGGGAATGGGCACTGCGCAGGCTGCGGCACAGACGGGGCAGTACTGCTGCGGGCAGCGTGGCTGCCCCGGCTGCGGCGCGGACTGTAGGGGCCGCGCAGAAGCTACTGACCATACCCTGGGGAGATTCTCCCCCTTCCCTCCGCCTGCTCTATCTCCAGTACTTCTGTCATGCAAAACAACTCTCTCGAATCTATTAGCACTTCAAAGACTTGGTTACTCTGAGCTTCCCAAATCACAGCTACTAATTCTCCTCCCATCTTTTCCCCTCTGCAAGCCTGATCCCGCAGCTCCTTGCTCTGTTTGCTCAGAACTCTACTTTGGTTTGCAGTTTCTCTCTTCAGTCCTCCCCCGCTGCTCAGACATCCTTCACTCTTCTTTTCTCTCTCTTTTTCCTAACACTTGAATAGCACTTTCCTCTTCCCCCCCCTCCGCTAAGACACAGAAAACTCTTTCTCTTAACAATACAATACAATGCATCTCTTTCTGGAAAACTTTAAATCAACAATCTGCACTACAAACACATTCATTCTTCATTTACTCAATTTTATTTCCTCAGTAAACTTTTCTCACTCACACACACTTTCACTCACAAGGGGACAATATAAACAGTCAACACAAGAACATGGTACCTTTTCTTAATTTTCTAGGTTTTTGGAATTTTCAAACCCTCAACCTGGCAGCCTGTAAGCCTAAGTTTTCTTGGAGTTTTCCAAACCCCTCAACTCAGCAGCTGGTAGGCCCAAGTTTCTTGGGTTCTCAACTGTCTTGGTTTTGAAAGAAGACAGGTATCTGCTAAAGAGAGGCAGGGCCTCTCTTGGGATGGATAATTCAAATTCCCTTCCCTCAAATTATTATAATTTAGAAAAAAAAATTAAAACGGCTCTCAGGCAGAGATATGGGGATAGGAATAACAGTTCTTTACTAATAGGTATAACAAGGCAAACAAACAACGACAACTACAGCAATTAATAGCGAAAACAGAACCAGGGACCTTGACGGGGCTTGGTCCTACAAAACCCAGGGCAGGCTGGTCTCTGGGGACTCCAAAAAAAGGTACCAAGCTGGAACGGTGGGGTATCCCGGGCTGGTGGATCGGAAGAAGTTCGGTGCTCCGCCGGTGGTCACTGGGGGGCAGGGATGTCTGGCAGGGAGGCCAGTGCGGGCCCGCGGTGCAGAGCAGCTCTAAAACAGCGCCGAGGCAGTGGGACAGGGCTGAGACAGCTCCAGCAGGGCAGCAAAGGAGGAATCAGGATCTTCCTGGACACACGAGCAGATGATAGCAGCTCTCTTCAGGATCAAATCCCGGTGGTGCCAGTGAGAAACCCACACAGCAACGGCAGCCCTCTCTTCTACCGATGCAGACCACACCAAAAGTGAAGCTGCCTTCCAGCACCGTCTTTCTCCCCCCCTCGCAGAGACAAAGGGTGTAGCCAAATACCAGGGTCCATCTTTTTTGTTTCAGCTGAGCACTGATAAGTACCAGCAATTAGCTGCCAAGCAACCCTTGGGAAAAAATTCTATAGGTGAAAAAAGAAAAGAAACCTAACCCCCAACATCAACTTAGAAAAAAAGATTTGGGGCCCCCGTTTTTCCTTTTAATCTTGTTTCTCAGTGGATTGTACTGGGAAACACTCAGTTCCTTCTTAAAAAAAAGAGATCCAATCCCTTTTCCCTGGGACTCCGTCCCAAACACCCTGGGGGTTTCTTTCACACACCTCACAACCCCCTTAACCCGCTCTCTTAAGAAGTACTTACAATCCTTTTTCTTTCTTAGGTTCTTCGTGCACGATGTTTTTACGGAGCAAAAAAACACACCGCAGTTTTGGAGCTGTTTTCTTCCCCTTTTTGCTTTTACTTTCTCCTTTCTTGTCTCTTCGGGTATTTTTACCTGCAAACCCCCAATTCTCACAAGAAGCAAGGCTTGGGCCGCCAAAAAAAAAATTGGCGGGGCGCCCCCCTCACCTTTGGATCTCTGGGGTTTTAGGGATGAGGTATATATCCCGGACGAGCCCCCAAATTGTGAAAAACGAGGTTCACTTTTTTGGAAAAATTTAGAAGTTTAATAAAAAAATTTAAGAAAATAGACAATTAGGAGAGATAAAAGCAAAATACATTTTCTCGGCCGAGGGTGCCTGGCACAGAACCAGCTAGCAGCACACTTTTTACCAAAAGTTTTCTTTTTAAAAACATCTGCCTGATGCATATTAAAATTTCACGTGCATGATTCAAACATTCTATTGGAGTGAGAATCTCTTTGTTTTAGTCCTTACTCCCCCTCCCCACTTCATCTAGCAGACTCGTCTCTATTCTATCTGATAACACAGGTCTATAAATTCTTCTCCTGGAGTTCTGGTCAGTTTCATTCAAACAAGATACTGATAACAGAAGCAATCTTTAAACAATAGACCCTAATGTTCTCACAATGAGATACTATCACATTTCTAAATTCTATTAACAAAGAAAATACAGTACAATCTTCCTACATTCTACATACAATATTCATTTTAATATTTGTGAAAAGCCAACTATATACTATGCATTTATAACAGTGCATATATGGTGAACAGGAGCTGAACAGGATGACATAAACTTAACAAACCAATAGAACAATGAAACCTAAGAGATATTAACATGTGGCTGCAAAGGCCCATGGAAGGAAGATTTTCCTCACCCTAATCTATAGGGGTGTTTCTCCTGGTGTCTGCCTCAGCCCCTCCACAGCTGAGGCACAATAACCTTGGTGGCAGGCCCCTGGGCCTCCACATCTTCTAACAGTAACTATCACACTAACAGTACAACATTGGGACACTGGGAATACTTAAACTTGATAGTCTAGCCCAAGGACTGCAGTAAGTTTTAATAAGACTATAAAGTCATTACTTGGAGTACCATTTACCATGGTTTCACTTGTCAGAAGTCAAGAAATGGACAGTATTTTAAAGACCCATGGCTCAGAATCTGCCATTGTACACTGCCATGCTTCCATAGTCTGAACCTGAGCATTAATTCTCAGAAATATCCCGGGAGTATGAAAAAAATGTGCTAATCAGATTAAGTGCAGTGTTGGAATTTTCACTTTAAAATAGTAAGCCTTACCTTAAACACATGGTAAATCTAGCAACTGCTATAGTGCTGAATGTGTTTATCTCCCCTTCTTTCTGTAGCTCATTTGGTGACATCATCTATACAACAAAATTGTGGGAATAAAGCCCCAAAAGCATTTAAACCCAGGAAAGGCACCAAACCAATCACTCCAAAGAGATTTTAAATTATGTAATAAACTTTCAGGTTCTTCCTTCTAGAACAGGCATGATGGAAGAAGGTGCAATGCTGGGCAACATTCTGCATGAGAGAGCAAGGACCCCAAGGACTAAAATCAGCAAATGGCAAGTGAGGGAGTTTTACTGCAGGAGAGGAGAGAATTAGGGAGAATTCACCACGGGAGTCAGACAGGAGATTAGTTTTCATTTGGTTTAGCTTCAAGTCAAATGTGCTTCTAAATCTTTACAGAGAGAGATGAATGTAGTTGTGATTGTGGGTTTGGAAGACAGAGGAATAGGGAGAAGACTGGCAGCAAGATTGCCCTTGGCCACAAACGCCGCTTTTGCTTTACAAAAGCAGAGGTGAATACTGAGCTGTGCAGGCTCAGCCCTATGCAGAGCAGCCTGGAGAAGACAAGCCTCAAACACAGGACAGGACAAAGGCCACAGAAAGCTGCTTCAGCCTGTCACCCCTGAACTGGATGCTTCTGCTTAAAATATCCCAAACAATTCCACAGTGTCTCCCTTTCCTCCACTTACCGAGCTCCAGACTCGATTATAGTACAGCTGTAATAAAAAGAAATTAACAAACCAACAAGTTTGAATCTGTGAAATTCATTTTACTTTCTTGCATCCATTTTTGTTTCTCTCAAATTGCCTCTACCCAGTTACTTTTCCTTTTTCAACACCCCATTCCCTGTCCCCCTCCCATAAAATGCAGCCCCTAGTTATAGGGTAATTTCATCCTATAGCTTCTTATAACTTGTTTTTTTTTAAGCTAGTGATTGTTTAATTACTACTTTGAAGTCAATTTAGCAGAAGAAAAATCCCTAGTTTAAGGTGGCTTTTTGCAACCCCACCAAGCTATTCAGCAGGGCATTCATCCAGGATACAAAACTAGGCTGAAGCTTTAGGAGTTGAATGGATCACTCCAGCAGAGATTTAATTTCCATGAAATTCCTCCATGAAAATCCACTCACTCCTCTTAGATCTGACAGACAGGCAAAGACCAGTCACTACCTTTGAACTGAGTAAGTTTTAAATGCATTCCACCCCTCTTTGCCCTCCATGTAAAAATGAATTGCTGAGGCTCAGAGCGCCCTGGTAGCCTTTAAACCACTCACAGAGTGCGGGCAGGAGGGAAAGCAAAGGCAAGCACATGACTCCGTGATGACTAAACTTAGGGTGGTTCGATGAATGAGCCCCAAATCGCTCTGCTGCCGACTCTGTCCCGCTGCGGCTGAACCCAGAGCTGTTCCCGCAGGCCCTGCCGGGCCACGGTTCGCGGAAACCTGCGTGCAGCCACGGCCTGGGGCAGAACCGGTCCCGGCGGCCCCGGTTCTCTGGCCCTGTGTGACAGCGCCCAGAGATACTCCGCCCGCCTGATGTGCTATTTCATTGTCGAGTGTCTGCGCTTATAAACCAAACTCTCCCCGCAGGCGCGGCGAGCCCGGCCGGTTGCGCGTCGGTTCCCGAGTGTAACACGGGAGAAGCCGCCGCTGTCGCCGGGAGCTCGATGTGCTACCCGAGTGCTGCCTGCAGCACGGTCCCGGTCCTGTGCGAGAGCTTCCCTGTTCCCTTCGCAGCGGGAATCATCCCCATCCCCGGCCGTGTGCGGTGCGGAGCCCCGGCCCCTCCCGATCCCCTCCGACGCGGCAGGTTTCTGGACACCAGCACGAAGCCGAGCCGCCGGCGCGGATCTGGATCCCGCACCTCTCCCCCCGCCTCTTTCCGCTCCCTGCAACTCCTGGACTTCCTGCTACTCGTGTGTTTTAGAAAACGCTCACCCCGAAGTGACCACGTGCGTCACTTAATGGTTGGGACAAAACACGGGGGGGTTATCTATTTATAAAGCTTTAATATACCAGGCAGGCTAGATTTTTCTACATTTATTCACTTCACTTTTCTTCATTTAACAGCTGCCAACTCGCTCCTTATTTTCCCGAGTGGTGCTGCATCCCCACCTCTCTGTGCAAACCCTATTCCCTAGTCCTGGCTGCTGTTTTAACTTTGCTTGGATGCACACTTGGTTGTTCGAATTTCAGTCCATAGCTAAGCGCCGCTTTTCTTGCCTTGAAGCAACTATTCAGATCATCTCCTGAAGTTTGCTGATTTTCCCCTTAAGCCTTGTTTTAAACCCTCAGTTTCGAGATCTTTCCTGAATCTTGCCCGTTGGCTCTAAGCGGGGGGCGGGGAGGGGAGTGTCCGCAGTGAACCCCATTTCCCCTTCTCCCATTCCTGCTCCCCCTCCCCGGAGCTCCACTCGCGGCTCTGAGCGAGCTCCGGCGGCTCCCGGGCATTTCTCGCCGCAAAGCTGCGGATGCCTTTGCATTCCAGGCACAATGACCCTCTGTTCCCTGGAATCTTTCTGCAGCTCCAACATCTAAATCACCAGCCCCACAACAGGCAGAATCCGCTGCTCTTTCCGCCTTTGAAATGTTTATCTTTGCACCTCCTAACTCAGGTTTATATGCTCCAACAAAGAATTTGGGAACCCCTTATTTTCCTTTTGAACTCTTTTTCCTCTTGAATTTTTTTAATTGCTGCTTAGCAGAGGGGTTTTTTGTTTGTTTGCTTGTTTGTTTTCACTCTTTTTTCTCCCTCTCAATCCAATTTTTCAAACATCAGTGATTCAGATCGATTAGCTTGACTAAAAAAGTCCTGAGACTGAAATTAGGAGACATATCTCCTCCCAGTGTTTTCTCGCCATTCCTAAAAGTTTGTTTGCTACCACAGGACAAAAAAAAAAGTTTGACCAATATAATTTCACTTTGATGTGATGGTTTTATTCTAGAAAGGCTTAAAACTTTTAATACCTTTCCTTAGCAGTCCTGACATAAGGAAACACACACCTAGGTGGTTTCATTCAGTGTGAGAAGGGGTCTGACAATACACAACTAAACACACAGGAACTCATCTGTGTTTTAGCTGTTGGAATGATATTAGTTTGTTGGAGGAAATATACACCTTTAAAAACCAAAGAAATGTTGCAGTTCATGCATTAAGCAAAACTTATTTTTAAAATTCAGTCAATTTTATAGGACCTATGTTTGAAATGCTTACATTTACGGATTACAAACTATATTTGTTGTAAACTCACTTAATTTAATTGCATCACCACTCAAACTCTTCAGAGGTTCTTACTTTGTTTTAACATTTGCATTGGGTTCTGAATATATGAAACATGGCTGCGGTTTAAGTGCTGTTATTTAAGAACTGTAGAGGTGTCAGACCTCATTACACCGAATTACTAGAAAGCTCTGCAGAGTATAGACAGGCAATATAGGCTGCCTCTGGTAACCCTGACAATTGCCCTTAAATCCTGACCTACAGGATTCCTGATATTCCAGCCACAGCCCATTCTTTGTGTACAAACTGAGCAGAGACACATTTATATAGAAACACATTTCTGGAGGAACTTCAAGGGTATCTCCAAATCCCCGTCAATTGAAACCAAATTAGGACATGAATCAAAATTTCCAGGAGTGAAAAATTTGGAATACGTTATTATCATGTTTACTCAGAATTATCTGTTCAGGTATGTTTTATTGCACCATAGTTGCTGAACTGAGGGAATGAAAAACAGTTGTTGTTAAAAACAGAAAAGTAACAAATTTTATCTGGATTTACATCAAAATCCCATAAGAAAAACTATAATAGGTGAAATATATTGCAGAAGGATTATGGTAAATGTTTGTTTGCTCTCAGAATTGGATCATCAAAAAATTATAAGAATTATAAGGAATATAAATGAGACACAAACAAGATTTTTGACACAGACTTTATGTTTGTGGGTGAAGAAAATATTAACTAAATAACAGCAATAATATTTCACTTAACCAAAATTAAATAATTGGGCAGAAGTGAATTCAGAGATGCTTTATTAGGTGTTGAGGTACCCCTATGTGGTACGAGTATGGGTAAATTGAAATACAAATGCTGCAGAAAGGATGTCTTCTACTTCAGTTTCCATTTAAACTTCTCACTGACATTAGAGGAGGTTCAGTGTGAAGTGGAGGCAGTCTGAAGTCCTGAATTTCTGTCTCAGTTGACTGAGGATTAATAATCATAGAATCTGTCTTCCTCCTCTGTGGGATTTTGATCCTCCTGATCCAGCAGTGATCAGACAGTGGCACAGTTGTTTCAGCCCAGATTCAAACAAGCAGGTACCTCTGTCTCAGAGCCATGCTGGGCTCAGAGACTAAATTAATCTGGTGAGGAGTCTGAAGTCACACAGGAAGTATCTTATTGATCATAAGAGAATGGAAACTTCCCTTGAAGTCATCCTACAACACGAGTGATGTGCACTAAGAGCGCAGATGACAGAAATCTGCAGCCTGTTCTGCAGTGAGCAACCTTTCAGGGCTTCTGTAGGGCAATTTGTCAGAGTGGTGCTTTTATGGAACAGATTAGGAACAAACCCACAGATAGATAAAGGGAAAAGGAAGAAAAGAAGCAAGACAGGATGAAAGAGAAAGAAAAGACAGGAAGAGAGGGAAGGAAGAGAGGAAGAGAGGAAGAGAGGAAGAAAGAGGGAGGGAGGGAGGGAGGGAGGGAGGGAGGAAGGAGGGAAGGAGGGAAGGAGGGAAGGAGGGAAGGAAGGAAGGAAGGAAGGAAGGAAGGAAGGAAGGAATGTAAATACTATTATTTATCCACTATAGTGCTAATCTTTGACTCATTCCAACTGTGTATCCCAAAACTCAGCTTCAAACTTTGGAAACAGGATTTCTGACCAGATTACCAATGAACACAATTAGCCTTGACACATTTGCTTCATAATAAAAGTAGGCTGAGTCCCAGTGCAGCAAATGAACAAAGTAAAACCAAACAACAAATATGTATTTAGTCAGACACTGAAAGTTTGAGTTTTCAAACTCCCCAAAGGACGTGGTATTGTGTAAGCAAAAGAAGCACTTCTAATTTCCTCCCACCATCTTCAACTGAACTTTTCTGCATCCTTGTTCAGACTCCAGCCTTTGCTTCATGCTGCAATCAGCCAATTCAGCTCAGTGAAGAGAGACTGAAGGAGAGCCCCCTTTGTACCTCTGTCCCACTTCAACACCAACTTGGGCACACAGAGAACTGCCCCACCACTCACCTAGCTCTGCCAAGCTGGTTTGCCACAGAAACCTCAGCAGGATAGCAACTCTGGATCTCAAAATTTTGGATACCCATCACATAAATCGATTTTATGCATCTGTGTGAGACAGTGTACAATGTGACCTACAAAAATAATTTGTGCAGGCATAATTGCCTGATAAATCAATTAAAAATTAAATAGTAACAGAAGGAGTTACCAAAACACTATTCCCAAACGGATACAGGTACTCTGGGCAGCTTACTCCTCTTCTACTACAGAAGTAAATTATACAAGTTCAAAGCAATTGACATGAGTTATACCTGCCTTTGGAGCTTCCCACATTCAAGCAGCAGCTCTCCAGCCACATGCTGATGAAAAGCTCTGGAAATGCAACAATTTTGGTTCAAAATCTCTGGGACTGGAAGCTTATCCTCTCAGTCTTGCCCTAAAAATGGACTTCCTTACAATATGTATTAGACCTCTGAGTTAAACTGATAGCTAAGAGGCACAGGAGAGGAGGGGAAGAGAAATTAATCAAATATCCTGCTGCAGCCAGATCTCAGAGGAAGTTGTTGCTTCCTGCAGCTTGGGTAGGGAAGCCCTACAAGCCAGATGGAGATTTGCTTCAAGAAATATCTATTTAGGTAAGTCAAAAGCTGGGCAGGAGCAATCAGAGAGAAGTGCCAAACAAGGCTGGAAAGAATACCACCGGTCACAGAATCACAGAATGATCTGGGCTGCAAGGGACTTTAATGATCAACTAGTTCCAACCCCTCCGCCATGGAAATGCACGTTCTTGCAAAAAAAAAAAAAAAAATCAGAAGACACCAGATCTTATGCTCTGAGGATAGATAATCCCATCATTATGTTATAGGAACATGGTGCATCCACAGTCAAGCCCTTTATTTGTAGAGTGACAAGGACATTGTGGAAGGGAATGGAGAGATATTGCTGCCTCCAGCTTGCTACTTCAGTCCTCTGCCAAAGATTGCCGAGCCGAGCCTGTAGATCTAAGGACAGAGTGACTGGTACTGGTACTGCACACTCTCTGTCTTTTTCTCTTTTTAATGCAAGTCGGTTGGAGAAGCAGCTTTGGTTTGGAAAGTATCCCTTATCTGACCCTCTTACATCTGACTTGTGAAGAGCTGTGTTGCTCTGTAGGTTCCCAGGTTTTCCTGGAGGTTCAGTACTGTCTATTAAGAAGAATTTTCTTTGCCTCCTTTTAATAAAGATTTCTCCTCCTGCCAGCAGGTCTGTGTTCCTTAAGAGCAGTGGAAGGGTTTGGAGATGTCTCTACCTGACATCTGTGATTTCTGTGGGTTGTACTGGTTATTGGACACAGAAGTCCATGGGAGTGTTGGAAAAAAACTCTTTCCCATCCTGCACTCCATCATCCTGCAGAACAGCCCTGTGTAAACCTCTGACAGGGTTAATGGAGGTGGGGGAGCCTACTGTTGCCCTTTCACAGCTGAAAGGGCACAGGAGAGCAATTACAGCTCTTCATACTCACTTAAAGGTATTTTGCTTTTCATCAAAACAACAAACTGTCTTGGTTTTGAAAGAAGACAGGTATCTGCTAAAGAGGGGCAGGGCCTCTCTTGGAATGGATAATTCAAATCCCCTCCCTTCAAATTATTATAATTTAGAAAAATTAAAACGGCTTTCAGGCAGAGATATGGGGGTAGGAATAACAGTTCTTTACTAATAGGTATAACAAGGCAAAACAAACAACAACTACAGCATTAATAGCGAACAGAACCAGGGACCTTGACGGGGCTTTGTTTCACAAAACCCGGGGCAGTGCAATCTCTTGGGACTCCAAAAAGCACCAAGCTGGAACGGTGAGGGATCTCGGGCTGGATCGGATAAATTCCGGAGCTCCGTCGGTGGTCACTGGAAGGGCAGGGATGTCTCGGCAGGACGAGGCAGAGCAGGGCCGCGGCGTAGCAGAAAAGAAACCTTCAATTCAGTGCCGAGAAAGCAGCAGCGGTGGGGGCAGGACAGCAGGAGGAGAGCTCAGGATTCCTGGGCACAGCCGAGCAGATGATGGTAGCTTTCCTCAGGATCAGACCCGGGTGGTACCAGTGAAAACTCCCGCAGCAAGCAGCAGCCTCTGTGCTCTCCCCGATGCCGAGCGCAAGAGAGCAAAGCTGCCCCCAGCCCCGTCTTTTTTCCTGCCCGCTCCCCCCCCCCCCCCCAGAAACTCCCGGAGACAAAAGAAAAAGAGTAGCCAAGCGCCATGCTCCATCCTTTTGTTTCACCTGAGTGCAAATAAGTACTCAGTAGTTAGTTGCCTCGCAACCCTTGGGAAAAAATTCTATAGGTAAAAAAAAAAACAAGAAAAAAAAAAAAAAAACAAGAAACAAGCCTAACCCCCAACACAAACATAAAATACATTCCTGAGGCTTGTAATAAAGGATGATAATTTTTGTAGTATGTAACTTTAAACATGAAATTATGTGAAAAACGAGGCTCACCTTTTTGGAAAAATTTAGAAGTTTAATAAAAAATTAAGAAAATAGACAATTAGGAGAGAGAAAAGCAAAATACATTTTCTCGGCCGAGGGTGCCTGGCACAAAACCAGCCAGCACACCGTCTAACAGAGTCCTTTTCTTCTTATACATGAGCCTGTTGCATATTTAAAAAATTCACATGCATGATTCAAACATTCCTTTTGAGTGTGAATTCCTCTGTTCAGTCTCAACTCCCCCCCCAGACACTCTCTGGCAGACTCGTCTTCGTGGCTCCACTCCATCTGATAACACAGGTCCATAAATTCTTCTCTTGGGGCTCTGGTCATCCTCGGACAAGATACTTGACAACAGAAGTTTAATTGCTTCCTTAGTGTTCTGACACTAAGATACTCATCACATTTCTAAATTCCATTAATAAAGAAAATACAGTACAATCTTCCCGCATTCTACATACAGTATTCATTTTAATATTTGCGAAAAGCCAATTATACACTATGCATTTATAACAAATTATAAAAATAATATTTAAAATGTAATTATATGGTTTGAAGTGTATTTTATATGTGACTTCCTTGTACATGGTGCAGGTTCATCTATATAATATGTCATGGAAATGTGTGACATATTATTATGTGCTTCAGCCTCAACATTTACTTAGCCAAGGATGTAATTAACTCCTTGATAGAATGAAGTACATCCATTTTGTATGAGTGTTTGGTCTATACTGAGCTGAACATTTATTGGAATAAGCTGCCTTCTCAGTTCTTTCAGCTTCTGTCCTTGTCTTAAATGGAAGCACTGAACAAAACAGAAACAAACCATTCTTAGCCCCAAATTCTATGTTTTTGTCTGATATTAGTTTCTTTTTGTTTTAGGAAATCCTGTTTTAAATTACCCTTCAGGCTGCTGAAGGTACCTGGTTGAGATGAGTACATGGAAATGGCAAGCTGAGTTTAGGAAAACTGGGTCATCAAACAAGACAGGACAGTTTGGAGCAGCCAGGAACTGCTGCTTCATTAGAAGTTAAACCTTCACTCACTAAATGTCAGAGCCACCAGCTGCAAAGGAAATCATCTTCTTATGGCATAAATGAGTGTGATCCATACATTCAACCAGACAAAATACATCCAGTATTAAATATCAGTGATTCAAGGCTGCTAATCTGGAAGTGACTTTCCAGTCTGGCTGAGATACAGCCAATATTTGATCATTCCAGTGGCTGATAGATTAACTGGTTTAATGTAATTCTGGTAAATTATAAATACCTTCCATTTCCAAAGAAAGAAGATATCTGAATAACACAAATGAAAAAGCCTTCTGGATGTGGATACTTGGTCTTTTCTTCCAATTTCCAGGTGCACTCCATATGTTCTTAGGAAAATCAGCATTGTACCTTGAGACTACAGGGTTGAATTCTTGAAAAGGGGAAGGGCTACAGGGGATCCAGAAAATAGCTTTAAAGAGATTCTCTTAACTTGTTTTTCAGGGAAGATTTGGGAGGCTTTGGTATACATTTCAGTACAAAACCCATTAATTAACAAACTGCAATGTTTATGTTGGGAAATGCATCATGCTCTTCTGTAAGCAAAATAAAATGTCCTTATCTTGATGGATTCTTTTCCAAAAAAAAGAAAAAAGTGAATGGATCACAGAAGCTTCTGCCTGCCTCAGAATTTGACTGAAAAGGGAAGATGAGAACATGTGGCAATCCACTGACAAGTGCCATGAAGCTTTTCAGAATTAACTGTTTCAGGTTTTGCACACATCTTTTTATTTGTTAGGAAACTAAGCAGAGCAACACTTGCTTAGAGGTAACACACTTTCCATGGAATACTTTACCTTGGGAAAGAACTCATTTTCCATCTTTAAGGATGGGATCAGCCTGACTCCTGAAGCAGAGAGGAGCCTGACATGGCACCGCAGGCTCCAACACTTGGAGTCAATAAATAAATCAGGAGTCTTATCTCAGCCCCCAGTGTCAGGGAATGACTCTCTTCTCTTCAAGCCCATCCTCCCTCCAGGATGCAACCTCGTGTTTGATCATTCCCCATCCCTTGCAGCCCTGTTCCAGCTCTTACACAGCTTCTGCCTTTTCTCTACCCTTGTTCTATTGCTCTTGCTGGGACCTTGGGAACTACTTCAGAGGATATGGATGTGCACAAAGCAGGGGGAGTGACCACCGGAGTCCTTCTTCAGAGTTGACTTTACCCAGGGCACTACACTTCAAGCCCCAAATTCCAACAATTAAATGCTGGACTGCACCTCCCCTTAAAGAGCCACCTTGTATCAGAAACATAAAAACTGAAACAGGGATGGGAGTGTGCTGAGGATGTTAAAGAGATGGACTATTGCAAATAACAACATTTATTTAGCATGATTAATCTTATTTTAAGGATGAAATACACATATTTAAGAAATGTACTTATTTCTTTCTTGACAAATTTCAAAGGTGGGTTGTAAATTTCCTGTCTGAAATTTAGTTTTCATTAGTCTTTTTAAAAGTGTAAGGGGTCCTTAAGAACCATGATTTAACTGGAAGAGATAATAATATAATATTTAGATAATAAAGAAAGTAATTTGTTAGTACTTCACAATAAAGTTACAAAGTGAAGTCCTTCTAAAAAGACAGCACAAAATTAATTAACCAATTTAATTACAGCTAGATATTAAAATAATATTGAATTTTTGCTGCTTGGCAATCATTATTTGAACGCTAAGAAATACTCCAGGATTAATTATGTGACTTTATGAATAGATATTCATTAAAGTTTGGATATTGAACTGTGTTTAATGAAACCTTTTCTCTTGAACTGCAATCTTAACTGTAATTTAACAAATCCTGCAACCTGAGTTCTGCTACATGAAATACCCTCTATGTCTTGACCAAATTTAAGGTCCTTTAACTGCCTTTTTATACAGAATTTTAGGCTTGGAGGAACAAAAGGATGCACTTTTCACGACCCTGGAACCCTGTGACCACTGGGAAATCAAAAGGGTGGTGACACGAAGGAAAACTATTGTCCACAAAAATAAGCTCTTCAAGGGGCACCAGGAATGCACAATAAAATCCCAGTTTCCTTTGTGTAGCTGTTTATGCCTATGGCTTGCATCATCCAGAGCTCAAGAATAGATCTAAACTAAAAAGGAATTCAGATTTCTAAGAAAAATCTATATTCTTAAAAAGAAAATCCAAAAACTATGTGAAAAAATCTTTTAAGAATTCATCATTTCTTTACAAATAAAATATATAAGTCTGAGGTAATGGAAATCCTCCTGTCCTCTCTGTGGGAATTGGAGAGGTAGATTTAAAAAGTGATTCTAGCAAGTAGGAGCAGATAGGAAAATAACCTGATTTGTCAGAACTGGAGAATTTAGTGAATTTGTTGCCTTCTGTTGTTACTAGAATGTAGCAGCATGTAAGAGCTTAATTAGAGAATGAGTTCTACTTAGACCTGAAAACATTTCAAGTAAAAAGGAAAAAAAAAAAAAAAAAAAAAAAAAAGACTGGTCTTAAATTCTTAATTAAGCAAAGCTGCAATTTAACCTAGTAGCCTTTTTCCCCCAGAAGACTGAAAAATATAGAAAACTAGAAAATAAAAAATATAGATAAATAAAATTGTGTGAGCCTCATGTTACACTCTGAAAATAATTTATTGTGTCATATTTTGTTAGAAAAATGTTTTAAAAAGTTATTGTTGTTTAAGTCTTATTCAAAGACTTTTTCTAATTCAACTTGAAATTAGTGAAGAGAAAAAATTCCATTGACTTTAGTAACCTTTGTCAAGGAACTGCCTGGTAATTTATGCAGAACATTATAATTAAATTTTCTTCTCATAAAATTGTTCAATAAAAATGTGTCAAATTTGCAGTTACCACACTTTTGTTTGTGTTTAAATGTTACTCAGGTATTTGCAGAGCAAAGTGAAAGAGCTGTGTGAGTGGAGCAAGTTTAGGAAATGAAAATGGTCAGATACTACTTGTAAGCAAAAATGAAATCAACAGATTTTTCTCATTTCTCCTTAGAGACTTTTCAAAAAAGTAAGCAACAGCAGATTTGGAGAAAAAACCAAACAAACAAAACCACAGTTCAAAAAGCTGTAGCTTTAGCAGTTTGCTTTTATATCAGGAAAGTGAAGAAGTTTTTTTTTTTTTTAAAGATTGTTTTAAAATTGTATACTTTTACAATTAAACCGATTGTGAGAATTTATTCATAGGGAATGATGCTAAAAGCAGACATATTTTATGTTGCAGCTGTTGGTCGTCTCTAAAGAAATATGCAAAATAATCACTTTTGGAAAAGACAAACTGTCCTGGAGGCAGTAACTTTTAAGTTGCTAATGCACGCGATCTTTTTTAACAATCATTTTTGGTTGTGGGTTTTATGGGGAGAGCAGAGGATACGATCCTGCTGAAACTGGTTGTGCACAAGCCAGGAGAAGCTGCAGGACAAAGCCCCGAGGAGCCCTCGCCGGGAGCCCAAAGCCAGCAGTGACCTCTGGAGCCCTGGGGCACCTCACGCCGCCTGCACACCCTGCACACAAACTGCACTCACTCCCAGCCGGGGCTGCAAGCGCTCTGCGAAGTGACTTACCAGATTTCTTACATGACAAAGAACTAATTTACCTGGCATTCTGTGTAATCTTGTAACAGAAAGTAAAGAATTGAAACGCTCTTAAATGTTGATGCAGTTTTTTCACATATAATCAAAACTTGCTGTTACAGAGGTTGAAAGGAGATTGCAAACAGGCAAATCTCAAGGGGGAGGAATCATGTTAGAATTCATATTATTCTCACTGAATCTTCAGTCTTCATAAAGTTTTGTGCTTTCTGGTTAGTAAATAGAGGAACTATTTCCCTTCTGGGCAAGGCAAAGCACTGTCACAAACTACAGTGATGCCACAAGCCATGGCAGTCATCAGCATTTTTTAATGCAACACTCATCAGAAGGAATTTAAGAGAAGATCTGTCTAAATGAGTAATGTAGAAACGAAAAGTCAAGCTAAATCAAAATAAACAAACAGAAAAGCATATTTTCTTAATACTTTACATTACACTCTATGTAAGGTACAAAATCTCTGATGCACTGAACGCTTAAATTATACAGAGGTTCATGTGGAAAATCCTGCTGCAGAATCTGCATTTCGGTTTTAGATGTAAATTTAAATATATATATACTGTGTGTACTCATGTATTTTGCCTTCAAACCTTTTATGTTCTTAACAAATTGCATGGAGTTTTTTTAAGCAGAACAGCCAAAATCTAACACAGAGATACATGGCAGAAAATATAATTTAAATCACTAAACAGATATAATTTTTTCTGCCTTTTAATACAAAATTCTGGGTCCATTATAACAAAAGGATGCACTTTGCACGACCTTGAGAGCCTGTGATGATTGGGAAATCAAAAGGGTAGTGACACTAAGGAAAACTATTGTCCAGAAAAATAAGCCTCTCCAAGGGACACCAGGAATCCACAATAAAATCCCTGTTTCCAAGAAAATTCAGGCATTTCCATCAAAAAAGACTGGTAAGATAAATAGAATGTCCTCATAAACCACAGATTCTTAATAATACAAAATGTCTAAGTCCATGGTAAACAAAGCCCCAAGGAAAACTAACATCTCCTAACTCAGGCTTCTCAAGACCTGAGTCATGACCCAGTGCCTTGTCACAAGGTACCTTAAAAGCATTTCTGAGGTGAAATTGCAGGGAATTTGTTTAGCATAACATATATTTCAGTTAGAGTTTCACTCCTTGCAGAGCTCATAAAACTCCTACAACTGTCTCCTTGCTCATAGATGTGATTTCAGGGTTAACAAGGATTGCTGCTGCTATCTTTTAAGGATTTCAGTTTCCATGTGAACACACACTGATCTGAAAGAAACCCCAGCACGTTAGTTGCTTTCTTGTTTTCTGCCCTTCAATTTTGTGCAGTTTTGGGTTTTTATCCCCAAGTTTTTCAATAAATCCATTTGGAGACTCTAAAAATCAATAGTAAATGAATTTTGCTATACATTTTGCATTTTGCTTTATAATTTTGTATTAAGACTCTTAACCTTTCAATTCCTTTTTTTTTTGGACTTGATTCTTTTCAGTTTCTTTTAATGATCCCATGGGAGAATAAAATGTTTGTGATAGATTCAAATCTCAGAATGTACTATTTTGTGACAAATGAATGTGGCTATGGTGACAAAGTCATTTGCAGAACATCTGAGTTTAGGTTGAGTCCTGCCTGTAGCACTAAACTCACCTTATTCTACCCTAATCCTGAAGGAGGCAGAAGCCAACAAATCTTTCATTATTTTTTGCTGTTCAAAGGCATTTTTGCTATCAAATGCCAAGGTTTTGATAGTCATCACTAGCAAGAATTAATTGTACAAGGGAAGTTATACATATTAATATTTTTAGTTGATTTATACTTTTGAAAGGCTCGTTCTGCAAATATTTAGATACATGAGTAAACCTGCTCACATAAATAAAATTACTTGCATGTTTAGGTGTTTGCAGAATTGACTGATAATTTCCATAAAAATCTAAAGAAAACCATGTCTGATTTTTCTCAAAGAGTTAATAAAAGGGCATATGTAATGGGAGGATGTGAGAACTAGATGATTTATTTATTAACTCAGTTTAATACAAATCCTTAAGAATTTCTTCCTCCAAGAATTTCTACACTTTGGCTTTAATTTTAACTTTTTATTCCTGCAAAATCTTGTGGGGAGCATCATTAAAGGTAGAATATAATGAGTTTCAAGGACTGAATCACAATAATCTGTTTTCACTAATTTTTGCAAAGCTGACAACTCTGTCATGTAAACTGCAAATCTGCAATAGCTGGTTGCATATGGCTCATGTTTAATCAGAAAATAATTTCATGTAAGGAGCTGCACAGTAAACAGTTCTTAAACACTGACAGGACCTGGTGTCTTGAGATGCGTGATTCACATGGAAAAATATCTTTTGTCCACATCAGTTTTGTGGTTTTTGTGGGTTAATGAAATTACAGCACAGAAGTGTTGCTTCGTAATAGGCTACAGAGCAGGAGTAAATTTATGCAAACAGGGAGAGGGATGTCTTTCCCGAACTCACAACCCTAATTTCTAGGAAAAGACTATGCCAGGACGGATGATTTTTTTGCACATCAGAGGAGGCAGGAGTTGTCTCCTGGCTGGAAAGCGGCGGGAGGCGGCAGTGGCAGGACGGATGGAAGCCCCCGCGGATCGCCGGGGCTGAGAGTCAATCTCATTAGCTGTGCAGAGCAGCTTTTCCTGCCGCGTCGGATCCTGGACTCCAATCGGATCCTGGACTCCATCACATCCTGGACTGCCATCGCATCCTGGGCTGCCACTGCCACCGCAGCGATGCTGCTGCGCGTCCCGGCTGCCAGCGGTGCCCACCTCCAGCCGCTTCGCCGGCGTCTCTAGCTTCACTCCAGATGTCCCTGTCCCTCCCTGTTATTAAAGCGAGTGGATATTATTCCGTCTTTGGAATACTTTCCTAGTGCTGTACTTCAGCCTGTTTGCAGCCTGGGGGCAGAGCCACACCGGCTGGTGCCGGCAGCCAGGAAAAGCCGCTTCGAGGAGGGTTCTGCAGCTGGGACAGGTTCTGGACGGGGAATAACACCTCCTTCCCTCTGTTAGACATTTAGTTACCTCATCCTGAGGCAGAAAGGAACTCTCCTCCCAAAAGGATTTTTTTTTTTTTTAACCCCATCTTTGCATGTTTTTATGTGAACTCCAGCCTGTATCCATCCTCAGCCGTATTTCCCATCTGGGCTGGATCTGTGGACTTTATTACTCCAAGCAAGCACATTTTCCCACTGTGCTGAGGTCAATTACACATTCTTCCTCGTGGTGAGGTTTGTTTACCTCCTGTCATGCTGTTATTTTCCAACAGAACATTTTGAGCTCGGGATAACAGGATCATCCTTTTAGTATACACATCCCAAAATGTGTTAAACTACTGTTAATATATTTTATCATCTTAGCAGGGATCTGGAGCATGCATGACACACGCACTGGAAAAAAGAGTTGCCTTGGGATGAGAGGTGAGATCCTGTGTTATGCCTGTAGCCATAGAACTGGGAATATATAGCAGGTTTAAGATGGATTTATGCTCTTCTAATCCTGAGCTGCTCTGCAGGCTGGGGTAGATATCCTAGTGCTTAGTCAGCCTGAATCTCAATGTGTTTTAACTAACCTGTGAACTCAGCTGTTCCCTGAATTTGCAAAATGCTCCTGCGAGAGGCAACAACCTCTGAAATGCACCTTCCAGTGCCCAGCTCCTGTACAAGTGTTGGGAAGGGAAATCACTGAAGGGGAACTTTGACAAGCTGCATAATGAAATACCTCCCCCAAATGGATGTAAAAACTACTTCACACTATCCTGCTCCAAGGAGCTCATCCTAACTGGCAGGATTTTGAATTTAATGAACACATACAGAGATTTCTGTCTAGGACATCTGCTCCGATCAGTCTCTTGAAGCACAATCTGATATTGCACAGAGAAAAGGGCCTGAGGGATGCTCTGGGTGCTGGGTGAAGGACGAGCATCCTGCCACTTGCAGGTGGTTTGCAGAGCCCGCCCTGCACCTGCACAAGTTTTGTACATTTAATGGGCAACCCGAGAGCTTCTGTCTGTAACTTGCTCATGTTTCTGCTGAAAAAAAGAGAGGAATCCTTGCATTTCCTATTGCATACAACTGTCAGAATTCAAGAGTGGAAAAAAAGTACCAGCTGGGTTTTTTTGCTGTGCATAAAGATCAGGTGTGTGTGTAAACTCCAAGATTTCTTACATGTACAATACCCAAACCTCTGCCTCTTCTTAGAAGCTGCCTGACAGAAAGAGCTCTCAAAATCTAATACCTGCTTGACTCTCCTGAGTGCACACAATCTGATCAACAGGGGAGAGGTACATGTCTTCCCTGGGATCAACATACAAACCACAGGACACAATGGAAACATGAAGACAAAGTCTGGTCCCTGGGTCTTCTCATCAGGTCCTTACATCAAATATTGGTAATATATTTGGATTTCAGAGAAAAATGCAGGAAATGCTGTACATCATCCTGCAGTAACAGTTAATGAGCACAACAAAATAATTTTATGTGTAACCTGGAGTCAAATAGTAATTTATTGATTAATTTCTAAAATGCCACATGGTGTAAGGGAAGTATATTTTGGAAGGCCATGTCTCATCTAGAAATTACTTGAGCATATTTTTAAGTTTAGGCACAGAAAAAAAGGTTAAACCAGTCCTGTTTAGTTCCCCTGCCCTGAGGGAGGAGTTCAGAGAGTGCACAGAGGTGTGTGCGGGGCTGGGGCAAATTCTTCCTGAGCTGAACTTATGGATGGGCTGAAGCATCAACAGGAGCACTCATGTCCAAATTACCCACCATGTGTATAAAATATGTAGGATCAGATTCATGGTGCAGCCTGCCTTTGTAGCTTGTTTTGATGGAAAGAACATCGCTCCTCAAGACACAGCTTTCATGGTTTGCAAATTTACATGCTCCTCATTTAAGCTATTTACACAGTTTTAAGGGCTTAAGCACATATTTGGATTATGTGGCTCATCCAAATATTAAGACTTACAGAAAATCTAGAGAGTTCACAACATATTCTGATTGCCAGCTGTGGAGAAATAAAATCTATTAAGCAATTTTACAAAAGGGGAAGTTGTGCACTGTTACAAAATAGAAACTGTACTTCAGAATTAATATACAGGGACATATGCATGAATTAAAATGCTGTATTATATACACAAGTTAGAAAACTCATCAAAATACCAGTAATATTTGGCAAAATTGGAAACCTGTGCATGAGAGGAATTCACCCATCTGGAGTGAAATGAAGCAGGGAGGTTGTTACACAACAAAAACTTTCTAATGAGAAAGGCAAATCTCAAACCACAGATTTTAATGCAGTGGTGTGGACAGGTATAATCCATGATCTATCAAAACAGCAGCAGGATTCATGGGGTGTCTGAAAAGGTGTTTAACAAGACAGACTATCCAGAGAATCTGAAACAGAAAATAGATGGCCAGCATTCAAAACCCTGCCTTCCAAGAATTGATTTTGACATGAAAAAAATATAAACCCTGTTCCTCAGCAAGTTCATGTGGGAAACATTTATAATTTCAGCATTACACATGGCCCTATCCTGTACCACAAAAAGGCTCATTTAGTCATGCAAGTAGCTGCCATTCAATTTGACAACTTATAACCAGTTTTCAAGATTTAACCCACATGAAATGGGAAAGAAATAGATGAAGGACTGAGTCCTGCGAAAGGATGAGTTCATTTAACTTCCCAGGGTGTTATGAAGGTGGAGACAACTCACAGAATCAAACCCTATAGAAATTGCATAAAAGAACTTTACAGAAATGTAATTTCAGCCTGCTACAAAGTAATACAGATATATAATAAATGAACAGGATTAGAAAGCTAAATGCAGACTTTAATATACTTAGCTACCAAACTGTGAAGATAAATGAGGCAGAGTTCATTCTATACATTTAAATTTTGTTATAAAAAACATGTTTATAATAAGTTGTCAAAGAGCTCCTAAAAGGACAGGTTTGAGACATAAGTATGCAGCAGTCCTTTACAGCATGTCAGAAATACAGCAAATGTTACATTATTTATTACAGCAATCAATACAGTAAAAAACTTTAAATTAGACAAGAAGTCTATGACATTACTGTACTCTTGTTTCTTATTTTATATGTAGATTTGTCTTATTTAGGAGAGGGCTTAGTGTTTTTATAAGCATATTTCACTTAGCTAAAATGCAAGGTTACATAGCTTATTTGTATCCCTATTTTTCCCTATTAAATAGTTTTACAAATGAAGCAAATAGAAATTAAAAGGTGAATTCCAGTTTCAAATGTCTTACTAATACAATGACAAAAGTGTGAAATCTTTTTTAATAAAACCTCTATTATCAGTAATTTTTCATTACAAATGCAAGCACATAGAAACAACTCAGAAAACTAATACTGAATTAAATTTTTCATTAACATTGAGGAAAATCTCAAAGTATCTCTTTTTATTCTGTCCTCACAAGAGGAAAATTTTCATTCTACATCTTTTTCAGCTGAATGATTTAAAATAAAGACAGTTCAGCAGCACATGACAGGTAATCCACAGTTACACAAAAAACCCAAAGTGTGCAGAAGACAAATGAAGACATCTTTAAGGAACTCTGCTGCAATGATTTACCAGAGTTGTGACTGTGTGAGAATTCACAGAAAGAGTTTGCAGCCTCCCTCATATCAGGGGAATAACTGTAGCTAATTAATAAAGTGTCTTGTCTTAAATATTCCTTTGGGTTTTTTGTTTCTTTTTAAGATGACCTGATCTCTCCAAACATTTTCTTCCAAAAGTATAAAGTTTGTTGTCTGAAAGACTCCAGACCTGGCTATAAAATAGGGGTTTGGACGCTGATTTCATGCTGGTGTTCTGCAAGTTTAGATCTTCAGGCTTTCAACTATTCCCAAAGTTTTGAGAAATAAGTTAGATTTTATTAATCTGACAGAAGTATTTCCATGCAGGAACTGATCTTTGGATAGTTTGTTTTGAAAAGAAATTTGTTATTTCACGAAGATTCATCCCTCTTAGCTGTTTCTGATTTCTTTTATGCATTTGGATAGTTCAGCACAATTCACTGTGCCTTCTCCAGTATGAAAAAGGTCAGACAATAATTCTGATTTTGGTAGGGAACAGAAGTGGAGCAGAGAGTCCTTGATCATAGTTGTTAGAGTATGAATGAATCAGTAACCAAGAAGAGAGAGAACAGAATTATCTGCAGCACTGAGAAAAAAAGTGCAGTGAAGGAAACAAATATCTCCTCAGCACATATGCATGCATGTGGTTCCATTCCAGGAAAAAAATTCCAAATTTCATTATATTTGTTGTAAGGGTGAGGTATAGAATTTCAGAATAAACTCTGAAAGTGATTTTCAGTATTTTTTTTTTTTAATTTTTCATCTCTGTCTATGGGTTGCACCTCACTTAGTTTTGCTAAAAGACCTCCAGAACCTTCCCACAGTGACGTGTTTTACAAGCACCACCTTGCAACCTATAAATCACCATGTGCTTGAAAAGGCCGTCAAAACTCTCTGCCCAGCTGACATGGCATAGAACTGCTTTCACTACACAATACCCTTTATAATAGTAAGAAAAGTTCTGGCACTTTTTTCTTTGACCATTACTTTTTTTAGCAACTGATGTATTTGCAGACCCCAGGACTCCCTTCCAAGATACACAAAAACACAAGTCAAAGGTCAGCAGAAGGATGTAAAAATACCATTTAATCTTATCTGTGCAACACTTCATGCAGACATTTCATAATTTTCAGGCTCTCTTTGTTGAAAGACTAATTTATTTCTGAACTGACAAAAAGAGATAATCAATTTGCAGCATGAATTGAGTTAAAGCTCCTACCCTTACATGTAACTTTATTAATATATGATTTGAATATGCTTATGATACAAATGTTTATATTAAAGAATTTAAAATCAACACACAGCATATAAAACATTTTTTATATAAAGAAGAAAGTTTTCTAGTACTGTGTCATGTTTATTTGCTGCCGCCAGTTTAAAAAAAGTTTTGTTTTACAGAGTTAGGCATGAAGTATCTTTTCTTCGGGAATATTTTCCCTGTTATGCACATATGAGTTACTGGGACACTTTTGCATTTTCCATTGCTGTGTCAATTCACTATTTTGTTTCTGCAGGGGTGTTGATAACAAATTCACACACCTATGCTAAATTGCTGACTTCAGTGTTGAGCATTTTGCTCTCTTTTAGTATTTGTGGGTCGAGACCTCAGAAAGGAACTTTGCCTAATCCAGAGAAAATTTAATTTTCGAATTTGACTGCGTCCTCCATTACACGTGATCTTCCTGCAGCTCTGAACCAGTAAATTCCATATCAGTCCCGGGCACGACAACACAAAAGTTTGCAGAGAGCAACCCGGCTGAGGATTTCCACTGATGATGAAGAAACAAATTGCAGTTTCTGGAAGAAATGCAGAAGGAGCCTGTGGCGGGGTCTGCCTGCGCGGAGCCCTCCCGTGCTGCTCCAGCAGCGCCCGGACTCGGCCGCTTTGTCTGAAGCCTCACACGCGCAGCACCTCGCCATCCTCGCCCTCCAACCTGCGAGAACGGGGCCGCGGAATTCTAATAAAGAAATTAAACAGTAATAAATACGGGCGGGGGCGACACAAAAGCCCTTTCCTCTGTGTGTGCGAACGCAGTCCCGATAGATACTGCCCGGTTTCCATGGGGACATTTTGTTCACTCTTCAGATCCCGATGATCGGGGTGAGATGAGGCACTTTTGGGGCTTTTATCGCCGAACGGAGCAGACCCGCCCAGGGAAGTGAGGCAAAACTGTTCGTTATTAATCGGTTTTAGGTTATTTGGTTTTGTTTAAAAAACGATTACTTCTAATCCCTGAGGAACCGTGGCCGCTGGCTGGGCACAATTAGCACATTTTTAGCATTCTTGTGAGGGCCGCCCGCCAAGGCAGGACAAACACCCCGCGCTGGGGTCCCCAACACAGCCCGGGCGCGGGGAGACCCCTCGGGGTGCGCCCGGTGCAGCAGAACCCCTTGGGCCGCACCTCTGGGGTGCTCAGGTGCTGGAAGGCCATGGCGGGTGGACGGCGAGAGCCGCCAGCATCACCGTGTGAGCCCAGCACGGCCAGGACAGGACCCACCACGTCCTTACGGGGCTTTTCACCCCAAAACGGCTCAAGTTTCCTCCCATTATTGCGCTGGTGGCCCTAAGCGACTGCGGCCACTCGTGGCCGAGGCAGCTGCGGTGGCTCGCGTTCCACGAGGGACGGGCGCAGCCCCCGCGCCCCAAAATACCCCCAAATCCTTCACTCTCGATCCCTCACTCTCCATCCCCGCCGAACCCCGCAGCCGGCCCGGCCCTGCCCGGGGTCTCCTCCATTGCCATCCCCCCGCGGGAGGAAGGGGCGGCCGGGGGCGGCGGCTGCCATTGGTCGGGCAGCGGCGGCCGCAGCTGCAGGACACAATTAATTATGCTAATGGCGCGGGGAGCGGATGTGCTCGCTTCCCCCCGAGCGCTCTCCCCGTTTTTGGCTGGCCGGGCGGGAGGAGCCGCCCTGGCCCGATCACATGACATTGTCTTCGCGCCACTTTCGTAAAACCCTTTTTATTCCAGGGCAGCTCGGCTCCAAGGTACCGTGTTTATCTTCCCCTTTCTTTGCTCTCTCCTTCGCGCTCCTTTTTTTGTTTCGCCTTCCCAAAGCCGGCGCAAGCCCAAGGGCGCTCCCCGCTTTGCACCTCTTCTATTATTTTATTTATTTTATCGCTTTTCTCTTTTTTTCCCTCTCTCTTTCTCTCTCTGCCCCGCACCCTTCCCGAGCCTCGCCGCAATTAGTGCCGGCTAGCGCGGGCTGCCCGGGGCGGGGGACGGGCACCCTCTTCCCGGGCTCGATGCGGGGAGCGCAGGGGCGGCAGCGCTTTGCGGGGCGCGGGCGGCCTCCATCCACCTGTAGAAGTGCGTGGGGCTCATCCCGCGTGGGCCCGCGGGGCCTCCCACGGCCGCCCCGTCCATGGCCGGCGGCTCCAGCGGCACCAACAACGGACAGGGGAGGCGGCGGCGGGAGAGGCCGAAACTCGAGGCGGTGCGGGGAGGGGAGGCCGGGGATGGGGGGGTTGGGACTGTTTTTTGGGGGGTCCCTGCGTGTTCCTCCGGGCGCTGAGAAGGGAGTGCGTGTGTGTGGCGAGGGTGTCTCGCGCCGCCCCCGCGTGACCGGTGCGCGTGGGGCGGGGGGGAGGGGGCGCGCGCGCGGTGAGCACATGGCGGCGGCGGGGGGGTAGTGGTGTCGGTGGTGCACATGCGCGGAGAGCGCGGGGTGCACTGGGGGTTGTAGTGCGGGGCGGGCCGGCGGCGCGCGGGCGGAGGGGGCGGTCGGGCGCGAGCCGCACCACGCGCTCGGCAGAGCCGCTGCCGCCGTCGGGGCTCCGCGAGATCCCCGCGCGCGCTCCCGCGGCGGCCCCGCGCAGGCGGTCAGGACGGCGGGACCGGGCGGGACGGGGGCCGCAGGGAGCCGGAGCGGCGCGGACACGGCGGCGGGAGGCGGCCGCGCTGCCCCCTCGGGCCGGGACAATAGGGCCGCCTGCGGCCGTGCAGAGCCGCCCTCAGTGCAACTTCGCGCTGCGCTCGCTGCTCTCCCCTGCCCCGAGGCCGCGGGGCAGGCCGGGGTCCCTAGTAAGGGCGGCGGCTGCGAAGGGGGGGCGGGCGGGAGGCTTGGCGCGTTTTTGGGGCTTTAAATGGAGGACTGCATTTCCCACCGTGCTTTGTTCCGCCGCCCCGGCCGCGCGCGGTCCCGGACGGGGCGGGCAGCACGTGGCGGGACGCCCCGAGACCCCTCCCGGGACGGAGCCGCCGCTCCCCTTCTGCAAGTGCCGATACCAGCGCTGAGCGGTTCCCCTAGGGATGCTCCGGTTGCACCGGGCGTGAGGGACGCCGTGCACGTGGCGAGCAGGGCCGAGTAATCCCGGTGCCCGCACTCCAGAGCAGATGGTCGGTTCTGGGAGATAACGGCGGCCCGAGGGCAGATAATTCCCCGCGGGGGTGCGGACCCTCCCTGGCCCAGCCACCGGCACCCGGAGCGGCTCTGCTTCGGGGGGCGGTCCTCCTGCCCCGGGGCATCCCCGATCAGAGCCTTCCCACCTCCGCAAGTTTGTAATGCCGGGTTCTGACAACGCGGCTCCGGAGAGAAATGGAAATTTGTAAATAGGAAATTTTTCCCCCTCCCCTCCTATGCAGAGGGTCCCTCGCTTTTGTGCCGCACCGCAGCTCACGAGTAATCTGAAGTACAGATACTCTTATCTGATGCGTAGGGCAGAGGGTGTGGGATCATGTGTCAGAACTTTTCTTGCGCTACTGGAGGGGAGATGTTGGGTGATGCAAGACCCAAGGTAAAGCTCCAGGAGAAAGGTCAACTAAAATGTCTCTTGTGCTGTAGTAACACATGAGTGCAGGAAACCAAGATGTTTTGATATTATGGTGCTTTTCAACTGCCATTAAAATCTGGAAGAATCCATTTTTGCCTTAATTCAAGGGAAAACTAGCTGCAAACCTTTCCTTATTTGGTGTGCCCTCAGTTAAACTGACTTCTCAAAACTCTGAACCTATTTCTGCTCTTTGCTTTAATAAGAAAAATCTCTCCTAAACTGAGTAGCAAATCCATATCTGTTATGCATCATTAATATTGGTCTTCTCTCTTGGCAGGTACTGTTGGCTCCTGTGCTTCAGTCAAGATGCTTCTGTGATGCTTTAGCTTCACTGAAACAAGACCTTGAAATAAAAGAATTTGTGTCTGGTGATGGGCCTCAAGTTGTGCAAAAGTGCTTACAGTGCAGGTAGAGTTTAGGATCTACTGCAGTTTAAGCACTTCTGGCATTACTGTGGCGATTCCATGATGGTGGTGGGTCACAGACTGAACCAGGATTGTGCTGAGTTAAAACCATGCTGCAAATGGTCCTTGTGTTAAGGTGCATCTAGTGCAGTTAGTGAACTAGCGTAGAATCTACTGCCCTAAATGCTCCTTCTGGCACAAGCTGCTGCCTGCACATCCAAAAAAATCTGCGTCCATCTGGCTTTGGCTCAGCAATTACTGTTTTTAGTTAAAGGGTTTTTTTTTCCATTGAAGGCAATTCTTTGGGAAGTAGTTTTGTCCTAGCAGTATCAAAGTGCTCATAGTGCAGGTAGCTTGGAATTGGACCTACTGTAATGTGGGCACTTACAGTACTGCTAGATAAAGTGCATCCTAGCCAGTGCCAGTTGCTGGAGAAGATGGTGCTGATTACAGTCAGTTTTGCAGGTTTGCATCCCAGCTTACTAAAATTGCTGTGCAAATCCATGCAAAACTGACTGTGGTGGTGGTGAATCTGTGGTGAATAATTGGTTTTCAAGCTTTTTTTTTCCTTCTCCCCCCCTTTTTTTTTCTTTCATGGAATATTTGAAGATGCCTTGCGCTGATTTCTCCATGGGTGGGGATTCGTTGCATTACTTGTAGCTGTATATAGAGTATTGCACTTGTCCCGGCCTGTGGAGGAAAGGAGGACTTGTCGTCAGGCTGAACTGCTCCAAATTTGCCAGTTTGGTAAAGCTCTTGTTTTGCTGTTGTCGGGTGGATCACGATGCAATTTTGATTAGTTTAGTAGGAGAAAAATTGCACGGTATCCATCTGTAAACCGCAAGACCTTCATCGCTGACAGTGGCTTGTGTCAGTAATCACTGCTCACAGGACCGTCCTTGCTGGTAGCTCCACAGCTTCAAGGGACACAAAGAAAGAAAATTTCGATACTAAGGTTTGTCCACCATTTAAAAAGACTAAAAAATCCCAAAACACAACCTGAAAAGGAAACCCCATGAACACTTGTGGTCCAGGGAAGCATGTTTTGGGGATTTGTTCCTGTAATATGTAAATGACTATGGTGGACTTACCAATAAAAACATTTTAAAATAAAACTTGTGTTTAATGGATTTCACTAAGTGTGGTTGCAGTAGACAAGTAAGAAATAAAGGAGCATTTTTTTCTGATTGTGGGTTACAGCCTCCAATAACCTCTTCCACCTTGATTTTAAAGAAAGTGCATCTTGCTGCTGCTAATTCAGGGAGAATCTTTGCTAGGAAGGGGGATGTTTCTCTCCAGGCCAGAAAGATGTCCACTCAGTGCTCACCCTTAAGCCATGGTCATGCTCCATTTTTTTTTTTTTAGCTCTTTGACTCTCTCAACCTTGAAGTTGGGAGTGGAGCTGCATCCTATCTGCAATTGCTGCCCTGGGAGTGGGGACTCCTTGGTTTGTCCCAGCTTCAGAGACTGGCAGAATGGTGTGACCAGAAGTGGGGCTGGAGCTGAGGCTGCTTTAGAAGCTGAATGTAAAAGCTGGGAGAGTGTGCTGATTGAGTGATGGGATCTGGGTGCTTTGGCAAGGGAGGGAGCTGAGCCTGAGCTGTGCATGTGAAACGGTTGATGGACATGGTGGTGTTGAGACTACTGCTGCATTGCTGTCCTATGCTAAATGTTGGGTTGGCTTTGGCCTTTTTTGAGTGGTTCATCTGCTATGGGGAACCTCTTGAGAGGGTTGCTTGGATTCTTGAGTTTCTGGGTGTTTTTCCTAGCCTGCCCTCCTAAAACTGTGGTTACATGCACATTGTGTGGCCAAACTTGTGGATGTGCCCCAGCACTGCAGCATGGGGTTGCTGCAGTCGCCTTGGCACAAGCAGATGTGATCTGTGAAGTGGGTGGGCAGCACCAGCGAGTTTTCAACACCCTTTTCCCCCCAGCTAAAATACTGTGAGATCTAGAAGAATCTTATTGCTGGTCTGGCTTACTGTGGCCAGCTGGGCTGATACTGTGGGTCCCTGATGGAAGCCTGTCCCCAGTGTCCCATGCCCAGATGTGGTCTGGGGGTGGTTGTGAGCAGCAGAGAAGGCAACAAGCCAAGCACAGCAATACTTGGTTGAAGCATGACTGCAGAACTCCTACGAGGGTGTCCCTGCAGCTGGTGGCTCTGGGTGATTTTCTACTCCAGAATTCTGAGGCTGAGTTGTAATCTTCATTGTGCCTGGAGAGCTGTAATCTGGTCTTCAAATCCCTGTGTAAACAAAAGGAAAAGATGTTCCCTAAGTGTGGAGCCCTTCTGACTGCACCACTTAGTGACAGTGAGGAACAATGGTTTGGAGTGTATGCTAATTGTGATTACACTGTAGTGTACCATACCCTAGCTGGGTGGAAGGCATTGGGATGTGTCTGTGCTGGGAATTAAACTCAAGTTTGCTATGGTGTTAATGCACTCTTGGGAGATGCTCCAAGCCTGGCTTTGTATTGCTAGTACTGGAGCTGCACCCAGCTCTTGCATGGTGTCTTACTAGTGATTTTGGGATGATGCAGACTTGTATTGGTGGAGTGGGTGCAGGAGGCAATTCTGTGCTACCAGTGTGTGTTCAGCACAGCCACTGTTTGGTGTGAGGGCCTGGTGTGGTCATCCTGGGATGTGTCACTAGTGAGGATTTCTGAGCACTGTGTGTGGGCCAGAGCCTGAGAAGGGCACCCCAAAACCACCCCAGCCAGGCTGAGCTGTTGGCAGATCACCGATGGCTTCAGCAGTGAGCGGGGTGGTGTTGGAGTTACTGAGTGAGGGGGATTGGTGTCTGTTCCTGTGAGTGAAAGCTCTCCATTAGCAGCGTAGATGTTGTGCTGTGCTGGTGAGTATCTACACAATCTGTTCCAAGTGACAAGCCTGCGGTGTGCAGTTTGGGTGGTTTGTGTGGATTTCACTGACTCTGCTCAAAGTGCTGAAATATGGAAGCCAGCTGAATGTTCCTGCAGTTGTAAACCAGCTCAGACATCAGGGGGAAGCGAGATCTGTTTCCTGGGAGCAGCTTCTGCAAAGTGGTGCCCTGTGTGTGATTATGCTCGGTAAGTTGATTTTATTCTCAGGCTCTTGTACTTGAGAGCACAGCAGGGCAGGTGATACCTCTCCAGGGCTGATGGTGGAATGGTGAGGAGGGGTTAACCCGCAGGGTATTTGCATTGCAGGATTTGGAAGTCAAAAATGCTCCCATTATCACCTGAGCAAATCTCTAAGGCTGATGAGTGAAATAGTGTGAAAAGAGGCTCTGTGACAGCAGTCTGCTGGTTCTGAACTAATCACTGCATCTCCCATCGAGGTATCTGTTTTATCTGTGAGCTCCTCTGTCCTTTCCTCTTGCTGAGGATAAACTATTACCTGAGGATAAACTATTGGCTTTTACACATTGCAGAACCCCCTTTCTGAGGTCTCCCAGCTTTGCTCACAGCTGTGCCCAGCCTACAGCCTGTTTTACACTGCCCCAGTCTCTGTGTCGAGACTTAGGTTTCCAAAGGTTTAAAAATGCTGAACCTGCTGTTTTGAAGCAACAAATGACCCGTTTTTATCCTAGCAGCACTGAGCAGAATTGCCTTGTCTTAAGCCCAGAGCATTGCTTTGGGAGCTTTTTCAGGAGATGCCCTTGATTCTGAGATTTTAGGTGCTCTGTATGATCAGGTGGATCTCCAGAAGGACAGATAAAGCTCAGAAAAACCCCACAAACAAGCTCTACTCCAAAGCAAACCAGCCTGAGAATGGTGGGTTCGGGTATTTTGGATATCTGAACTCTGAGGGAGGATGCAGAGATGGGATGTGCAGAGCTGTGCAGTGGGGTATCCGCTCCGTTTCTGGAGCTGTGGAGTTTTATCTCCAGCTCCCTGCCAGGAGGGAATCCACGGGATCTTGGGCTTTTCTGATGTACCTTTTGGCTTGCCCTGACCCTGCCTTTGGAAAAGCTGAAGTGAGGGTTCCCCCATCTGTTTTGGGATGCTCTGTGCAGCCCCTTCTCCCATGGGAAGCCCTGGGGGGATGCAGGGCTGGGCGTTCCAGTGCTCCAGCAAAGGAGGAAAGGGATGGAATCCCCTTGGCCATGCATGCAGTGCTGCTGTTGCTGTGCTGATGCAGGGACGGCTGTAATGCTTTTTAAACGAGATTTTTTTAACCCATGAGAGGTTGTTGGAGCCATTGTGCAACTGTTGGACATTGGTGCCAAGCGGCTGAGGCTGTTCCAGGAGCTGCTGCAGAGGCTATTCCTGGGAGTGGGATGCCAGAAAGGAGTCGGCGCTGGTAATATTTTACTGCAAGTATATAAATAGGTACAAGCATACTGAGACATGAGGGCTGATTGTGGAAAGAGACAACTCTTGTTCTGGAAACTCCAGAGGGCTTCCAACATTAGAGTGCCTGGGCTATTTTTATAGAGTGGGAACATTTCATATTATTTCAGTCTCCTTCCTGTCACACAACACTGTTGTTTAATCTGTGTGTGGTTATTCCCAGCTGTGGTTATCCTGTGGAGCACCCAGTGGGTGCTTTGTTTTTCTCTTAAGGGAAGCTCGTTAAGATAATTCTTAATATTTCTGAATTATCTTGTTTTTAAAAAAGTATCTTCTGCTCCTTCTGCTGTTGATGGTCTTCAGAGTGGTTTTTAAATAGCATGTTAATCTCTCAATCAGTGCAGTACACCCAGGTAATCATTTCTAACTGGTGAGTTTTTCACAAGATCTGTGTGCTTGCTGCCTGTCATCTTTGGTTGCTCCCAAGTTACTTTTTTCAAAGTAATCACAGTCATGTCCAAAAAATCTGAGGGTTTTTTTTTTTTTTTTTTGCTTCCACATGTTATTAGGTTTAAATCATAGCTGACAGAGAGGAGTAAGTATTTCTAATTTGCTAATATTGGTCACTGGACCAAGTGTTGTCCACATCCAAAACAGTTCTTGACCAGGACCCGCTGGCTGAGAAAGTGATTATGTGCTGCACCTGCCCTTGTCTCCTCCTGGCTTTTGTATCAAATCCCTGTGATAATACATCACAATAACATGCCTCGTTCTTTTTTGCCTTTTTACATCTACCTAGGGATTTAAGTTGCTGTACTTCTGCAGTCAGTGTGCTGGCTGCTACAGCCAAGTCATAAGTCACCAGTTATTTGGCTAATTACCTTTCCCACTAGAAGTGTTGCTTTGTAAAAGTTCGGTTTCATTTGCCAAAGAATTTTATAAAATGTAGAGAATTACTCTACTGAATCAAAGGGGAAACCATCAATGCTTTTTTTACACACACACACACACACACATATATATAAAATAATACAGAAGAGGAAATTGGAAATTACCATTTTGTTATTCTGGTGATACAGAGCTGAAGTGAAGTGATTTTTTAAAAAAACTTTTTGTTTTGTTTTTTTTTTAATGGAAATGATTTCTTTGGTGCTAAGTACCATCCTTGTGCTGTTTGCTGGAGGAAGCACCCAAGCTGATTCCTGGGTAGGTACCCTGCAGCAACAGCAAATGGCTGGCAGGACACACTGAAAGCTTCAAAGAAGTAACAAATCTCTTGGGACTTCAAAGGCCACTCTTTGTCAGCCTGCCTGCCTGCCCAGAGCTTCATTGCAGCAATGACAAGAAAATTAAGATCTTCCTGCCCTGAACCCACAGCCCCCTTCCTTCCTCCAAGGCCAGACCACTCCTCCGTGTATGTTCCCTTGTCCCTTCCCATACCAAGCAATGCTGCAGGTGCCCATTGGTGCTTTAATAAGCAGCAGTTTTTGAAGTAGCACTGGCTCCCAGAACATCCACTTGTATTAATTTTTAGTGCTTGGAGATGAGCGCTTAAATCCCTGCAAGTGGCTCGGAAATCCCAGCCTGGATCCCTGTGCTTAGGTTGGCTGCTGGAGGTGTTGATGGACCCTCAGCTGCAAACTGGTGCTTCCTGTAGCTGAGTTTGCAGCTTTCCAGCTGGGATGTGGGAGGAATTGGGGACTGATGGGGAAGCACCGTCCCAGGAGACGGGAGGTTTGCCCTGCCCATCTACTCCAGACATTGCTCTTCCCTCAAAGAGGCTGCAGGACTGGCCTCTCACATGGTTTCTCACTTTCTTTTTAATTTTCCTCTTATTTCCTTACTAAAAAGAGTCCTTTGTACCAACAGAAGTTTACTGGTTTCACTGGTGAAAAATGCGGATTTGCATTGATGTGGAGTGAAAAGGATGCAGAAAGATGGGAAAAGAATTCAGTCTTTGCTTTCTTTCCGAGTTTATGCAAACCTCCAAATACTTCTTTCCTCAAAGGACCAATTTCTACTGAAACAAAATGGTGATGATGAAAAACCTTATAAATTTGCCCTATAGCCAAAAAATGTTAAGGCTTATCCTTCAACCCAAGAGTAGCATATGACAGAGCTTGATTGGCTAAAAATGTTTTAGTTCTCTTTATCATGAGATAAGAAAGAAGAATGAGATGGCTGCTCACCCTCTGTTTTGGGGAGGCTTCATGGTAAGTGCTTCATCTGCAGTAAAAGCAATGGTTAACTTTGAAGAAAAATTTAAAACTAACAGAAGTAGGGCTAAACAGACCTGCTCAGAATTATTTTTATGTACCAAAAATCTCTTTTACTCAGTTACGCCTCACTCTTCAACTAAAACATGGGCCTGGCTTGTTTTAGGAGGTGATGACAAGCAGATAAAATGGAATTAGAGCCTCCGCTTGCTGCGGGCAGAGCTGCAGTGCTGCCTTTCATAGTTTCTCGCTTGGGCAGTTTGTGTTGCAGTGCTGGTGCTCCAGCTGCTGGAAGGTTGCTGGCAGAAGACTGGTATTAGCAGGTCTCAGAACTTTTTGGATGTGGATCTGTGTGAGCGTCCTGCTCTGTGCACTTAGACCTCCTTGTGCAGCTGCTCTGCCCGAGGTGCCTCAGAAAGCAGTGCCTGTTGGATCCGCTGCTGTGAGAAACTTATGTACAATGTGGATGTTGAGGTGAAACTGCAGCTGCTGCTTGTCTAGGCTATAAAAAATCCATGACCACCATCCAGACTGATGCTTTTCCTTGCATTTCTCCTTATTTTCTATTGGCTGTCAGTGCCTTTGGGGAGGCCTTGAAGCTGCACAAGTGAGATGGGGACAGGACAGGACGTTGGTGCTTGGACTGCAGTCATGGAATTTTGCAAACAGGAGCATTAAATGAAGGTGTCTGGAAGAAGTGGGAAGATGCCTCCCCTGTGGCTCCACATCAGCTTGTGGTGCTCAGCTGGGCACCAGCTGTCCCCCAGCATGTCTTGGAGTGGTGACACAAGACCTCAGGGACTCTCCTGATCTGGGCGTTAGGAACTGTATCTGTGTTGGGCAGGATTTGCTTAGCTTCAACTTCCTTCCCACTGCGGGATTCTGTTCTGCTTTTCCCATGCTGTTCAGAAAGTGACTGGCAGTGAGAATCAGCTCTGCTTTGCCTGTGTCCCATAAGACTGAGGTTGCACTGTGGATGTGCTGGCTCTTGGGGTGATGTGCAGGTACAGTCTCTTGTTTTCTCACTGGGTTTTGGGATCCTGCAAGCCCCAAACAGGAGTCACTGTGTCCTGTTTGCATATCAAAGGGTCCTGTCTGAGCCATGAGCTGCAGCCCCATACCAGAGCTCTCACTGGGGCTGGCTACTGGGCAGTCTTGGCTCCTGGCCCGCAGCATCCCTCGCTGCCCCTGAGTTACTGTCCCAGCTGCTTCTTGGTGAGCCTGGTCTTGCATCACGGCTGGTTTTTCAGTGCTGGTTTGGAAGATTTGTGCATATCACTAATGTAAAAAAAAGTTGATTGGGTGGGGAAAATACAGCTTTCTTGGCTCTTACTCAGCTTGATTTTATTTATTCTGGTTAGTGTTGATTCTGGGTAAAGCTTTTATTCCCTGTCATGATAAGCTGTGCCTGCTCCAAGAGGCTGCCCAGAAACCACCTTATGTGGTGTGAGTGCAACTGCCTTTCTGAGCAAAGGCTGCACCCTCATGGAGTGTCACTGGAGCTGTTCAAGAAAATCTACTTTCTGTTCTGCCCATAAACTGACAGCAAATAGGGCTTTTCCTCATTTTGGCTGTTGTAGCCCCAGTGCTCTGCCTCCATGGAGGGCTTGCCTTGGCTTTGTGGAGCCCCTCATTCCCATGCTGTGGGACCAGCTCAGCCATGGGAGCGGGTGCTGCAGCCCTGGTGCTGTGCTGGGCACACAGAGGCTCTGTCAGGGCACTTGCCTTGGGCTATCTGGAAATCACCAGGTCAGCAGAAGTGGGTGCTGTGCAGATGGGAAGTAGGCACAAAAAGGACTGAGGAAAAGCTGTGTGTGACTTAGCTGTGAGAGATTTTCTCCCTGCCTGGCTCCTGGCCCCTGCCCTGACACATGGCTGGACAGTTTTAGTCCAAAATTTTCAGCCTCCTGGTTTTTCATTCACCACATGAGGGCAGGCTGTTTCTAAATAAAATGCATCAAGAAATCTTCAGCTCAGTGGATAAATTCTCCAGCTCCAGGCTCCTTCTGGCTCGGGGAGGGCTGACTGCTGCAGCCTCCTTCAGGTTTTGTCCCCCAAAAGCCAAGGGGGGTGCGGTGAATGAGGATGAACATGCCCAGGGCCTGGATGTGCAGAGTCCACCCGAGCACCATCATCCCCCGTGCCCAGGAGAACCCTCCAGCGTCTCCTGTAACCATCTCACTGCTTTGTTATTCCTCTGGGCAAACTCCATTTACTCTAATGGCATTATTAGCTCTGCATAATAAATGTCCTTCCCCATCGTGCTGCTGCTCTGCCAGCCGCAGGTTTGTGGCATTTGCTTGCCCTGGTACCCACATCCCCCTGAGTGCAGGGATGCTCACGGCAGCATCACAGTGCTGTCAACCAGCTCCATGGGGATCTACCACCATGGTCTCACCTGACTTCACAGCTTCTGCCTGCTGGCTACTGTGCAAATTAACACAGATTCAAGTGGTTTAAAAAATGTTCAGAGTTAACCGGAGTTTGTTGGATAGTTGTTAATGCTGCCTCTGACTTGAGTTTATGCCTCTCCTTGATTTTTTTTTTTGTATGGACATGTAGCAGCAAGTGCCCAGTGGGAATATATGATGTGAAGAACAAAGCAATATGGATTTGTCAGTGTAGCAAATAATACGCATGGGTTTATGACCTGTGGACTTCAACAGCAAGGACGCTTGGAGTGTCAAAGGAGGATGTTGAAGGCCTTGTGGTTGTTGCCCTGGGCAGGAGCACAGGGGGTGAGAGTGGGACAGGGGCAGCCCAATGAGTGGCTCCAAGGAAAGTCCTCTGAGATGTTCCTCTCCAAAGCCCTCTTCAGCTGCACTGACTAAATGCTTTACTCTCACTGACAGCACCAGCTGCAATTTATATATCTGAGGGAATCCTCGTGCTCGTGGTCCAGTGTTGGCAGAGCAGCTGTCTGTTAGCATGTCATTGGAAGTGACAGAACAGCCAGGGATGAGGAGAAAGCCCAAGCCCCTCAGTGAAGCAATGTGATTACTGGTGGGCAGAAGTCTACTGGATATTATTAATCTCCAAGAGTCAGACACAGTGACTGCAATAAACCCCAAGTCTCTGTTACCTTGAGAATGATACAGTCAGGAGACATGATGGGAAACCCTCACAGTGTGGCTCTGTCCTGCTCGCTCCTGCTCTGCTGCTTTTTCCAGATTTTTCAAAGCTTCAGTTGGGAAATAAAAAAACCAAAACCTTTGTCCTAGGTTACAATGTAAGATGTGCCCAAAGTATGTATTCTATCCCCACCTTCATGAGCTGTTGAAACCAGGTGGGGCAGTGTTTCCCTTATCTTCTGTTCATGGGCCCATCAATGCCTTGCTGCATGACTCATAGAATGATATCATCCCATTGTGAGATGCTCCGCCCAGGGGGAGGAGCCAAGCATTCCCACCTGGATATAATCCAGGGTTTGGGAGAGCATAGGAGCCCTTATCCACTGGACTCCCAGAGGACAAGAGCTACCAGACCTTTCTATGGGATCACTGCTTTGACAAGACCATTTCATCTGGACTGCTATTACCACCCTAACAGGGTATCAGGTTGTATTCTGACTGTCAGTGGTTTTTTGTACTATTGCATTTACTTTATTTTACTTTATTTTATTTCTTTTCCTCTTATTAAATTGTATTTCTGACTTGTAGTCTCTCACTGGTTTTGCTTTCAAACCAGCACAACCTTACAGAAGAACAACAGAAAGCAAACCCCCAAAATCCCAGAGGTGGCTGCTGGGCAAAGTGTCCAAGAAGATGATGGTGTTTGGAGCCCTGGCCATCTTTCACTGAGTTTGAGCCCTCCTGCTGTTCAAAACCTGATTTCTGCCCAACCCCTGCCTGCCCTCAGGGCTGTGCCTGCAGAGCTGCAGGCATCAGTGGATTTAAATCAATGTAGATTGTTCCAGTCAACTCCTCCTAGAAATGTTTCTGGTTTGCTTGCTCTCTCAAATAATTTTTCATGTCCTCCTGTGTGAAGCATTTAAGAGGATACCTTGGCTCCATTTAAAGTTTTTATTAGTGTCTTCAGTCTGGTGGAGCTGTTGCAGCTCTGTGGGAGAAATGTGTCCTGTGCCACAGATGTATCCTGGGCGGAGGATGGGCCAGGAAAACACAACTTGCACTTCTGGCAACCCCTGCTCTTGCTCATCCTCACTCTCCAGTTATGCCACTGTGACTGCTGATGTAAGGCAAGTAAATCCTGGGCTTGGGGCTGCCAGAGCCAGAGGAAGTGCTGGTCCCTTGCCCTGACCAGTGACAAATTTATTCTCTCTTTCTGCATTTTTTAAAAATGGGGAGTTTTTTTCCATCTAGAGGGACATAACTAATTGGTGCTGAACTGTTGGGCTTTTTGTGGGATGGGAAGAGGTGGTTTCCTCATTTGTTTTTTTCTCACTGTTGTGTGATGAATTGAAGTTCAAAACAGCATCCAAGGAGGGAGGTGGCCAGGTGGGCAATTGTTGCCTCCTGGATGTGGCCCCTCGGCCCCAGTGGGGATAGAAATGTTATTTATTTATCTTTGGAAGTGGTGGTTCTTCTCTGCTATCATTCTCCTGTGGGTTTACAGGAGTAAACAGCAAACAGATTATGATGGAATTTTAGGATTGAATTTGGAAAACCACCCCCTCCATGAGTGTTGTAATCTGCTTATAATGAGGAGGAAAGAAAAGTCAGTGCTCTGTGGGTGTTATCAGCTGATGAGATAAAGCCTTGACTCCATTTCAGGTCACCTCCCAGTGTGTTCCTTGGTGGTCCCAGGACCTGCCCAGTGGTGTGTGATCATGTGGTTGGTTTGCTACCAGTGTCTGCTGGCAGGACTGGAGCTGGCTGAGGAAATTCCTTACCCTTTCTGGCTGCTAATGGTAGAACAGGTTAAAGTAGCTTTTCAGAAGAAGGCTCCCTCTGTCCCCAAATCCTGTCCACCCCACCTAGAAAACATGGAGCACTAAACTGAAAAACTGTTTTCACAGTAAATAGACTCCTCTGCTAAATATGTAATCATGTACCAGCAGGCACAGGAATGAGCTAGTTGGATGAACAAAACCCAGGACTGGTGGGTATTAGCCCCTGGCTTGCAGTTGGTATTGTACTGGTCCCAGAGTTTGTGGGATAACAGCAACATTTCCATTATTTCTTGGTGCTGGCCCTGTGGGCTGAGTTCCTGCAGTTCTTTAATGCCACTGTGTCAGGGTCTCTGACCTGGTGTCAAGCTCAAATCCAAGGAAATCCAGAGCAAATCTCTTTGCAGAGCTGTGTGATATTGGTAGAAATGACAGAAAGCTTTCCAGCTTCTCTGCAGAGAAATCCAGCCCTCTGCAAAATCCAGGGGCTGAATGTCAATGAGAAAATTCCCACCGACTTCAGCTGGGCCAGGATTTGGGTTGGCATTAAAAGCTCAAAGTGCTGGTGCTGAGCCCAGCTCCATTGCCCCATTTCCAGCACTGTAACCTGAGGACTAACCTCTGTTTTAGCAGAGTTCAGCCTTCTGGATTTGTTGCTGATCAGTTCTGCCATGGTTGCTGCAGGAGCTGAAGTGCCATTGGATGCTGCACAGGGTGTTTGAGCCCCTCTCTGGCACAGGCTGTCCCTGCTCACAGCCACTTCCCCTCTCCCTTGGGTGGTAACTAATAGGTAACAAGCTGGATTTCCCTCCCCATCTCCCTGCACAACCAAGAACTTAGGTATGGGAACAAACCTGCATTTCATTTTCCTAGTTTGGGATCACTGGTGACCTCTCTGGGTTTTTCTCTGTGGCTCTGGCACAAGCTTGACTGTGGGCTCAGGATGCTCAGCCTGATGCCAAAAACCAGGACCTGCTGTGCTGCATGCAATGCTCTTCTGCATTCAGTTCACCCTTAAAATACCCACAAATTTTAAGACTCAGCACTTCTCTGGATCTGACCCTGGGAAAACAAAAGGCTCCTCCAGAGTGGTGTAAAATCTCCAAGGAGACAAACCACCTGACCTAGGCATTTTTATTTTTTTAATCTGTAGATGCATGACCATTGGGAGGGGAAAACAAGGCCAGTTTTTGTATTTATTGCTTTCCAAATAGGCCAGGATTGCTAACATGCTGCCCTGTTGCTGACTGGCTTTAGTGACCATTCTTTAACATCACCCCATAATGGTTAAATACAGTAACTTCCCTTCAGATCAAAACATCTGTGGCACTGATGTCCTTCAGTACTTTGGGATTTGGCCTGTGTTCAGACCAATTCATAAAATGCAGCTCACTCAGTGCCAAGTCTGTGGTGCTTCAGCTTGTCCTGTGATTCTGTTTTAGCCACAATGGGCAGAAGTGATTTGACAAATTCTTGCAATGCCATGTAGCTCACATGAGCTGCTGCCTGGGCTGGTGCCTCTCAGGGTTGTGGGGGGCACAGGGAGCCACAGGTTCTTCTTGGACAAAATCCTGCAAGCAGGGTGAGCTGCTCAGCTCTGCTCCTGGATAAGACTGAGTGGTGCAGAGGGATTTGGGTGTCTTGCCCAAAATGCACCATTATTTGCTTTTTTTCCAGGCTGTTTCTGGTTGCTGTGCTTGCTGCCTGCCTGTGGCTGTTGTCTGGTGTAGAGAAGCTGTGAGTGGCAGAGCTCCTGCTGGGATCCCCCTCTGTGTGCTGAGCCTTGGAAGACTTGCTTTCCAGATCTCTCAGCTTCTGTGGGGTCTCACATTGCCTCCATCATCACACCCTTGTGATGTGAGATGTTTTACTTGGAAGACATCAAACCAAGATCACAACAGTTTTGAGGCTTGGACATCAGCCTGCTCCATAATCAGAGGAAGCAAAAGGTGAAATCCTTGAATAAACCTTTGTAAAAGACTTTAGATTTGTAATTAAATACTGAGCAAGCCTTGGTGTGTTCTGCTGTATCCCAGAGAGGCTCTTGCAAGTCACAAGGGATGGTCTGAGGTCTCTATGGTAGTTACAGATTCTCTCTCTAAGGGCTGTGAGTGATGCATTTAGGGACTGGAGCAATCTCAGAGCTGGCAGGCTGGAGTGGTGGGCTCTTCATCCTTGAAACACATTTGCCTAGAGCAGGGCCTGGTCCTGTTCTGCTCCAGTCTGTACAGTTGCTCTCAAACCATAAAAGCTCAACATGGCTTTGTCCAAGCGGATCCCAGTGTGGTGTTAACACCACCACATCCTTAAAAGATGCAAGTGGTGTCAATTTAATAATTATACTGTATTTCTACAACAGATGTTGACATTTCACTATTGTCCCAGAATTAAATGTCAAGTTATTCCTGTTCAGAACTACCACTGGAATGTTCAGAGATTCTATCTGTAGCCATATTTAGAGCCTGCCTGCCTGCCTGCTAAGCAAGTGTTTCCAAGCAGATTTTACATGGGCTGCAGTGAGTTCATGTCTGTACCAGAGAGCTGCTGGGGTAATTAATTCCCTTTCCACACATTATAACCTAGAGAAGCAGGGCAGCAGGAGGGGGAGGTTTTCTTTGAAGAAATCAGTAATTTTGCACATTGTGGGACCAGCTTTCAGATTTCTGCTTTTGTTGCAACCTGGAAAACAAAGCAGCATTCAAGAATGAGCTGAAGGTGGATGTGAATGCTCCAACCACGACAGATACATGATTAATCTGTAACAATTCATAACCCAAAATCCAGTGCAGAAACACTGGCACAGCTTTTAATTTTGCACTTCTCACTGCTTATGAAAAATCTCTAGCTATGCCTCTGAAGCCACTTTCTGTGCCCTTAGCAGCTGTTGAAATACCTTGCCTTCATTTGAGGAGTGAGGTAAATATCTGCACCACTGAGCCGATACGAGTGCCACGTGCTCTGCATCTGATGCTGAGTGCCTCAAACCATCTCATCGGGGCAAACTCTTCTTTGCTCAGCTGTGTAATGTTGTTTCTGAGCATTTTGCCCTGCTGCCTGGTTCAGGGATAAGTGCCACTGAGGGATTTGAGGGAGACAGCAGGGATGTAGGAGGTTTCTTTTGTACAGCCCCTGATCTGCTCAGATCCTGGCATTGTGCCAGTGACAGAGGAACTACACTGGGTGGCTTCAGGTGGCCTCAAGGTAATCAGATCAAACATGCTGAACAAATACTTGCCATCTTAGAGAGCATTAAAAAACCTACAGAAGTAGCTATCATGCATTGTAGAGGACACCAGAAAGGGAAAACCACTCCAGAATTGGGAAACTGCCTTGCTGATAAAGCGGCAAGAGGGGTTGCAGAAAAAGGCATTCTGGCTGTAATCCCACAAAAAGAGATTGATGTATCAAGGTTCACCCCAAAATATGACCAAGCAGACCACAAACTAATCAAGTTTCTTAAAGCTGAGATCACAGAGAGCGGGTGGGCCATTACACCAGCAAATCAGGTTGTAGTCCCACCCCTGATCCTGAGAGAGCTAGCTCAAAGAGAGCACAAAAACACACATTTTGGAGTTGAAAACCTTCTGAAACATCTGAAAAAGGCAGTAATAGGAAAGGGAATGACTGACATTATACAATCAGTAGTGAGCAAATGTGAAATCTGCTGCAAAAACAACCCTGACACAAGGAAAAGGGTTGTATTAGGAGTAACAAAGGCAGGGGATCTTCCTGGAGATTACTGGCAAGTAGATTTTGCGGAGTTACCACACAGGGAGGGATATAGGTACATACTGGTGCTAGTTGACACCTTCAGTGGATGGCCGGAAGCTTACCCCTGTCGCACTAACACAGCCAAGGAAGTGGTGAAAGTTTTGCTCAACCACATAATTCCACAGTTCGGGGTTCCCTTGGGAATATCATCAGATAGGGGACCACACTTTGTTGCAACAGTGGTTAAGGAAGTTAGCCAGATTTTGAGAATTACCTGGGATCTGCATACACCCTATAGACCCCAAGCGAGTGGTAGAGTCAAACTTCTGAATGGGACACTCAAAATGCAAATTAGCAAGATTTGTCAAGAAACCTCTATGACATGGGTTCAAGCGTTGCCCATAGCTTTACTGAGAATTCGCATACAACCAAGGCGGAGGGATAATATCAGTCCCTATGAAATACTATAGGGCAGACCATATCAGATCCCACATATTCCAGGTGAAATTCACATGAAAAGGAAACTTGATTTACAGAGATATCTAATGGCTTTAGGTTCTACTTTGCAGAAGCTCCAGGCTTACATCATGCTATCCAGACCCATAGGACTTGACATGCCTGCACATCCCTTTCAGCCTGGAGACTGGGTCTATGTTAAATGGTGGGACAGTGATCCTCTACAAGCCGGGTAGAGAGAACCATTCCAAGTTCTGCTGAAAACTCTCACCGCAGTCAAAATTGCTGGTAAAGGACCCTGGATTACCTATTCCAGAATTAAGAAAGCTTCTGCTCCTGAAACAACTGTAAATAGAGACTGATGCAGATAAAAACATGCTTTAAATGATTTCTCCTCTGTACCTGTAGAACTGCGCACAATAATCATTATTCTCCTTTGCATAATACTTAACTGTACAAGACATGACTACTGTTATATGTTGATTACTGTTGTTTATTATCTTATTGTTGCTAGATATATATCTATTATTAGATATTTACTGTTGATAGATTATTAGACGTTTATCTATGGTTAGAGGTTTATTATTGTTAGCTGTTTATTATTGTTAAATACTTATTTGTTATTGAATACCTATTATTGGTAGATATTTAGAATAGAGACTCGACAAGGAAAAGGCCTTGTCAAGCCTCTAAAGGGGGGAAATGATACCTTAGATTTTAGCTTTCATATTTTCAGATTCTGTGCTGCCTAGGGATGTAGTTCTGAGCCTCATATTAAGTGCCAGTAAGCTCTCTTCACAGAGCAGGTAAACAAAACAAATCCCTTTTCCTGCTGAGGACCAAGGACAACTTTCAGCCCAAAAGCATAAATAGCGGTGGACTGAGGGGAGGAACAAGAAGGATGGGCATCAGGCCCATGTGCAGGGTATTAGAGCTGTGCTGGCAGTGGGAGCTCTCTGTGGCAGGATTCCTGTCCTGTGAGTGAGGATAGGTCTGTGTTCCCTTGGCAATGCCTGGTCTGACAGAAACTCTGCAGAACAGAGTGAACCTTTTATGCATTTGCAAGGTGCTTGGACTGACAGAGTGTGCTTGTATTGGATCAGTGCTTTGTATCACACAAAAATGAGGTATTTTTCTCTTAAACTGAATATACTTTCTTGCTGAATCAGTCTTGCTTTCCAGAGGAAGTTAAACCAAAGCCACCCACGCTCTCATTGTGAGTACTAAATACTGCTGACTGACAGCAATTCTCATTTGTGAGAGCAGTTTCTAATAGAGCCAGACCTCTTACTCTCTATGATCTTCCTTCTTATTCTTTCCCAGGTCACTAATGGAGAAAAATCCCTAAAGGCCATGGGTAAGACCTGAATGCTGCTTGCTCCATGCTGCCAAAATTAGCAGGACATTTACTGCTGGCCTCAGAGAAGGTGCAGCAAGAGAAAGAGGGGCAAGGGGAGGTAAAGTCACTCAGCTCTAAGCATGTATTTAAATTATTCACTCTCCTCTAAAACAGACCATTGAATAATACATTGTGGTCACTTTTATTTCTAAATGCTTGCACTTAGGCTGAGGTTAAAATGATGTCCTAAAATGCCACTTGCACTTGGGTTCCTCTGGAGATGCCCCTCCAGGCAGGGCCTTAATCTCTGCTCTTCTCACCTGTGTTTCATGGTTCTGGATCCTGTCTTGGGTAGAGTCAGCTCCAAGTCCTGCCCAGTCAGGTCCTCCACATCTCCAGTACCAGGAGAATGATTTCAACAACCCCAAAGCACTAAAAATAACAAGCTTGGGCTTGTTTCTGTTTTCTTTTTCCATTGCTGGCCAAGCTCTCTGGAGTCAATTGTCAACGGCTTTGTTCCTTCTTCATTAATAAGAAGTTTCGACCCAATTGCACTAATCCCTGAGTTTATGGAAAACCTTTGAAGTGCCCTACACCAGTCACAACATGGAGAAGTGGATGGAGCACAGTAACTTGTTCTCCCTTTCTTTCCTATCCTGTTCCTGTAACATGCTCACACATGATTTCTGTATTTGGTGAGAATTTCTACTTGAGACACCCATAGTTCAGGTGGATTTTTCAGTCTTATTTAAATGACAGGGGGAATCAGAAAAAAATACCTCTGCATCACACTTACCTGCTTCTCAATTTCTGCTTCATGTTTAATAGTAATAATATAAACCAAATCCCTGAAGAACTGTTTGAGAGGTCTGACATTTATGCATTGTGTGCAGGAATGATTTAGCATTTAAAAACAAAATAAATCACTCTGTGTAAGGTGGTTCATTATTCTAACTGATTGGAAATGAGACAAATGTGAATGTTTAGTGAGGCTCCTTTTAAAACAAAACTTCCCTTCTGTCGATGAACTGTCCTCCTCCACAGAGTGGTGAAACCTGCTTGAGCATCCAGCAGGATAATTAGTTATTATTTGGGAAATGCCTTCAAATGCACCAGTGTTAAATCTTACTGGGTTCTTTTATTAAATTAATATTTGGCTTGTGCAAGAAGGATGCAATCTTAATAACCAAGCCCTCTAAGATCTATTAATATCCTCACAGATGCAAGTGAGGATGCTGATTCTGAGCCCGGCCATCCAGGAGTACTTGGATGGCTTCTTGGGCAGCTGCTGCTGGCATCATCTCTGGAAGGGTCAGACCATGAATGCAGCTAACAAAAATAGTCAGTGCAAGGTTGTGGTCTCCCATGGAGATGGGCTGGAGCAGGGATGAATGATAAGGGAGCTGCTGATGGCAAGGGACAACTCTGCACACCTTGTGGAACCCTCACCTCCCATGCAGAGAAGGGTTCTGGGACACAGTTGTGTTCAGCATAGACATTACATCTGTGATGGGAGACCTGGAGCAGGAAAAGCCCCAATAGGCCAAGAGAGCCTCTGGGAGCAGGAGGTGTCTGCAGCAGAGGGGTAGAACAGTGCTGTGCCCCATTGTGAGCAGAACGTGCACCTGGGGTGATGCCTTAGCTTTTATATTTTCAGATTCTGTGCTACCTAGGGATGTAGCCTCATATTAAGTGCCATATTAAGCTCCCTCTACGGAGCAGTTAGACAAAACAAATCCATTTCTGCTGGAAGACCAAGGACAACTTTCAGGCCAAGAACACAAACAACGATAGACTGAGGGGTGGAACAAGAAGGATGGGACCTCATGGCCTGGGGCTGTAATTGGACAATTGGACCCCAATATGCAAATAGACCTAAACTTATAAAATTGTAAAATCTCGTGACTGAGCGGCCATTTTGTAACCACTCTCAGCCCACCCTGGGTGCAGCCTTGCTTAGGCTTCTGTAATGCCTAGAGTAGATCCTGAAGACCTTTTAATAAATACCAACTTTATTCTCTAGCTCTGTCTAGCCTCTGTTTCAGGTCTGCCTTCCCAAGGCAACAGGGGAACATCAGGCACTTCTCTTCTGCAGGATGAAGCTCACAAAAACCCCAAGGGCCTGGTGAGTACTTGGAGAAAGTGGCTGTAAAAACAGAAATTCCTTTGGTTTGCAATTTTTTCTCCTTGCCATGGAGTGCAGTGACCTTTCCTTAATGAGAGAAGAAGCCTGAGAGGGAGGGGGAGGAAGAAGATGCTGTGGGGGAAATGTCAACCAGCAGAGATGGTGCCTGTCTTGCTGCACAGTGGCTTAGCACCTCAGTAGCCCGCTGGCAGCCCCAGAGCCACTCTGCCTGGGATGGAGACTTCATGCTGCTTCACATTCCTTTGTTCCAGGGTCTCCTCCCTTGCCGGGACTTGGTGCTTGCTGAGGCTGCTCCAAATCCACTGGCTCCAGCAATGACTCCTGATCTGTGTCGGTGAGGGAGAGGAACTCTGTCCCTACAATTTATTGAATTATTGGATATAAAAGCTGACACTGGGTCACCCATTTGCTCTTTTACCCACAAAATGGTGTTTGCGGAGCAGTCTAACACTTCTGATACCTTTGGAAGTGCCTCATTACCATGTGACTGGAGACAGCTTCTGCACGAGCCCAGCAGAAATAGTCCTCTATTATGTCTCTTCACAGAGTTTTTGCATATTATATTAAGCATTAAAATAATTGAATAAGGCATAAATTAAGTTTTACTGTAGTGCCACTGCACAGGAAAAAAGCACTCCTGGAATTGCACCTGAATACATTGTGGCCTTCTTTGGAGTGGGAACAATTTATATATTCAATATAACTTCCATTGGTTCTGCTGTAAATCCCATCTCACAGCTGTGTGCTCTCCTCATTGTACAATGGGACTTTGTCAGCGTGTGCAGCCCCTCAGCTCTTACTTGGGGCTGCCTGGGCTGCCTGGACTGCAAAGGTCCAGTCTGGCTCTGCCCTCTGACCCTGCACTGTGCACCACATCACCTCTGCTCCAGCAGCTCCAGAGCTTGTGTTGTGCTGTTGAGCCTGTGCAGGGGACTGGGAGTGCTGCATCTCCCTGGAGTTATAGCCAGAGTGCCCCTTGTGCCTCCTCCGAAGCTGTCAGGCTGTTCCTGCTGTGTGGAGCTGATCCACAGCTCTGTGATTTTACATCCCAGCTCTCTGTGTGAGTGGGGTGTCTGTGGTGTGGCAGCCCTGGGCTGGTAATTGGCGGCAGTGCTTTATTTCCATAGGTGAATGCTCTGGGCTGATCCCTTCTGGGCTGGCTCCTGGTGATGTCTCTTCTGTTGATTAATCACCAGGAGATGATAAATGAAAATATCAGCTTGAGAAACGCCTGCCCTGTGCTCCCAGCAGTGGCAGCAGTGCATGGTGAATAGTTTTCTCCCATCTCTTCTGTTTGATTCCCTCTGCAGAGCTGAGTCTCAAGTCATTCTCATGTACTCGGGAGCTTTGCCAGTGTTCAGCCCCACTGGCTGGGTGCTGGAGAAGAGAGGGGTGCTGCAACTTGGGCAGTGGTGAGGAGTGCTATGAGCATCCTTCCTCCCTGAAGGCTGCATCCCACCACCAGTGTGGCCCTAACTCCAGCACACTGTGTGTCTCATGCTTTTCTGCTCTGCTTTGCGTTCTCCAGAGATGGGAGGGTGTGTGGAGGAGCTTTTGAGCCACACCAATTGTCTGTGCACTTTTAATTTTACAACAGATGCAAAATTCTTCAGGTGACTGCATGGTTAGCTATACAGCCAGCTGCCCCCTGCAAAACCTGTGTCTCATCCACAGTTAAGAGCTTGTTTGGAAAAGTTTGGATCTGGATGGGATTTTATCCAATGAAATATTCTGCAACTTTGTGTCCTTTAAGAGGAGAGAAGACTTATCAAACCCTTTGTAAAAAAAGAGGAGATCTCTAGGACTGGAGCATAGAGATTTTCCAAGGCTCTGGGAGACATTTCTGATGTGTGACTGTGTCCTAGGGTGACGGTATGGTGTTTGTATCCCCAATTGTCTGTTGGGTTTATGCTGGATACTCTGTACCTTTAATATTGGGTCTGAGAGCAAAGGGGAGGGAGAAGTGCAGTTTTGTTTTCAGAAACTCTGCTCCTCCGGGTGGCCTTGAGGGTCAGAGTTCAGCAACACACGGCGCGGGACGGAGAGGCTCTTCTTCTTTTTTCTTTTTTTAGTTAGTTTTTGTAGCTAGCTGAGGCGGAGAAGTTTTTTTTCCTTTCCTTTTCTTTTTGTGTCTGTTAGGGGTTAGACTTGTTTATTTTTTTCACCTATAGAATTTTTTCCCAAGAGTTGCAAGGCAACTAATTGCCGGGTACTTATCAGTGCTCAAGTGAAACAAAGCATAGAGGCTGGGTGGAGGCTGGCACTTGGCTACACCCTTTGTCTCCGGGAGTTTCCCCCCGAGGGCGGGGGAGAAAGACAGGGGCTGGGGGACAGCTGCACTTTTGGTGTGGTCTGCATCGAGAAAAGACGAGGCTGCCGTTGCTGCGTGAGTTTCTCACTGGCACCATCGGGATCTGATCCTGAAGAGAGCTGCTATCATCTGCTTGTGTGCCCAGGAAGATCCTGATTTCTCCTTTTGCTGCCCTGCTGGAGCTGTCTCAGCCCTGTCCCACTGCCTCAGCGCTGTTTTAGAGCTGCTCTTCACCGCGGGCCCGCACTGGCCTCCCTGCCAGACATCCCTGCCCTCCAGTGACCACCGACGGAGCTCCGAACTTCATCTGATCCACCAGCCCGGGATCCCCCACCGTTCCAGCTTAGTACTTTTTTTAGAGTCCCCAGAGACCAGACTGCCCTGGGTTTTTGTGAAACCAAGCTCCATCAGGGTCCCTGGTTCTGTTTTCGCTATTAATTGCTGTAGTTGTTGTTGTTTGTTTGCCTTGTTATACCTGTAATAAGTATAATAGATAAATTCGTGTAGATTTAAGCTACTAATAAAAAGCTACCCGAGAATGCCTCCAAGATTCCAAAGTTCCCAAACACATCTACAACTGTAACAACAAGGCAGAGCCAGAAGATGGTCCGGCCATTAAGGGTGGACCCTCACTTCACAGCTCTTCAACATCAGATACCGATCTTGGTGGAGATCCTGGACGATCAAGATCACCCCTCCCAAGATGAACTTCGGAAAAAACCATCAAGGAACCTCTTCATGCAGACAGGACTCTTTTAGAAACAAAGCATATTTGGACTTTCAACAGGCTTAGCCTTAAGGTAAAAAAACTGTATAAAACCCACAGGCTGAAACATAGCAGTGTGGCAGAATTCGGAGGGTACTTTTGTACCGCCTCTCTGTCCACCCAGCATTCGATCAATGTTGTTTCTTTTTATTGTGGCTTTATTTCGGTGTTGAAATTGTGTTAAATAAATTTTGTTATTTTATTTTGAATTGGCCTCTGACCATTTATAACAGATTTGGTGCCGTGACTCGGATACAATTTGGCTGCGGAGGAATCCCTTTGCACGGGGGGCGCCCTGCCGGTTTTTCGGCGGCCCGGCAAAGCAGGAAACCCCTTCGCACCTATTGTATTACGAACCCAAAAATTAGATAAAAGTGCCACAATAAAAAGGGAGAAGCCCTGGATCCAGCAGAAAACCCGGGAAAAGACATAGGAGTCTTTTCGGAGCCGCGGCTACTTTTCACTCGTAAAATTTTTTTCTCCGTGCACGAAGATCTCCAAGCAAGAAAATAGCTGTAAGTAATGCTTGGTTGAGTGGGTGATTGAGTGGGTGAGCGAGACGTGGCCTTGCCACGATACAAGGGTAGATCTGTAAGCTCTTGTACCAGGTTTCCCGCAAAGGTTTTTTTCGGCTAGTGGGGAAGAGAATTGGGGAAAACTCGTTTGCTCATCAAAGCCCAGACTCGGGGAGTCTGGGGGAATCGATCACAAGGAAGCAAAAAGGGAAGGATACGTCCCTCTGGGTTTGGGGAACTGGTAAACCCTTTTGCTACGGGCTAGTAAAAGCCCAGGACGCAAACCGAAGACTTTTTCATCGGACGAACAGACCCCCGGTCCAGCTCACCGGACGGGTAAGTAGGCCGAACGATTCGGGACCCGGTTTGCAATTTGTAACAGTCGAGGAGAAGATCCCTGCTCTTAGCCAGAGCTAAGGCTAAGAAAGAATTTAGTATTGCGATCCATTACCAAAAAGTAAAGTTTTTTGTTTTTTTTTTTTTTTTTTAAAAAAAATGGGGCAAAGAAAGAGTAAACATCAGAAAGAATCAGAGAAAAGGCATGCTCTCAGAAAAAGAAAAGGTACCTTCGAAATCCCACCAGAAAGTCCACTGAGATAGATCTTAGAGCACTAGAGAGAGTGTCCCATTTTGAAAAGTAAGTCCAAGAAAAACTAATTTATTATTGTACCGAAGTTGGAGAGAGTGAAGAGCCCGCTGCCAGCCGCTGCTGCGTGCCGATGCGGGGCCGCCGTCCAGGGCACGCTAGCAGAGAGGGGGGCCGCCCTCTGCACCCGTGCTGCGCCTCCCCCACCCGTGCACCCCGTCTAGCGCCGCATCCATCCCACTGCTTCCCGCGGCCGGCACCGCCACCTCCATAGCATCCTTGTGTCCAGCAGAGGATTGTCCTCCTGCTTGCCTTCTCTGTCTCTCTCTGACCCCTTTTCCCAATCCTGCTTCTAGCCCCCCCCTTCCCCCAAAGAGCCATCCTCTTCCCATTCTCAGTTCCCCCGAGGTGAGAACAGAAACCGAGGAGAAGAAGAGGGGGGGGAGAGATCTGAGAAAATCTTTCCCTTAGAATTCTCCCTTCCAAGTCCCCAGTTTTCCCCATCCCCCAAGAAACCCCCACCCCACTCTCAGCTATACCGCGCAGAGTAGATGTTAAGTGCTTTAAGCCAGTCACATCGACAAAGCTAACCCCAAAACTTCTATGTGAGCTTAGTGCCAAGAGCCGAGAGCCTAAAAACCACTAAGTTAGCTGCAGAAATGCACTCAAAGTGCCCCTAAATACCCATTAGTTTACAAAGCAAAGAATCTAAATAGCTTAGCTGTGAGAAGACCTCAGAGTCCTTAAAGCACTAGCCCATGTTTAGTTTCATAAACAGCTTCATTTTAAGTACCTATTATGCGTTTCATTATTCATTTTAAAATCTGCAATATTGACCCACTTACCCCATTTGTTATGTTTGTTTTGTTAAGTCACAATTACATATGTCAGTTGTTTGAATCAATTCCTGTTACATTTTGCTTCTTGTCAACCCTATTTGTTGTTTTCTTAATAATATAATTTCATTTTCTTGTCCATTCTAAGTATCAAGTCAATTTAGTCTATAATTAAAAGCTCAAAAGAAAAAGCAAAAAGTGTAAAAAAGTTTCTATCTAGACTTCTCAGTGAAGCAGTTTCACTTCCTTTGTGCTCTGATTTCCACAGCACTTTTAGCAGTAATATTCAGCTGCTCAGTCTAAGAAAAGCAGCCAAGTAGCATATCTATGCTGTTCCCAAAGTTTTCAGCATCCTAAGCTCTCTGTGTAGTCCTGCCCTGTGTCATGTAGACATCTCCCTCAGCAAGATTTCTAGAGAGCTTCCTCTTTAAAAGTTCTTGAGCGTGTTTCATAAACACCAAAAATGAAATCTGTCTTTTTTTACATTTCTGAATGTTAAATCAGATGAGCAGCTTTCATTATTTACAAGAGTTGCCTTTAGCTGAGCCATGCAAGCTGTAATTCTCTTTTGTTGACATGAGTATAAAAGCACTAACAATGCCCTAGTAGTTAGAAGGGTTCAGATATGCCTTAGCCTTAAATTGCTCTGAGAGATGTTTCAAATTTTTAAGCAGTTTTTAAGTAATCATTTTCAGCAGTAGATTGATGCTTCCTATTTTTTCACTAATTACTAATATAGTTCTTACTTTGTGTTATGCAAGAATTGATGCTAAAGATCCCCCCTTTAAAATACATGATTTGTCTAATTGTGCTAAGCTTTAACTAGTTGCCTATCGCCCATTCAAAAGAATCCCAGTAGATTTCACTGATTTACCTAAGATACAGCAATTAAGACTGCAGAAAAAGAGTAGACCCATGCTTCGAGAGTGAAGAAGGTGGACCCACAATACACTACTCAGAAATGGAGAGTGACCTCATCACCTGGAGAGCTGAAAGTCAAGTTGCAACGACACCGATGAATGAGGGGGATCAGATAAAGTGTGAAAGACCAGATTGTGAATGTTTTCCCTTTGTTCACTTCAAGTGTGTATATTGTAAATTGATTTAAGTTGTTCACTGCAAAGGGGGGCGTAGGCCAAAAAGATTATGTACCAACTGTTTAGAAAAAGAACAAAAAGAGACTAGCCATTTCTTAGTAATTGCCACTAACTTGGGTCTGCTGGAGTTAGATTCTCCAGAATAGTATTATATATATAAAAAGGGGACAAAAGGGCAATTAGACGCTAAAGTTGAAGTGCTCAAAGTCGAGTGCAGAAAGACAATCAAAGTACCTTGCTGGTCCGATACAATCAAGTTGTCCCGGTGGAGTGCCTTTAAAAAAAGGTTTGCAGCTCGGACTGACAAGACTCCAGAAACATATGCCTGCTGCCGAGAAGATAGATTACCCCGCCGCGGGCTGCTACCCCGTAGGCGAAGGGAAAGGCAGAGGCATGTTGTGATGGAAAGTCCTCGTAGTCCTGAGCCGAGAGACAGGGGGACCCCCCTCCAAGAGCCCACAGAAGCTGACCCTCAGGAAGAGATGTGAACTATAGTTAAACATAGCACCAGAGAGAACCTGAAGTATCAAGAGCATTATGATTGTCCCAAAGATAAGAGAAAAAGGTATTATTTCTTTTATGACACTCAATACTAAATTTTGTGAATCAGACAAAAGGGTAGAATGCCACGACTCAAAGGCAATTACTAAGGAAGAGCAATCCAACACACACGAATTTATTTAGGTAAATAAAAAGGTGGGGGACTGTAATAAGTATAATAGATAAATTCGTGTAGATTTAAGCTACTAATAAAAAGCTACCCGAGAATGCCTCCAAGATTCCAAAGTTCCCAAACACATCTACAACTGTAACAACAAGGCAGAGCCAGAAGATGGTCCGGCCATTAAGGGTGGACCCTCACTTCACAGCTCTTCAACATCAGATACCGATCTTGGTGGAGATCCTGGACGATCAAGATCACCCCTCCCAAGATGAACTTCGGAAAAAACCATCAAGGAACCTCTTCATGCAGACAGGACTCTTTTAGAAACAAAGCATATTTGGACTTTCAACAGGCTTAGCCTTAAGGTAAAAAAACTGTATAAAACCCACGGGCTGAAACATAGCAGTGTGGCAGAATTCGGAGGGTACTTTTGTACCGCCTCTCTGTCCACCCAGCATTCGATCAATGTTGTTTCTTTTTATTGTGGCTTTATTTCGGTGTTGAAATTGTGTTAAATAAATTTTGTTATTTTATTTTGAATTGGCCTCTGACCATTTATAACATACCTATTAGTAAAGAACTGTTATTCCTATTCCCATATCTCTGCCTGAGAGCCGTTTTAATTTTCTAAATTATAATAATTTGAAGGAAGGGGATTTGAATTATCCATCCCGAGAGGCCCTGCCCCTCTTTAGCAGATACCTGTCTTCTTTCAAAACCAAGACAGTGCCTTTCCTTGGAACTGTTCAAATCTCTCTGGACTGAGGACCCGGGGGAGCGCTGGGGGGCTTGCACCTAGGACCCACCAAGATCCACCCTGCGCAGCAACTTTTCCCAGCACCAGAGGGACTGAGAACAGAGCAGCCACCTTCAGGGGAGACCTTCTCTCTAAATTTGTCATCTCTCCAGAGCGGCACGAAGTTCTTGTCATCTGGTATTGTTCAATTTATTGTGCTGGGAGTGCTTTGCCTGTTTAATAAACAGGTTTTTTCCACTTCTCTCTGAGGAAGTCTTTCCTGAACTGGTTGGGGGAGGGGAGGGAGGGCTCCTTAGGAGGTTTTCTCCCAAATTTGCCCTAAACCAGTACAGACTGAAACCAGTACATACTTGGAAAAAAGTTCTAGGTCTGAAGTATTGTAGCGGTGCGTGAGCTGTGCTCACAAGTTTTGGGTTTATGTTATTTATGTTGGGAAAAGGGTCTTTTCTAAACCCCTCTGTCTATAGCTGCATTCGCAGTGGTTTGTCCCCTCCCCCTGGAGCCTGCCAGTCATCCAGGGAAAGCCTCTCCCCCTTCTGGAAATCTCGGGGAGACCGGGCTTCTGATTGGAACAGGTTCTGGGAATCCCCTCCCCCCCTCCTCTCCAGAGATTGGCCCTTTTGTGTGTCAATCTACCCCCCAACTCCTCCCTTTCTATCCCCCTATTGGTGGAAAGTTTATGTACACGCCCCCTGGTACCTGTCTACTTAAGGGGGCTTGGGCGGGGCTTTCGCTCTCTCTCTCCCACCACCGATGAGGAATAAACATCTCCTGTGAACCCTCAGAAGAGAGCCTTCCTTTCCTTCCTTCGCCATCGCCACTAATTTACATCTAGTGCTAGCCAGTTAGAAAGCCCACCGCGTGGGGGCTGCTGCAGAATTGTCCAGTGGGCCCTACCGACTGCTGCCAGAAGCCGGGCAAGGCAAGGGATCACTGATCAAGTGACCCACGGAGGGCAGAAACGCCATACGTGGCGCCACAACGTGCGGCAGACCACGTGGACACGAGCTACTGCAGCACGAGGCAAAGCACTCCGTGGCAGCGTGAGCTCTCTGCACAGGAAAAAAGTCTGAGAACACCGCCAGACCCCGTGGACTTAATTCTCGCCTGCGTTGGAAGCCTCCACGCAGTGCCGCAGGATTGCCAGACAGCCACGTGCTTACCAGAAAAGCAGCTCCGTGGAGTACGTTTTCTGGTAAGAGGAGAAGGCAGCTTTCCTGCACTCCGGAAAGTCTTCTTCAGGCAAAGGACCGCCAGCACCTCGTTTTTCGTTCGCCAGCACCGGACGGGTGAGTATATTCACCTTTTATTTTGGGGTTCCTAGGGGAGCTGGATTTTTTCTCCCCTTAGGACAATTTTGGGGGGCTCTTTTAGAGCCAAGAAACGCGTTTCACCTGTGGAGAAGCCTTATGCTCTCCCAGGGCCAGGTAGTCTGAGTGCGGCAATTTTTTTTCTTTCGGTTTTTTTTTGTTTTGTTTCAGACACGGGTTCCGTCGCGTGGGGCACGGTTTCGTTTTCCCGTTGTCAGTTTTTGTTTGAATTAGCCGCGCTCCGAGGGCGCGGGGAAGTGGTCCCCGGTCTCGGGTTTTAAGTCGCGGGTTTTTGCTTTTCGTTTGGTATTTTAGTTTTTGAGGTGCGCGCGTGACGGTTGAGAAAAATGGGTGCTAAGCTCTCAACCGAAGAAAAGGAAGTTTGTAAAATATCGGTTCTTGTGCTGAAAGGCTCCGAGTTTAAGATCTCGAAAAAGGAGCTAAAAAAGTTCGTGAAACTGCTCTTCCTGTATTTTCCGAAAATGCCCCCTGCACAAGCGGTGTGCATTCAGTTTTGGGATGCAGCCTATTCGAAATTTTTTCAATTAGGCAAAGCAGGGGACAAACATGCGGCAAAATTAATTTATTGGATTATGCAGATTCGATCTGCCCTTTTAGAAAAGCAGAAAGTAGAGGAAGAGCAGCGAAAGCAGTTTTCCCCCGTTTCTCCTTCCCTTTCTACCGCTCCCTCTTTCCCCGAAACGGATAACTTGCGCGCATCAGGGGAAATCTCTCCTGTCGGCCCTGGCTCCCCGCAGGCATCCGAATCCCCCCGCCTGAACAGTCTTAGCCAAACTGCTCAGGAGGCTCGGCTTAGCCCTGGCTCGGCTTTCCGAGTTTCTACCCTTCCCCCCTCTTACCCAGTGCCAAAACCCCGAGTCCGGTTCGGTTTCGCCGAAAAGGATGGTGCGTCACGGGACGGCGCTTCCCCTTTCTCCCCCTCTCCCCAAGCGGAAGATGGCGGCGACCGCATGGTGCAGTCGCATGTAAATTTCGCGCCTTCTTCTTCCCAGGATTCCTTGTTCCCTCCTCCTTCCGCCCCTTCCCAAACTCCTCCCTACCAAAGCTCCGCCCCAGTCCCAACCCCCCGAGTGATGTCAGCACTCGGAGCCACGCCCATGCCCGCGTCGGAGCCACGTTGGTCTTCCGGTTCTCACGGTCCCGCATCCGATTCCCACGGTGGGGAAACCGGAAGGGGGGGGCCGGGAACCCAAAGCCCGCGCCGCGGTGAAATCCCTTCACTTGCGCCTGTTACATATAACAGGTCAAGGAGTGGGAACGTCACCCAGGCGACCTGGCAACCCTTTTCGCAAGGTGTCATTAAGGATCTGTGCAAAGCCCACCTAGATTACGGGAGGGAAAGCCCGTATTTCAGGGGTTTGTTAAAGGCAAACCTCGCCAGCACAGTCGCGGTCCCATCTGACCTGCGGCAGCTTTTTTCCTGCCTCATGTCCTCCACAGAGTTTCAGCTGTGGGAGGCGGCGTGGAAAAGCCTGCTGCGGTCTGAACTGTCCGGTTTGTTACTAGATCCTGTAACTGCTACAGATGAGAACGGGGACCCGATCACCCTTGATCATTTGTGTGGGGAGGGCAGATGGGCTAAGGCTTCAGACCAGGCTGGAAAAATTCCAGCGCCGGTGCTGGAGAAAATAAAGCAAGCGGCCGAAAAAGCATTTATAGGGCTGCAGGGAGAAGTGCCTTTGCCCAGCTACGCCGACATCCGGCAGGGACCTGCAGAGTCATTCGTCGCCTTCGTGGAGAAGATGACGAGGGCTATTGAGACGCAGGTGTGGAAAGAAGACGCAAGGGCAAGCGTGTTAGAAGTGATGGTTCGGAAAAATGCCAATGACCAGTGCAGGGCTGCCATCCTCAGCTTGCCCCTGGACCCTCCGCCGACGGTGCAGGACTTCCTCCGTGTCTGCGAGGCAAAGGTTCCCTTCATGTCTGCTACAACGGAGCAGTCACCAGGGCAGCTGCAGCGAGCCAATCCGAGAGCTGCAGCATTAGACTCACAGGGTTTCTCCAGGAAGCAGCCGGCAAAGAAACATCCTTTTCGGGCGGGAAAAGATTGCTGTAGTCTCTGTGGGCAAAGCGGCCACTGGCAGCACTCTTGCCCGATGTGGGCTGCCTTCCAGCAATTCGTGGCCACTCAAGGGGGTGGGGGTGGGGGCGGAGGTGCAGGTGGGGGGTTGCAGGGGAGCCTTCAAGCGGCTCCAAAAAACTAGGGGGTGAGCGCGGGACCACCCTGCGTGAAGATGCAAAACGGGTGGCCCGGACCAGGAGGGGGAGGGGGAAAAAAGGAAACCAAGCTGACCTTTCTTTTCTGTCTACCAGGACCGACAACAGAGTCCCCCCGGACTCTGATTCACCGGACTTGACACCTAGGGAGATCGACCTCTCCGATTCAGTTTTAACCACCGACTCGCGGTATGAGCCGTTTAGGTTAAAACTAACTGACTCGCTGCTGTTGAAGGACAGCGACTGGCATTTAGTTTCAGTGAACCCCAGTGAACAGGGCACTTGGCATCGGATAGGATGCAAGTACATAGTACTCGGAGACTGTAAGTACACCCCGTTCGACCTCGAAGTCGCCCCAGGGATCGTTGACTCTGATCCCGAGCGCTTCGTGGTTTGGCTGCATTGTACTTCCCCGCCTGCTTTTCTCCCGAAGGGGCAGATAATCGCCCAGGTAATTCCCATCCCTGATTTCCTCACGGAAGGAAGTCCATCAGTGGGGAGGGTACAGGCAATTTCTACCGCGAAACCGCAGTTGGAATGCCAGATGCAGATGGGGGAGGAGATCGTGGACATCAAAGCCCTCCTGGACACGGGTGCAGATGTAACCGTGATCCCGTCCCGGGAGTGGCCTTCACAATGGGCTCTGCAAAGCGTGGCTGGACACGTTCAAGGTGTTGGGGGCATTCAATTGGCAAAACAATCAAAGAGCGTTGTGCAAATTATGGGGCCAAATGGGCAATTGGCAAATATCCGCCCATTTGTTTTAGATTATAAGGAACCATTGCTTGGGCGAGACCTAATGGCACAATGGGGAGTCACAATTGACATTCCAGACCCCCCACAGGATTTTTGTGCGGTGGCCACTGAGAGGCGCCCTACCCAAAAACTGAATTGGAAAACAGATGTTCCAGTCTGGGTAGAGCAGTGGCCGCTCTCAAAACAAAAATTAAAGGCGCTGAATGAGCTCGTGGAAGAGCAACTAGCCAAGGGTAACATCGAGGAGACCACCTCCCCGTGGAACTCCCCTGTCTTTGTCATCCAAAAGGCTGACAAGACCAAGTGGCGGCTCCTTCACGACCTCAGGCAAATTAACAATGTCATTGAAGATATGGGGTCTCTCCAACCAGGGATGCCTTCCCCGACAATGCTCCCTCGAGATTGGCAATTGGCAGTTATAGATATTAAAGATTGTTTCTTTCAAATTCCCCTTCATCCTGACGATGCTCCGCGCTTCGCATTCACGGTTCCCACCTTTAACCGAGAGGCCCCGGGGAAAAGGTATCACTGGAAGGTTTTGCCGCAGGGCATGAAAAACTCGCCTGTGATTTGCCAGTGGTACGTTTCTTCCTTGCTGTCCCCTGTACGTGCAGCCGCAGACAAGGCAATCATCTATCATTATATGGATGATGTGCTTGTCTGTGCCCCGAACGAGGATGTACTGTCCCATGCGCTTGACCTGACAATCTCTTCATTGGTTGCTGCAGGGTTCGAGCTGCAGGAGCAGAAGATTCAACGGATGCCGCCTTGGAAATATTTAGGCCTGGAGATCAGTAAGCGGACCATTGTTCCGCAAAAATTGGAAATAAAAACTAAAATCAGGACTCTTGCTGACGTCCATCAGCTGTGTGGGGCATTGTCCTGGGTGCGGCCCTGGCTAGGTCTGACCACCAAGGACCTAGACCCTCTTTTCAATTTATTGAAAGGGGGAGAGGAGATGAGTTCTCCGCGGGAGCTCACCCCAGAGGCACAGAAGGCACTGGAGAAGGTCCAGGTAAAACTGTCCACCAGACAGGCAAACAGGTGTGCACCTGAACTGCCTTTCAGTTTTATTGTATTAGGAGATCTGCCACACCTCCACGGAGTCATTTTTCAGTGGGACAAGGAGGTAAGCAAAATACCTCGTGAGGACAGAGGCGGGAGAGATCCTCTTCTCATTATAGAGTGGGTCTTTCTCAGCCACCAAAGGTCCAAAAGAATGACCACGCCACAGGAGCTGGCAGCTGATCTAATCCAGAAGGCCAGAGCCCGTATTAGGGACCTGGCTGGCTGTGATTTCAAATGCATTCACATTCCAATTCGGACTGAAACGGGCCCAATTACAAAGCAAAGGTTGGAAAAATACATCCGGGAGAATAAAATTTTGCAAATGGCTCTGGATTCCTACACAGGACAAATTTCTATTCATCGGCCTGCCCACAGAATTTTTAATTCAGAAGCCAAATTCGTGCTAAAATTAGAAAGCGTTCAGAGCAGAAGGCCTTTAAAGGCCCTGACAGTTTTTACAGACGCGTCCGGAAAGTCTCACAAGTCAGTTATGACTTGGAAAGACCCTCAGACTCAGCGGTGGGAGTCAGATGTCGCTGAGGTAGAAGGATCACCTCAGATTGCTGAGTTGGCCGCAGTTGTCAGGGCTTTCGAGAGGTTCTCTGAACCATTTAATTTGGTGACCGATTCGGCTTATGTAGCAGGTGTAGTATCCAGAGCTGAAAATGCTGTTCTCCAGGAAGTGACCAACCTTGCCCTGTTCAAGTTGCTCTCAAAGCTAGTTAAGCTTGTCTCCCACCGAGAGCAACCCTTTTATGTGATGCACACGAGGTCACACACAGACATGCCTGGGTTCATAGCTGAGGGGAACAGGAGAGCAGATGCCCTTGCTGCCCCTGCAGAGACGGCCCCGCTCCCAAATGTCTTTGAGCAGGCAAAGATCAGTCACCAGCTTTTCCATCAGAATGCCCCAGGTTTAGTTCGCCGGTTCCACCTTACCCGGGAACAGGCCAAGGCAATCGTGGCCACTTGTCCAAATTGTCAGCAGCATGCGCTCCCCACCCTGAGCGCTGGTGCCAACCCCAGAGGGTTAGGCAGCTGTGAGGTGTGGCAGACAGATGTGACACATATCCCTCAGTTTGGAAGGAGGAAATATGTGCACGTCTCAGTGGACACCTTCTCCGGAGCAGTCTTTGCCTCTGCCCACGCAGGGGAGAGATCCAAGGATGCGATTACCCATCTCATCCAGGCTTTCTCCTTTATGGGGGTCCCAAAAGCCCTGAAAACTGACAACGGGCCTGCATATAGATCCAAGGAGTTCAGCAGTTTCCTGCAGCAATGGGGGGTGGAGCATAAAACAGGCATCCCCCATTCCCCCACAGGTCAAGCGGTGGTAGAAAGGACCCACCGGGAAATCAAAAGGGTCCTGGGCCAGCAACAACAGGTCCTGAAATTAGAGTCTCCAACTATCCGCTTGTCCAGAGCACTGTTCACAATCAATTTTCTAAATTGTTCCTTTGAGGTTTTAAACCCACCAGTCGTCAGGCACTTCGGCAGCAGCGACCAGTTTTCCACCAAGGTTCGACCACCTGTCCTTATAAAGGACCCAGAAACCGGCGGAACAGAGGGCCCTCACCACCTGGTTACTTGGGGACGTGGGTATGCCTGTGTGTCCACCCCAAGTGGCTTAAGATGGATCCCTTCAAAGTGGGTGAGACCCTATATTCCAAAGGCCTCTGGAAAGGGAGTTAAAGTTTCACAGGTGTCCGTGGCGTCCTGGAGACGGAAAAGACACAAGTGGACGAGCTGGAAAGAATTTGTCCTACCCCTACCCCACTGGTCTGTCTCTAACTATGTGCTTGTTTCAAATTCTATTTAGTTCAGGTCAAACCCACTCAGCGATGGCCCCACTGACAGCAGCCAGATTTCTATTCCTGCTGCTGCTGATCTCCAGCCTGAAGTCTCCGGCCGTGGCGTGGACAGTGCCAGCATCCATGCCACAAACAGCAAATTTGGCAGAAACACCTGTGCCACAATCTGCAAAATTGTCAGAGACATCAAGAACAAGCTGTCCTCAAACATCTGACTGGCTGGAGGGACTTTTTGAGGACTGGGGGCTGCCTGGGTGGGCAAGATCTATTCTTCGTCCTGTGTTAATTGTTCTGTTTATGGTTTTGTGTATTCTGGGCACTGTTACCTGCATTCGCTACTTTGTTAAAAAGTTAGTCTCTAACTGTCTCCCCCCCATATGCAAGCCTAGTCGTGGTTGTCACAGCTCCACCGAAAGCAGAAGTGAGAGTTGAAGAAGGAAAGGACCTCCCTGAAGAAGACTTCGAGCTGTGGCCACCGACTGGCTGTTTATGGTTTAAATTACCATCTTTATATAAAAAGAAAGGGGGAGATGTAGCGGTGCGTGAGCTGTGCTCACAAGTTTTGGGTTTATGTTATTTATGTTGGGAAAAGGGTCTTTTCTAAACCCCTCTGTCTATAGCTGCATTCGCAGTGGTTTGTCCCCTCCCCCCGGAGCCTGCCAGTCATCCAGGGAAAGCCTCTCCCCCTTCTGGAAATCTCGGGGAGACCGGGCTTCTGATTGGAACAGGTTCTGGGAATCCCCTCCCCCCCTCCTCTCCAGAGATTGGCCCTTTTGTGTGTCAATCTACCCCCCAACTCCTCCCTTTCTATCCCCCTATTGGTGGAAAGTTTATGTACACGCCCCCTGGTACCTGTCTACTTAAGGGGGCTTGGGCGGGGCTTTCGCTCTCTCTCTCCCACCACCGATGAGGAATAAACATCTCCTGTGAACCCTCAGAAGAGAGCCTTCCTTTCCCTTCGCCATTAGCCACTAATTTACATCTAGTGCTAGCCAGCCAGAAAGCCCACCGCGTGGGGGCTGCTGCAGAATTGTCCAGTGGGCCCTACCGACTGCTGCCAGAAGCCGGGCAAGGCAAGGGATCACTGATCAAGTGACCCACGGGGGGCAGAAACGCCATAAAGTATCTCATTTTGGACAGGGAAAGTGATTTGTCTGTGCATTCTTGATGTACAGCCCTATTGGCATCTGCAGTGTCTTTAAGTGATGTATCTCTCTGAAGGCTTCACTGCTTCTGCTGTGTGATCTGCTCCCAACAAACTCCAGAGAGCGAGTGATTTATCAGCCACTGCTTTTTAGGATGAGGAAAAGGCTAATGCTTTATAGATCTGTCAGCATTCCTGTATGGCACACAGAATACAATATCCTGCCAAAGCGGGGAGGGATATCTGCTACCTCACAATCCATCATTTCTCCCAGTGCCCCATGGCAAATGCACCTTTCTTTTTTCCATCAGGCTATGTGTGAGTACTGTTATATAGTGAAGAGCTTCTCCCTTCTCCTCCTCCATAAATGGTTATGAAAACCTGAAAGAGCAACTTCTGTAGGGTGCAGAATAAGATGGGAAGGGTCATTTTGACAGGGAGAAGACGTCATTGCCTGCAGTTCCTGGCTCCAAAAGGACCTACAAGATCTCAAGCGATGCAGCTGTGCTGTAGACAGCACAACAGGAGCACAGCAGGGATGAGAAATTCAGGCCAAACGCATCCATGCAGACTGCCAGGTATGTGCCAAAAACACACAGGTGTGTCAACAGATGCTCCAGGATTTTCTTTTCTACCTTGCCCCACAGTGATTTTCTTTGTTATAGGCATGGCTCAGCTGACCTTGCCCCCATGGAGCTCATCCATCCCATCCACAGAGTAAGTGAAATGTATTTATAACCTGGTGAACATCTATTGGGGAGTATGAATCCCTGTCCTACATCTCTCCTTGGTGTTTTAATTGATTCAGGGTTTTCCCAGTGGAGAACTCATAAGAGCATTTGATAAAATCAGCTACACACCATCCTGCCTCTCATTACTCACAGGCTTGAGGCAGGTAGATGATTAAGTGAATTTTTTACGGTGTGAGCAGTTGTAACATGGGAAATTATCATCCTGGATATGAGACAATGACTTGGCTCTTACTACATCTGCTGGCAGGCAACTAACCCAGTGACTTTGCATCTGATCTTGGAGCAAGTCTTCTGCTTTCTCCTCCAGGACAAACCTGCATTTGCTACCCTCACATTAAAAGGACGAGCCATATGGATGTGCCTGTGCTCAGGAAAATAGCTTCAGATCTTCATGGGGCTGATGTTGCAGCCCTGATGGAAGTCAGAGAGTCTGCAACTGTCACCTTGGGAATGCTTCTGCAGACACTGTGGGAGGAGAGCATCCTTTGGGTTTGGGGCTGGAGGTGCTACAGAACATGACAGTATTGTTGGTCCATGGATGGGATGAGATTCACCCCTTATTTCCACTTAGCTGCATCCTAGACTTTATTACCCCAAGAAAAGTCAGTAATGCTGGAGTGAAAACTGGGGAAAATGAGTTTCCATTAGGGAAAGCTTCCAGTTAAAATATGAGTTCTTTTTCTTCCTGCCAGCAGACTTTGGGTACAACTCAGAAGAATGACTGAAAGAAAGGGCTGCCGCTTGGTTTTATTGCATGTTTCTAGAAGCTTTAACTTGCTTTTGACACATTGATGTCGAGATTTTGGCATGTCTTCATTGAAGAGTTTCAGAGGGGGAAGATAACGCAAGTTTTAGGGCAGGCAAAAGACAGGGCTACGGGCAGCTTCGCTTTCTCTTGCTCTCGGCATCAGAAAAGGACGGTCAGGCTGCTGCTTGCTGCGAGAGGAGTTTCACTGTCACCACCGGGTCTGATCCTGAGGAAAGCTACCATCATCTCATTGGGCTTGTGTGCCCAGGAATCCTGAGCTCTCCTCCTGCTGCCCTGCTGGAGCTGAGCCATCCCTGTCCTGCCGCCGCTGCTTCTTCGGCACTGCTTTGAGGTTTTTCTGCTACGCTGTGGCCCTGCACTGCCCCATCCTGCTGGGACATCCCTGCCCTTCCAGTGACCACCGACAGAGCTCCAGATATATCCGATCCACCAGCCCGGGATCCCTCACTGTTCCAGCTTGGTGCTTTTTGGAGTCCCAAGAGATTGCACTGCCCCAGGTTTTGTGAAACAAAGCCGCCCTCAAGGTCCCAGGTTCTGTTCACTATTAATGCTGTAGTTGTTGTTGTTTGTTTGCCTTGTTATACATATTAGTAAAGAACTGTTATTCCTATCCCCATATCTCTGCCTGAAAGCCGTTTTAATTTTCTAAATTATAATAATTTGGGGGGAGGGGATTTGAATTATCCATTCCAAGAGAGGCCCTGCCCCTCCTTAGCAGATACCTGTCTTTTCAAAACCAAGACAGTATATAACTCTATCTGTTCTATTTAGGAATGCTAGCAAGGCTACATTATGTTTTGTTATGACTAGAACTTAGTTAACTTTGCAAAAGGCAATGCTACTTGAACTTTAAACTAGGCTTTAGGGCTCCTCTTACTAAGTAATACAAGCTCTTATTTGTTTAAGGCACTTAAAATATTCTCTACTTATTTAAAACTAAACTTGCATTTCTACTTCATGTCTGTGTGGATTTATGTATTTTAGTTTCTCTGAAGGTTTTAATTCAGCCCTCATATCTTTGAACACCTCTGGGCCTGTGTGGATGGGGCCCAGAGGGATTTTGCATCCCAACAACACATCTTGTTGATAAATATACTTTATTTTCACAGGGGGTCATTGTCAAGATAATGTCAGATCCCACTGTGAAGCCAGATCCAGTAAAGAGCAGTAATGCTTTTTTCTAATTTGTTTGAAATCCTAAAGCACTCCCTCATCTGAGCAGAGATACCTAAATGGCACCTATTTGGCGCTGGGTGTAATTCTTTACTCTAATGGCATGCTTGACAATATCTGTGTATTTACCTGGAGCAGCACAAGCCTCCTGTACTTAAATGAAATACACACAGCAGGTTTGAAGATGAACACAGGAGATGCTTGAATGCCTTTTAGACAACTTTAATTCAGGCCATAAACATAATATAGATTGCAATATTGTATATAATCGAGTGCTTCAAATACCAGCCTTTGTGTTCTGCAATTCAGTCCAATTGATTCCTGACCTAACACAATGCTGTACCTGAAACTGTTGCATAAACATAACAAATCCATCACCAAATCAATGAAGAAGATGCAGAAGAGGTGTGGTAGCTATCTGGTGTGATGTTGCTTACATCACCCGCAGCCTGTGTGCTGGTATTCCATGTAATGCACCAGGAGAAATGAAAGGTAAAGGATGGCTCCTCATCCGTATCACCAAGCACATGCCCGCCCTTTGCTCTGCTGAAGTTCGACACAATTTGCATTGTGGAGCACCTGCACCTCTGAACAAAATGAAATTTCTGGATTTCTCTGAATTCTTGCAAAGTGGAACTTTTTGCTGCCTGGTTAATGAGAATTTTGTCAGTCATGCTTACTAGAAACAATAAAGGGATAATAAATAGTGCAGTCTGCGGACAGCAACAGGCTCTGACAATCCATTAACCGAGACGTGTTGCATATTCCTGCTTATTAGACACATATCCATAATATATTTTAACAATCTCTCCCTGGCAGGCATTTTCCTAGAAGAAATACACAGTTTGGACTTCAATTTTTCACCCCTGTTCAAAATTTCAGCGTGAAAAAGAGCTGGTAGCAAGCCATTAGCAATAATTTGATCCTGCATTTTTGCTGGAAAATTTAAATAGATTTTTCTTCTGTTCTTCTGCTTGTACTTGCTCTGTCATTGTTTTTCTGTGCATGGTGCAGGCTGGGGGCAAGCAGTGAGGACTGGGCAAACACTAATCTGGCAGTTTTTCATACACGACCCTTGCTGCTTTAAAGAGCTTTTCCTCATCCCACATGCTTGCTTCCCACTTTGTGCAGCTGCTTGCTGAGTGATGAGCAGCATGGGCCCCTTCCAGCTGATGGTGCAATGTTGGTATTTAGGGTCTTTTGCTGGTGAGATGGAGCTGCAATGTCCTTTCAGCTGGGGGACACAGGATCTGACCAGGCCTGTGACACCCCGGGGGACCTTCTGCTCAGTGAGCGAGGCATTCCCAACAACTCCATCCGGAAACTGGTGCAGAAATGGTCTTGCTGGAGGAATACAACCTGCTCATGTAAAGCTGCCTGTTTCCAGGGTAGCTCCTCTGGTAATTTGTCCTGTGCACACCCAACAGCACCCCAGACCGGTGGCACTCCTGGGCATTCTGGAGACTGGGCTATCCAGACTTCAGTGCTGTCCCAGGGGGGCTCAGTGATGCTTACAGCCCTGCACTCAGCACCACTCTGCCCTCATGGTGGAGTTTCCAGGTGAGTCCCACTCTGTCCCTCAGCCTTATGGGAAGGGTCTAGTGCAGTGTGTGGAACTTCACTCTCCCTTGCAGCCCCAGCCGGGGCTGGCGAGGGCTTAAGAGACGCTCTATTCACTCGCGGTGCAGCATTGTGAACTCATGCAACACGTGCAAACGAGGGACCGCGCATCCCACGTCCCACGCCAGGTGCATGCATGGGGCTACGCAGGGTCTGCACCGCACAGGCAGCGAGTGAGGGGGCATCGGGAGCAGCGCTCAGAGCGGTGTGAGCCCGCGGCTGTGCCGGTGCCGGGATTGGTGTCGGTGCCGGGATCGGTGTTGGTATGGTGTCGGTGCCAGTGCAGGTGCCGGGCGAGAGGGCGCGGCGCGGGCGGGGCAGCCCCACGGGGCCAAATGAGCGCCGGGGCGGTGCCGTGGGCGGAGCGAGTTTCCCGCGGGCGGGGGGCGGGCACCAATCAGGGCCGGGCCGGCGCCCGCGGAGCCGGGAACAGCGCCCCGGGAGCGCCGCATGAGGTGCGGCCGATCTCGGCTCCGCTCCGCTGCTCCTCGTCCCGGCACGGTAGGCAGGCAGGCATGCATGCCTGCCATGCCTGCTGGTAGCGCGCCTAGAGGAGCGCCCCGGTAGCATGTCGGGGAGCGGCGGAGTGCTACTGCTGCCGCTGCTGGCGGCCTCGCTGCTCGGGGCCGCGGGGGCCGCGCAGCCGGCGAGGGAAGCCGCTTGCCGCCCGGTCCGCGCCGCCTTCCAGGTGCTGCAGCCCGGAGCCAAGTGGGTGCCCGAGAGCCCTGTGCCAGGTGAGACCGCCCTCCCCGTGGTGTCTGGCCGGCCGTCATCATCTCCCGGGGGTCGCCCGGGGCCGTTTGGGTGCGGGGCGAAGTGGCTGCAGCACCTCGAGCCGGGGCCGCGGACGAGGTTCGCTGTGCGGCTGCGAAGCAGGGTGCGGGCTGCCCGCTCTCCCGCGGGGAGCTGCTCTCCCCCGGCGGCAGGGGCTGCCGGCCGCTCGGTGCCGGTGGGCGCCGGGCTCGGCGCCTCGGACGTGGCGATAACACGGAGCCTGTGACTACGTCGCGGTCATGGGAACCCGCTGGAGAGCGATTCTTTATTGTGCTCGGTTTGTTCGGGGGAGTTTTTCACCCCGGGTGGCCGAGGTGAGCTCAAGCTGTCGGGTAGAGCCGTGGCGCTGTCGGAGGGACTAGCCGGCCCCGTCCTCGCATGCCGCTGTCGGGGGTCCGGTGCGAGGTCCCCGAGAGCTCTTGGTGTCTCCGCCAGCGAGCGGAGGTTCCGCGCACCCGTCGCGTCTCTGCAGGTCCCGGGTCCGCCAGAGCTGCTTTCCACAGCGAGAGGTGCGCCAGGGTCCGAGGCAATCCCGCTCTGTTGGGCTGCTCCGAGAGCATCCAAACCCTCATCCCAGCCTGAGCCCGGGGGCTGCCGCAGCTCCAGAGGATGGGGCTGGAAGGAGGCAGCGCGGCATTCCCCGCGCTCTGCGGGTGCCATGCAGGGTTCGAGGGTGCAGTGGGAGTCTGTGATAGGTCTGGGAGAGGTGTTATTCTGCTCTGCAGTTCCCATTACAGGTGGCTGCCGGGGTGGTACCGCACCAAAACTCACCACCTATGCCCTGCAAGGCTGCTTTCTGTATATATGCCTCATTCCTATTTTAAAATGTAAGTTAAATACTTGAATTGCTTGCCTTTTAAAGGTTCTTTTGCAGCTTTTTGGGAGCTAGGGAATGTCGGCTGCTCCAGGTGGGTGGCTGTGTGCTGGGAGTGTGCATACACAACCTGATCAGTTTTGATGGCTGTGTTACAGAGCTGCCTGGAGAGCTCCGTGCTGTTGTGTTGGGTTCAATACGCAGTGGAGAATGCCTGCCCTGAAAAGCTTATGATCAAAGTATGAAAAGGAAGAGATGACAGACAGGGGAGGTGCAATGGGATCATCACCAGCGGTGGCTGCTTTTAATAACGATGTGTTGAGTTATGTTTCTTGCATTTGGTGTTGCACAGGCCAGAAACACAATAGTTCCTGCAGCACAGGGGAGGAAGGGAGGAAATGGGGTGCCCAGAGCTGGGACTGCAAGGTGTTGTGGCTGCTGGTGCAAATCCCAAGTCTCTTGGTCTGTAGGACTAGCAATGCCTCAGCTTATCAAGAGCTGTGAGAGATATGAGGGGAGTTTAGATGTAAGTCCTGATGAGAGTGTACCTTTCCTATCCCTACCTATCCTTATGTTCTCTTTTCATATAAATTTGGACACTTAATGCTCCTTTCAGACTAGCTGCAGGAACAGCATCTCCTCTCTCTGTCCCACAGGGCCTTGGTCTCCTGGTCAGTAAGGAAGTGGCACTGGAAATACTTTCCAATGAAATGTTTGCTGGAAAGGGAAAGAGCTGCTCTTATCACCACTGAATTGACAAATTCTGTTTGTCAGAAGGAAAGGAAGATGTTTCTCTGAAAGTCAATGAGATTCTTGCTTTGATTCCTAAGTAACTTTGCTGAGTGTTTTTACACACTCCAGGGAGGTGATGGAGGGGTGGGCAGGTTCCTGGAGAATGATTCCCATTGTATTGAGGGGCTGCTGGGGCTGCCACGCTGCAATGTGATCGCTTCTTCCCCAGAAAGCAGTAACATCCTCTAGCCTGGCCTGGCTGTGATTGCAGTGGGTGTTTTTGCCCTGGTATTGTCCTTTCCCAGCAGGGTTTAGGTTGCTGGGGTTCCTCAGTTCTCACTCCCCTATGAGCCCCAGCTGCATCCCTGATAGTCAGGAGGAGTAAAGAGCTCTCTGCAGAGCCCATGGGCAGCTGGATCAATAACAGGGCTGGTGTTTCAAGTGAATGCTTCCAGCTTGTTGTGATGATAAAGTTCCCACATATCAAATTGAAAGTGGATTTTACATTTGCCTGAGTACATAAACTTGATCATAATTAAAGCAATGACTGCTTGCTTATACCTTGGATCTGGCCCATCTTGCATGACTCTGTGTGGTAATTACACTTCAGAGCACTTGCTTCTCCTAGTAGCAGCTGCATAAATCTCTGTTATAGGGGAACATCGATCAAGGACCATTTTCCAGGCATTTGTTTATTGCTTTTTTTCCTTTCATACATCTGTCAATTAAAAAAAGTTTTAGTGTTCCCAGCCACAAATCACCATGGAATCAATTCTGAGAACCTTTCCCTATGGATCACACCACCCTGGAGAAGCTGAAGCTAATCAACTTATTTAAAATGTGGAAATTTTTTTTTGACATAAACAGAAAACAATTGTTTCTGGAAGCTCCATTTTGCATTATGAGCAGTTGTTGCTGAAGGAGTAAGTAGTGGAAATGCTGCTGAGTTGGAACACACGCAGGAGAAATGTTCCACAGCTCAGTTTTACTGCATCAGTGGTGCGTGGGCTGAGGGAACATTGGCACAGCACGCTCCGTAGGAAAGCTCTGAAGTAGACAGAGACCACACTTCTAATAAAAAAAAGGCAATTCTATTAAATGTGAGAGAAGTGTCATGCTGTTTCGTGAGCAGTATTGATGTTCTGGGAGTAATTCTAGCTGCAGGCGTGCACCAGGCAGTGAGAAGCTTGGTCTCCTCTGGTCCTGTAGTCTGGGGACCAGGTTTTTGTCACTCTGGAGCATGCTTTGGCCTGCTTAGAGGTGGGGAACAGCATAGCTCAACTACTGTCAGCTGTGGCTGACTGTTCCGAGGGGTGGGAGGATGTAATTCATGGTAACATCTGGACTGGAGCTGGATCAGAGATGTGCTGGAGAGGAGTGAAGGCAGGGTGATGGGAGAGTGCTTTTCCTGGGTTTTGATGAAGATGAGACTGAATGCCAGCTCCTGAGCCAGCCTGTGGTTCTGTGCTGGGGTAGCTTCGTGCTCAGTAATAACTAAATTCTCTTTATCCTATGTTGCCTGTCTTGGTTTCCTTCCTCCATTTGTCTTTTCTCTGCATCATTTCTCCTATCTATAAACAGCAGCTTGAATTTCCATTTCTCCTGGTCTGTTTTTCTCTCCTCTTTGCCATTTGGGTTTCTCTGTGTCTTGGGTTAGGTAACCAAAAATGTATTCTGTTTCATCTGTTGAAAGCAGTTTTTTCTTTCTCTTGTAACTCCAGGGGGGAGGATGCCTTCTGATAATGGCCCAGCCGTTAAAACCAGGTGTGGCAGTGTTTCTTATCTCTCTCACCACCCGTCCATCCTCCGGGGGATATCTTCTGCTAATGAGCCATTAAGGCTCACCAATGACATGACACATTACATCATCCCATTGTGAGATGCTCCACCCAGTGGGGGAGGAGCCAACTGTTCCTACCTGGATAAAAACTGAGACTCAGGAACAGCTGGCATTCTGGGGATCCAGCCTTTTCACTGGGCTCCAGGAGGAAGACCAGACCCATCTTGCCACCACTGGACTTTCTCTACTCCATCATCTCTACTCCACAGAACCACATCTGTTACTCCAGGAGGTTTTATTTGGACTGCTTCCAACACCCTGTCCAACAGGGTGTCAGGTCATATCCCTGACCCTGTCAGGGTTTTACCAGGACTTTTTGTTTGCTTGCTTGCTTGTTTTTTTTGTACTACCACATTTGTATTCCTTTTTCTTTATATTCCTAGTAAAGAACTGTTACTCCTATTCCCATATCTTTGCCTGAAAGCCCCTAATTGCAAAATTATAATAATTTGGAGGGGAGGAGGTTTACATTCTCTGTTTCAAGGGAAGCTCTAGCTTTTCCCTGGCAGACAACTGTCTTTCAAAACCAAGACACTGTATTGGTGGTGACGCTCCAGGTAACTTGGCTGGTGCCTGTGGGTAAAGGGGAAGGGGTAAGCTGGTGCCTTGGCAGGATGGGGAGAGGGGATGAATGCTCTGGGACAATGGAAAACTGAGGAATATTTATCTTGGCAGAAATATCTGCTGGTGGGTCTGTTTTCCTTCTCCCACAGCAAAGTGTTATTTCCAGCTTTTTGTTCATTTTCTTTGATGGAAGCAAATATGGATTCACCCTAAGAAAATAGGATATTAACCTTTTGGAGTTGAGGTGTAATGCTTTACAAATGGCTGGCTTAGCATGTCAAACTTTCTTTTCTTTTTTTTTTTTTGGCAGCTGCTGTGTGCCAATGTACAGTTTAAAAATTAAAAATCCCAACTCTTCCCACTGGTCTCGACGTGCCTTTGTTCTTGAGCTAGTTCCCTTTGTACCCCTGCTCTTTTATTCTGTTTTTCCTGAGTGGGACTAATGATGCTCCTCCCTGTGCAGCCTTTCCATTTAGCTTAGCACGGTGTTTTAAAAGCTTAGTTTACTAGATAATTGAGTTTTCTGTTCTTAATTATTTCAGGCCTGCAAGTTGCTCTCTTGATAGTTAAGAGAGCAGGAGCAGAACCCTAAAATTTAGTAACCTCCCCAGGCAGTGGTTTTATAGTGAGATCATTAATTTTTTTTTTCCCAGGGTTAACTTTAACAACATTCCAAACAGTGTTCTCCCCTGTCTTTGGAATGGCTGTGGGATGTGTGCATGTGAGTGTAACATCTGTGTGGGGAGTGGGTGCCCAAAGTTAACTCCATTGATGACAGTGTTGATACATTTGTTAGGAGGAAACTTTTACTCTGTAAAACCTATTTTTCACTGTAATGTCGTCTTTTAAAAGATGTGTTTTTATAGGGTGTTAGATTTGCATGAGAATCATCTGGCCAACATTGGGAGAAATCCAGAGTCAGATGGCCTTGTGAAACACGAGATGGAATAGAAAAGAAAGGATAATTAAGCAGTAATATCCCATGTAGTACCCATACTGTCCCAACTTAAATCGCCTATTGAATGAGGTTGCTTTATAATTTATATCTCGTTAGATTTATAAAGATCAGCATTAAATCTGGGTTCTAAACAGTTGCATTTCCTTTTCCTCCTCCTAAAAGCTGAGCTTTAATAGGCACCGACAGATGTACAATCCCCAATCACATAATTTAAAAGGTTCTTAATAAAAAGTATTGAAAAAGCTGGGGGAAAATCCACTATATTTAAATGTTGAGTCACTGCTTTTATCTATTTAAAGCATGATGCTGGTTGTAAAACAATTGGAGGAGGAAAATTGACCCAAACCAACATATTTCTTGTGGGTAATATTACCAAATTGGTGAGTTAAGAGGGTGGGAGGAACTCCTCTGACACTTCCAGACTGCAGAAGGCGAAGTTGCCACTGCATGGGGTAGCAGAGTCCCTTCACATGGGGAGGAGGCTGCAGGAATGTAGCGTTAAGCAGGGACAGGTTCTTATTTTGGCAATGCCTGGGGTAAATTTGGGGGGAATGTTAATCTGATTTAAGTTGCCATTGGATCTGGGTGGGAAGGCTTGTGTGCCCTAGTGTGCACAGCTTGTCTGCCTGTATCTGATGACAGGGTTGAAGCTATCCTGGGATGCTTAAAATCAAAGGAAAATCCCTCAGCCTTGTGAAGGAGTCCACAACTCCACATAGATGATCTTGAGGGTTTGTATTTTTGACATTTAATCCACTGAAATTATTTTCACTTCTGCTGTACTAACCACCTATCTGCGGTAATAATTGTACATCAAAGTCAAATGTAGTGGTTTAAATTCACTGCTACCCGGCTGTCAGTAAAAATTCCCTGTTGTCGTGGTTTGACCCACCCCAGGAAGTGAGAGAGAGTCTTGGTTCAGAGGTTGGCACCCTGTGGACCAATGAAAGGTCATTTCATCTCTGTGAACACACATTTCAGTCTGGGGGGGTGTGGAGTGTTCTCTTTTGCCTTCTGCCTCCAGAGAGAGAGCACACAGGTCTCCCTCTTCCTCCTGGCTGTGGAGGGGGAGGGAAGGCCTCCCCTGGCCAAGGCCAAGGCTTGCCATGCGGCCTGTGCCTGGGGAGGGTAGGCCTGGACAGCAGTTATGCCGGCTTGCTGGCACAGCTGTCTGTGGGCTTTGCTGCTGTTGGATCTGGGCCAGCACAGCTGCCTATGAGCTCTGGCCTTGACTGGGCCCCCCTCCTCCAGACCGGGGGGGGAAAGGAGAACTGTCTAGCCTGCCAGGCCGACTGAGAATGGAGTGGTGGAAGATTCTAACACCTGGGATGTCTTTGGGTCTTCGGTGCCGAGCCCCCGCTACTCCCCTCCCCGCAGTGTTGGATCAGAAGATTCGTCAGCTGCAGCTTCTGTAAGTGATGGGAGAGATGGCCTGGGACTTGTAATGTCAGCAGAAGATAAGAAGAAGAGATGATGGAGTGGCTTTTGGCCAGACTTTCCTTGTAGTGGCCATAGAGACTGCATGAATGCTCCTGTAACTTATGGAAACTGTGTTTAGGGGGATGCAAGGTTGGCACTGTGTAGTGGAAACACCAGTGCCAGAGTGAGTGAACAGAGGATTGAGAGGGTGTGGTGGTGCCCTCAGAAGAGGCTTCTGTTCTCAAAACCCTTTGCCCCGAGGGAGAAATGGGGGGGACTTGTGTCCCAGAAGCATCCTTAAAAGAGAACCCTACAAGCAGTTTCTAGTCCATGGGTGGTGGTGAGAGCACCATCCATTGGAAAGGAGGACTTCTCAAATGTACATTTCCTCTGTATGGGGTGGGTCATTTGTGAAGAGTGCAGGCCACAAGAGACTGTGTTTCTTGTGGGAGTTTCTATAGGACACAAGAAGACTTGTCTCCCTTAATATTTTAAGCTGGAAGTTCCAGGTTTTGTCTCAGAAGGTTTTGGTGGGAATTATGGTGGGGGGAGGAGGAGTGGTTTGGAGGTTTTTTTCACTTATGATTCTGTTTCTTCCTGTTCCTTTTCCCTATATAGTGTAAGTTAATAAAGTTTTTGTTCTATTTCTAAGTTGGAGCCTGCTCTGTTTTATTCCCAGTCTGTCTCACAGCAGTATTTTAAAGAACTATATTCTCATGGGTGTGCTGGCATCAGGCCAGCGACTTAAACCCATGACACCTGTCAGGAGGAGGAAGACACAGGGTGCTACTGAAATTAGTGCAGCTTTAGAGTTTATTTCTGTCAGCTGGGAGCGTATGCGAAATTGCTGGAGCATTTACACTTCTGTTCTCCAAGATAGCATAAATGGCACAGCTCTGATGGTGCCTGGCATTCCTGCACCCATGGAAGGGGCTGCACCAGTGCCTTCTCATCCATGGGAGTTGGGTGTCAGAGGGTCAGGCTGCTGTGCTTGGCATCTCATCATCTCACTGATCTTGCAAAGATTGGTATGTGAGCGTCCAAATGCAATTTAATAAAACGGTTGCAGTAATTTGAGGGACACTTTCTTTCTGAAAATGAGTTTGTAGTGATTTATAGCGAAAGGAGAAGGTTGTTTGCAAGGGCTGAGACGCATTACAAGGTGTAATGACTTGAAACTTCAAGAAAAAGGGGTTGTGTCGGTTGGGAGATAAAAACAGCCTTTACAGTAAAGGGCCATTAGGCAGCAAAATGGGCTTTGCTATCTCACAAGCCTGAGTATCACTGGAGGTGTTTGTGTTGGATAAAATGCTGAGAGGGGGTGGATTGGGAGGCAGAGGTACAATTTGATGACTCACAGGACCTCTGCCTCTCGGATCCCGGGCTGGTAGCCATCCGAGAATTGCGTGTAAAGTCCTTTTCTCCAAGCCCCGTGCCAGAAGAAAGAATCAGGACGCGTCGATTCTTTTATCAGAGTTGTTTATTCCATCGTGTTCTTAAATATTTTTCCTTCAGCCGGCGTAGGTGTCACCTACACCGCAGCTGAAGGCTATCTGCTCCGCTCCTGGGCGGTCCTAATCTTTTATACTAATTATTACGTCCCCACTGTTTTCACTACTATACCAATATCTACTGCTTTTATTAAACTGTGCACTTTTACACTAAACCAATAAGAAAATGCCACCACCTCACCCAAAGATGGAGGACAAGAAGAAGAAGGAGAAAGACAAGGGACACACCCAAATCCCTCCATCTTGTCTCCTTGAGTCCCCTTTGTGAACCCCCAAAATCTATATTAATACACAAAAATAAGTTATTTAATATCCTAACTACACACCTGTGACTTGTAATTCTTCATATAATGTTGGCAATCGCTCCCAGGGGCTAAAATCAAAGGCACTGGTGTTTTTATCGCTGTTCCAGGGTCTCTGGACCCCCTCCTGGGGTCTCGGACCGCCCGGGACATCCAAAGGGATGTCTTGGGTTCCGACATCTCCCCCTTCTCTTTGAACTAAAAAGACTTCTTTTGCAGCCTTGCTTAGGGCCCGGTGCATGCATTGGAGGATGCATGGCACAAGGAGCAGAAGAATTACAAGTCCTATTATAAACCCTATAAAAATATAAAATATTGTCTTAGAAAATTCTCTCCACAATGGAGAAAGGTTGAAAAAATCAAGAACACCATCCAGCCAAGATCCCGTAACTTCTCCCAGCTTGGCCATACCTTCCCGCAATTGCCTTATGTCCTCATGGATTGGTTTTGAATGATCCGATAGGTTCATACAACACATCCCCTCGAATTCTTTTTTCCCTCTGCTTTTGTTCTCTTAGCGATGTTATGTTCGGTGTTAGCAATGAGTCTCCCAATGCTGCATGGACCTCCTTTGACATTTGCAGGGATAGCAGGCCAAATTCTGTCCCCACAAATGAAAAAGATTCCCTGTGGCAATTGCGCTGGAGCTTGGTGGGATGGTTTCTTGGACATCTTGGTGTAATTGCACCAATATGATGCATTCCTGTAGATGAGATGCTTTGGGGTTACATCTAGTGTGTTTTGTTCCCCCTGTGTGATCTTTGAGTGATTAAATATGATACAATACGTCATCTCCAGTGAACCAAGAATTTCCAATTCCTGAGGTTCAAATGGAGCCACAGGGAGGAACTGCGTCCATATATACCACTCATCTACAGGATTTGAAATGGCCTTTGCAATAGTTGCAGTGATATTCTCTGGAATTGGCCATTCCTGCACCGGCAGACCTACCAAGCATGTTGAAAATGGCTTTCCTGGTCTTGAGTGTATCAAGCAGATGGTATCTAGACCTGCCGCATTGGCCAAAGTTCCCCACACGTTCTCTTTAGGTTGGATCATGGGCAAGTCTGCTGCCTTGTTTAAGGCAATCAGAGAGAGAATGAGGCACACGTGTAACATCTGCGCGTACTTCATGCTCGCCCCCCCTGTGGGAATCTTTGAAGTACAACCACACTCAAATCCCAAAGAAAACCCCCAAGTCTTTGGTGTTTTTACACAGTCTTTTTGTTTTCTCGCTTGGTCACGTCTGCGTGCACTCGTCTTTGTTCTTGGGGCCCGTATCTGTTTGTATTTGGGCCCGATCAGCGTCTGCTTGCGCCTGGATTCGATCTGTATCGGTTCGTGTCTGGATTTGGTTGGTATCTGCTTGCGTCTGGACTTGATAGGGCTTCACGTGTCTCGCCGACACCCACTTCGGTCCTCGCCCTGTAGAAACACAAGTATATCCCTTGCCCCAAGTTAATAGAAAGTGTACCTTCAGCTCATCCTGTTTCTGGATACATCTTTATGATTACCTTGTCTTGATACCTGGAAATACAAAAACTACATACGTGCATTGATACTCAAAAGATGCATGACTTTGTTGACAGCAACCAGGAAAACTTCTGGTACATACTTTGAATGATAATATGATTGATGGCTATCAATGATGACATCAATAGAACTGAATGATTATTAATTCTTTGAAATATTGTTCCATCATCTCAGAGTCTGCAAACAGCTTTAGGAACCCCCTTTTTTAGGGAAGACCCAAACACTCTTTCCCGGGCAAGGTGCTCAGGTCCACTCCAAAACTGGTCCAGCTGTCATTTTATAGGATCGAATTGTCAAGTCAAAAGCGACTTGAATTTACTTTCAAGGCAGAAAACATCTGAGCTTATCTGGCAAAACATCCGTCCAGATAAAGTCAGGAGTCTGGCCAGGACTCAGGCTTTAAACTGGAGTGATGTCCCTTCATAGAAAACTCAATAAATTTACATCAAACAATCAACACCTCAGTCCTAATCATCCTAGGAAGCTGAGATAATACCTTTCTAAATTATTATATATTTATGATTTTAAGATAAAATGCCGAAAGATTCACAAAACATCTTATAACCAATAACAACCATAATGTAAAATTGTCACAGATCCTTCCATGCCATCCATGGAAGACAAAACATTAGCAGAGACTAATGAACAACAAAACCTTTCTGGAGATCACGGGTTTAGCAAATTGCATCTTCTTCCATCCACAAATAACGAGTCTATCAGTATTTCATCCCAGCTGTTTCAGTCACAGCTGTCTCACTTCTAAAAAAACCAATCAAACTTTGTAAGTTAGACATGTATGTTTTAACAAACCTAAATCAATTTTAAAACCAAACAGTGCCCACTTTGATACGAACAAACCTTGATAAAAGAATCCCAAACTGCATTAACTTAACTTACATGTAAAAACTTTAAATTAATAGAATATAAATCTATTATAACTTAAATTTTATAAATGAAACTTAAACTTAACTTATGCTCAACAGGGCCCAAACTTACACTAAACCATACAGAAATTACTCTTAACATTATTAAAATACTAAAATATAACTTGATTAACATGTGAATATATCAAATGACTCCCATTAAAGCTCACTTCTATTTTTCTCTCCATTATGATAATAAATTTTTTTCTTAATTGCTCTGTATTTTTTCTTGCCAGGATGCAGCCCCCTCTAATCCCAGAGGTTACTGACATTCCAGGCACTCCTATATTTTATCAGAATGCAGCCCCTTCTAATCCATCCAAGGGTTGCTAGCATTCCAGGCACCCCTCCCCCTCCTGGCTGAGGCATGGGGAGATACAATTCCTATGAAGCATACCCAGGGGAAACCCATGGCTAAAACCACCATGGACCCAGCTGATAGCCGAGGCATAGACATGCAGGGAATACTTATAAAAAAATGTGGGAGTGGGATGGCTACTTCCTGCTGAGAGGGATTAATGGGAAATTGTGTCCTTTTCAAATGTGGATGAAAACCTGGAGCGCAATGTGATCAAGTGTGGTGGTTTGGACTTTTGTTCCGATGTGGTTGAAAGTAGTTTTGGATCTCTCCGCTGCTTCGCTTGCTGTATCTTCTTTCTCAACACTGCTAGGTAAAAAAGGCCGTGAGGTCACAAAACGGTGTGCCTGTCTTGTCTGAATGATCCTTGCGATTCTGTCAAGGTCTCTCTGTGCCTGCGGCGTGAGAGTTCTCGGAGACGTGATATCCCTGTCCCCTCTCAAGAGGTTGAACAATGATGCAAGGTCGTCATTTGTGGTCCCCAAGATCAGTCTCAGGAAGCTGATCTCTCCTAAAAGCTGATGTAGATCTTGTAGGTTGTTGACATTCGAGCTGACCTGAATCTTCTGTGGTCTTATTGTTTGATCCATGATCTTCCACCCAAGGTATTTCTATGGTGCTACCTCTTGTATCTTAGAAACACTGATTTCCAATCCTGCTTTTCCCACTTCTTTGATGACACATTCTCGAGCCTTTTGCAACTCCTGTTGGGTTGCTGCTGCGATGAGCAAATCATCCATGTAGTGAATGATGACTGCTTTTGGATGTTTCTTTCGCGCTGGTGCCAAAGCTCGAGCCACATACCATTGGCAGATGGTTGGTGAGTTTTTGAGGCCCTGTGGAAGGACCACCCAATGGTATCTTTGCAAGGGCTCCTGCCGGTTGATACTTGGAATGGAAAAAGCAAATCGAGGTGCGTCATCTGGATGGAGTGAGATGTTAAAGAAGCAATCCTTGAGATCAATGACCACAAGCGGCCAGTCTCTCGGGATCATTGAGAGAGAAGGAAGGCCCAATTGGAGTGGTCCCATCTCTTCGATGACCTTGTTGATCTTTCGGAGATCGTGAAGTGACCTCCATGCACCTGAGGCTTTCTTGCGGATGACAAACACCGGAGAATTCCAGGGACTGTTCGTCGGCTTGATATGACCTTTCTGTAATTGCTCCTTGACTATGTTTTTCAAGGCACTCAGCTTCTTCTTTGGGAGGGGCCACTGATCCACCCAGACAGGCTTGTCTGTTCGCCAAGTCAGTTTCAAAGTGGTGAGTGCTGCAGTGACCCCTACTAAAAATCCACTTCCAACTTCATTCCCCACTGTGCTAGCAGATCTCTGCCCCAAACCGTGATGGGCTTCTGTAGGATGAATGGACGGATGATGGCTGTTTTTCCTCCTGGTCCTGAGACGACGATTGCATTCTCACTCTGTAGGCATACAGAACTTCCTCCTATGCCTGAGAGAGAACCCAGCGGTGCAATCAACTTCCACTCTCAGGGCCAGAAGAGTATGAAAGGACGGTAATGTCCGCCCCCGTGTCAAGCATTCCTTCAACGACGATTGACTTGTCACCACAGGTCAATTGGCATGTGATGATGGGCCTATCTCGACTGAGGTGTTTCCCCCAAGAGGCGTGAACTTCCACGTGTTCACTTGCGGGGAAGTTCTGTACGTTGAACACTGGCATGACCTGTTCCGCTGTGTGAACTGGCAATGCGATTACTTTCGCTATCGGGGTGTTTTCTGGGATGACAAGTGGTGATCGAAGGGGCTTGGCCAGCACCGTCAACTCTTCATTGCGGTTTGCTGAGACAATTGTGGGGTATACAATGAGTCCTAGGATGCTGCTCCTGTCTTTACCGATAATCAAAAAATCCTGTCTCTTCCGAGACGCTCCAGTGACACCCGTGGGTATCACTGCATGGTTCTCATCTAAAAAGCATATTACTTTGGAAGCTGCCAAATTGCATTGTGCTCCTGGTGGCAGCAACTCCGGGTCGCTGGGCATCCTGCAGATTGCCCTGCTGAGGGGATCTGACTGACGTTCCCCAATGACTGTTCCACTGGCGCCTGCTGCTGCGCCACCGCCATTACTGGTGTCGTGGCGCGATGGCGGTCCGCGCTCTGCTTCAGGTTTCCCGACAGAGGTAGAGGCCTTCCATCTACATCCGTCTGTGCTCGACACTCGCGTGCTAGGTGTCTGCCTCTTCGGCATCTTGGGCAGACCTCTAGAGGTTTTTCCGTTTTTGTGCACTGCGGACAGTTCCTCTTCAAGTGCCCGTGTTGACCGCATTTATAACATTGTCCTTCCGCGTATTTCCGTGACTTTGAGCCTGAGGAACTGCTCTTCTGCAAAGCTGTGAGTGTTTCCTTTAGATTGTCACTCTGCGCTTTGAGAATCTTCTCAAACTGTTCTCCCCAAATAGATGCCACATGTTGAGGAGTCCCCACTTTGCTGCACGCCTCCACCATCTCTGACAGAGAGGGTTGGCCTGACAAGGCACTGATGACTCGCTTGCATTCTGCATTAGCATTTGCATATGCAAGACTTCGCAGCAAATGTGGTTTGGCCCTTTCATCGGTCACCTGTCTATCTACGGCCTGCGACAGGCGATCGATGAATGAGGCGAATGGCTCATTAAGTCCTTGCTTGATGTCAGTATAAATTGAGTCGGGCACTCCTGCTGGCGGAATCTGTATGATCGCTTTTCGGGCTGCCTCTTTGATGTCTCTCAGCACATCTCGTGGTATATCTCTCGCTTGTCGAGCTGGGTCATCATTTGGAGGATCGCCTGCCATCTGTGCTACTGTGAAGCCTGCATTCGGACCTCCTTGATATCTGGTCCTCAGCTCTTCAAGGGCTCTCCTCCACCGCGCATCCCACATTAGGACCTGCGCATCTGTAAGGATTATAGAGGCAATGGACCTGAGATCGTACGGTGTTAAATCTTATATGTTAAATGTCCCCTTTAAAGTTGTTTGAAATAAGGAGATTCCAGTCCATTGTCCCTAATTGCTTTCATTAGATCTTTGATCACTTCGTGATCTAACCGTTCCCACCTTGGATTTTGTCCTTGTGCATCATAATTCACTGGCATTGCAAAACCTCTTGTGCCAGTCATCTCAAAGTCCTTTTCCCTTAAGGCTTTCTTTTTGATCTCCGCCCAATCTGTGGTTGTGGGCATCTCTGTTTCTTGGCTTGATGGGCCTGCAGGAATCGTCACCGGTCTGTAGAATGGAGTAGCTTGCTGTGTGGGATGCCACACTCCCATCTCTCCTCTTATAAGGTCCGTCGGCATTTGTGGTGCTCCCACGCCTTGCCGTGGCGGTGACGCTCCTCCTCCAAGGGAGAGTGACACCCTTTGCATTCTTCCCTGTCCTGGATGAGGCGTAGCAACTTGTGACCCTGGTGCAGCATATAAATCCTGTAATGATGGAAACCCGGCAGGCAGCGTTTGTCCAAATGAGGAAGGCACGCCTGTAGATGTTGAAGGAATGGCTTGTTCACTTGACATTGTACCAAAGGACTGAGGCAGTTGGGCCCACAATTCTGGACGTGATTCCAGCACTTTGCCTTTATACTGCAAAACAAGCTGCTTCATGTCATCCTTGGGTATTAAAATTGTTTGTTCCTGATTTGGGGAACCTGCAGCTTCTGGCTTTGGAATCGTCAGAACTGAAATGCCTTCGGATGCTGTGATATGAACGATATCATCCTGTTGTTGTTCCTCAACAGGACTCTCTGAGGCTCTGTGAGCTTCGGGGGTTGGCTGGAATTCAGCCTGCTGTTGACTGTAATGTTGTTGCTGCACTGGAGCTGGAACTGGAATTTTTGAGCCAACTTTCCTTTTGTAAGAAACTGGAAAGTACTGTGGCAAGGTTGTACCTCGTCTACTCGGTGGTGTTATTGTCTCCGTGGCCAGACGTGGCGCTGTGCATGCCGCACCTAATTGTGGCAAGTCCTCTTCCATCCCAGGGATCTGTGTGCTTGGTATATTCTTAATTATCTGATTTAACATTTGCAAAAGGTGTTTTTCCTCAGCTTGAGCCTGTTGGGCTCGCTGGGTATTCCTGGGTTCTGAGCTAGCCTCCGCCCATCCCCCTTCGGCACGGGGGGGTGTAGGCAGGCTGTCCGTGGGCTGCTGTGGGCAGGCGGAGCCTTGGGGGAAGCCTCCGCCCTGACCACCCCCCGTTCCCGCTTGCGTCATCACGGGGTTGTCGAGAGGAATGCTTTGGCCCCGCCCCACCTCGGGTTGTCGTGCCGCGGCCACGCCTGATGGAACGCCCCCTTCCGCCCCGCGGCCGTGAGCCATGCCGCTTTGGTCATGTTTGCGATCCGCCCCGCCTACTTTCTCCCATTCCGCGCCTGTTTCCGGCATGCGCGGTGTCCACTGCGCGAAAGCCCGCGCCCCGATCGCGTTTGCGCGTTGATTTGGGCTGCGCTCCGTTTCGCCTTCCGCGACTTGCGTCATCATCCCGCGCCCGTCGCGTCCCGCGTTTGCCCCCGCGGTGGTTCTGCCCCCCCCCTCGCCGGGGCTGGCTGCCGCCGCGTTCTCGCGCTCGCCCGATAAGGTCGCTTCCGCCCCGCTATGGCGCTTTGCCGCCGCCGGTTCCGCCGCCACCACCGCGGCTGCGCGCAATGCCTTCAGGTAGCCGCTATTTTCCCCTGCGGCCCCCCCCGCCTCCCGCGGTGTCGCGCGCGCCGCAAAGCGATTCCTTTTGTTCCCGGGGCCCTTCTTCCCCCATCCGTCCTGGTGCTGTTTCCACCCTCTCCCCCCGTCCCTCTGCCTGTGTATCCATGTCGGGAGGAGGGACTGAAGCAGCGATTTTTTTTTTCTGGGCTGTTTTCTAAACTCGGCGGGAGAGACGGAGTCAACTCCGACCTCAACGGCTCTCCCTGTGTTGGTGCCTGTGGAAGACACGCCTCGAAAAAGGCTAGATCCATGTCTTCCAACTCGCTTGGATGGATCATAAGTTTTAGCTTTCCCGGGACAGGGGACGGGCTCTCGGGGTCTCTTAAAAGTGGCGACAGCTTTTCCCCTCCCCCCGGGGAGAGAGAAGTTTTTGCCCCCCGCTGATGGCGGGTTGCTGACTCCACCCCCTCTGGGCGAGTAGTTTGAGGAACTGTCTCGTCTCCTGTACTTAACTGTGCGAGACCAGTTCCTCCCCCATGTTTCCGGGATATTGCCTCCAACATCGCTCTGGCTGGAGCCAAAAGTCTCATGGCCATTTCATCTCTTTGTAGCTACATGGTATAGTTGTCTGTTGTCGTCACCACGCTCTGTAGAGCGGATAAAATGTTGAGCTGTTCTTGGGAAGGGGAGGCCCCCATGTTCTGTATTCTCAACTGGTCTTACCAAAATCCTAAGGGGTCAGGCTCTGCTGGTCTCTCAGAGTCGATCTGGCTGCGTCCCAAGCACCGGCCCACGGTCTCTCAGGTGAGGAAGCTCCAGGCGCCTTGGAGGTCCCTCCGTCCAGGTCGAATTTGAGGCTGCTCAGCAGAGGTCAGGTTGTCTTCGCCTGAAATTCAACTTCTGGCTCTATGTCTTCTGGGGCTGGGTTTTCTGCTGCAGTTCTTTCCACACAGCTTTTGCCCACTGGTGGGGGTCCACTGGATATGCCCACTGGACGTGCCCACCCAGGGACGCCAGATCTCGGATCCCGGGCTGGTAGCCATCCGAGAATTGCGGGTAAAGTCCTTTTCTCCAAGCCCCGTGCCAGAAGAAAGAATCAGGACGCGTCGATTCCTTTATCAGAGTTGTTTATTCCATCGTGTTCTTAAATATTTTTCCTTCAGCCGGCGTAGATGTCACCTACACCGCAGCTGAAGGCTATCTGCTCCGCTCCTGGGCGGTCCTAATCTTTTATACTAATTATTACGTCCCCACTGTTTTCACTACTATACCAATATCTACTGCTTTTATTAAACTGTGCACTTTTACACTAAACCAATAAGAAAATGCCACCACCTCACCCAAAGATGGAGGACAAGAAGAAGAAGGAGAAAGACAAGGGACACACCCAAATCCCTCCATCTTGTCTCCTTGAGTCCCCTTTGTGAACCCCCAAAATCTATATTAATACACAAAAATAAGTTATTTAATATCCTAACTACACACCTGTGACTTGTAATTCTTCATATAATGTTGGCAATCGCTCCCAGGGGCTAAAATCAAAGGCACTGGTGTTTTTATCGCTGTTCCAGGGTCTCTGGACCCCCTCCTGGGGTCTCGGACCGCCCGGGACATCCAAAGGGATGTCTTGGGTTCTGACATTTGCCCATGCATTTTTTTTGAGTCAGAAACATGTGACACCCTAATTCATTTATTGCTTGTGTCTGGTCTGTGGGCTTGCTGAGTGTTCCCAGGTGTTCATGTCACTGCATCCTTCACACTTCCAGAGCGTGCCTGGTTTGCACAGCCCCCGGCCCTTGGGGCTCCTGAGGGTGTTGCAACTTGAGTGCAGAAGAGGCTCCTTCAAGCAATGGCATGAATAAACCCCAAATACAGTTGCAGGTCAAAAGCTTTGTTTCATCTGTCTGCTGGGGCTGGGGTCAGCAGGGTGGGTTAGTGGCTCCTGGAGGACTGGCATTGAAACCTCCCATCCTTACTGTTCCTGGGGGACTTGGAGATGGGAGTGTTTGAGCCAGCTCGCCATCTGGGAAAGCCATACACAGAAAAGAGCTGGCAGATGGGAGTCAGGCCCCCATTCCCCATCCCTCTGTAGCAACACTGCACCAAGAAGGACCTTGTCCCTGGTACCTTCCTAGAGCCTGCCCTGTCTGTGTTGTCCTGTTGTGTTTATCACAACGTTTCTTACTGTGTTAGTTGGCTGTCTCTGTAAAACATTTTCAACTGAGCTAATTCCCAGGCTTTATCCTCCTCCTCTGTGATTGCTCCGATACAGCATGTGCCTGTCTTTTTACTGCACAAAAATAAAGATCCATTTAAGGGGAGAAGTTGGCTTAATTGCTTAGAAGAAGGATGGAATGTGAGTAGATGACCTTGCTGCTTCCTATCCTTGGCTTTAACTCGCAGAGACCTCTTAATTGCCAACTCTCAGATTTTCTGTATTGGTATTTCCATTAATCATGGAAGGATTTTTAGTTTATAATTTGAAATGTGTCCTAATATAAGAAATGTAGGAGGAAATAAGCTTTGTATTAAAAAGAAATTTATGGGTGTATTGTAGTGTTAAAGAGACCATGCTAAACCTTTTTGTGGTGTAATTTGAGTTGGGTTTGACTTTAAAAAAAACTCTTTAACTTCCTGGTTTATAACTGGTTGTCTCATTAACACAGTATCTTGCTGTTATGCAGTTTTATGGTCCCTTTTATTTTTTCAATGCATGAAATACCTGTCGCTGTGCTCCTCTGGAGTGGGTGAGTTCACGAACTGCTGAGGCTCAAGCTTTAGACGTTGGTAGTGCTGATTCTTTGTGAGAGGGCTCAAGTGAAGTGACTTGTGTTGGGCAATCCTGCTTTGCAGAAGGGGAAGCTGAGGCAGTGGGGAGCAATGGAGCCAGGATGGGGGTGTGGACTCCTCTCTCCCCCTTTGCATGAGGTTTTTTTGCAGCAACAGGAGGGCTTGCACTGGTTAAATTTCCTTTCCCCACATGCAATGCATGCTATAGATGAAGTGTTTCATATTCCTTTTCCCATGCTGTGCCAGGGAAGGGATAGGGCTGGAGGGAGGAGGATTTCTGTTGTTGCTGCTGCTCCTGAGCCCTAACAGCTGGTTTCCCCTTGGCACTGTGCATGACTCCTCTTCAGGAGGCACACGATTGAACTGACATTAATATTAATCCTATTCTTCTAGACTACACTTGCAAAAGTGACTTTTGACACTTTCTAGTAATTAGGGAGAAAGTGGATGTGGTAAAAGACTCTTGTGAAGGAGAGAAGACAGGAACCTAAAAGGATGCATAATCCTTCCAGAGCGAAGATGTAAATTACCAAAGTAGCTTTTATTGAGGAAAAAACCCTCTATAACAAGCAGGAAGGCAGAGTGAGGGCTGAGAGGTGTGAGGAGCCTTCACTCACTCTGTCAGGGCTGTTGGTCACTGGCCTGGGGACTGCTTCCTAATCCCAGTTCTTGGCAGAGCTGAGCCTATCAGGGAACTGTTTTTGCTTTGGGCACAATGCAGTTTGGGTGGCAGACAATGAAATGTGGATGCTGGCTGTTCTTTGACCCTGGATAGCCATTTTTAATGGAGCTGTTGTTTGCTGTTTGAGTTTCTAAGAGCAGCATCAGATTAGATGTGTTTTGCATGAGGAGAGCTATTTGCTTAGATACGAGCTTGTTTCTCTGCTTGTATTTTTGGGGCATCAGTTTGCTCTTAAAAGTTGATGGAAGATGAGACCTTTTTTTGCTGCTACTTCCAGCTCTTCTGTTTCATCTTCTCTTGTCTAAGCCTAGAAAGATTTCTATTTTCTTCCCCAGATTTTATTTATTTTTAGCTAACAACACTTTTCTTAAAGTTATCTACTTTCTCCATGAATAGATGCTTTGGGAATGTCAAAGAAGTTTAGCATCACTGAGCAGTGCTGGAGATGCCAAAGCAAGTGGTGTCCCTCTGGCCTTTCTCATGGCTTTTGTCCCATCCTGGTGAATGAGTCAAGGTGCTGCTGAAGAGGCTCTTGCCTTGTGCAGTGCTCAGAGCATCCCTCAGCATCTGTCCCTCTGCAGCGGGACATCCACGAGTGAAGCAATAGGCCTTGTGCTTTGCCTGTTGCAATGGAGGAAGGATGGGATGAGGACATTGGCTGCACAATTTAAAAGTCAGCGCTAAAAAGCCAAGTAAATCATTATAGTTGTGTCCTTCTGCTATTACTGTTGTTGCTGGGATACAAAAGGGTAGAATTTGCAGGCAAATAGCACTGTTACGTTCCATATTACTTTTAAGTCTTTATGCAAATTACAAGCATATCCTCCTTGATGTACTACATACATTGCTCTATTCACCATAAATTCACAGCCTCAAATCTTGTCTCCATTTTCCACCTCTCACTCCATCTTTCCTGCCTGCCTGTGACTCCTCACTGCTGTGGGCAGACAGGGGACAGCAGGGCAAGGCTCGGATTCACTCTGCTCACACCAGCACATCAGTGCACGGAGTGTGTAGGAGCTGAAGCAAGCACTGTGCTGGCAGGCAAGCACAGCTCTTGGGGGCCACTGCTCAGCAATCTGGGCTCTGCCTTATCTGTCCTTTCCTTTGGCCAAGCTGCTTGCTCAGGACAAATTCCAGAAATGTCATCAATTTGCCCAAACAGTAATTGTGGCCATACTGATGCTTGGAGTTGGTTTCCTCTCCTAATTCCACCTCCTAATATGAATTGTCTACTTTTCCTGTGCCTCTTCAGGGACTGATCTGCAGGTATGTATCCCAAAGGGCTCCACGTGCTGCTCGAGGAAGATGGAGGAGAAGTACCAGGCAACTGCCTGCCTGAACATGGAGCAGCTGCTGCAGTCTGCCAGCATGGAGCTGAAATTCCTCGTCATCCAGAACGCTGCTGTCTTCCAAGGTGAGTGCTGGGGGCACTCCAGTCACCTGCAGGAGGAGGCAGCATTTCTGCTCCTCTTCCTCAGCACTGGGCAACTGGAAGTGCAAGTGGTTGGAAGCTTTCTCTTCGCTTGTTTTCATATATTTGTAGATATTATATATGCTTGTTTATGATTAGTAATATGCCTGGTTTGCTATATGGCTGCTCTGTAGGGCTTGTCTTAAATATTCCTGCAGCTGTAAGAATGAATGGAAATTTAAAGGATAAACTTCTTGAGGTGCAAATTAAAAACAAAACAGACAAAAAACCCCCCACCTCTCCAAGAATTAAAATATCTGCAAATATTGTCTTGTCTGACTCTGTCAGTCCCAAAATATGGGTTGCAGTGAGGTGATCTGGTTGTCACCTCAGTGTAATGCTTGGTAAGATCTGCCTCAACTGTATTGTGTATTGTTATTGTTATCCACCGCACAACAAAGTTGGTTATTCTATGGGAAAGGTGGCAGAGGCTGCTGGTTCCCAAATGGGGTCCCTGGTGCCCCATGGGGTATTTGAGTGCTTGGTGACCCGATGCCCTGCTGTCTGGGGCAGCTCTCCTTCTAATGATAAAATGATGGTTTTGTTTGTTTGCTTGTTTTTTATTTGCAAAATGGATCTTTGAATGTTTTTTTTGTGTGGATACACACTAGTTTGTGCCACTTAAATTTGCAATCATTTATTTAGGGTGTTATGGTTAATGTGCGGTGAAATGATTGCTTATTTGTTGAGTGCTGTCCTATTGAGGTTCCATCATTCTGTATTAATGGTGTTTTTGCCTGTATTTAAAAAAGAGGTCATGGGCAACCAAGCGTTTTTTCCCTCATGATGATATTTTTGCAGAATAATTGATTTATTTTTGTGTATGCCTCACTAATAGCAAGACCCGAGACCTGCTGAAGCCTGTGAGATCAGGCAAGAGCTCTGTTCTGGGCCACAACTGACTGATGAAGTCTAATATGTTTTTTTTCTCAATGTAAGATCAAATGAATTGCTGAAGAAATAACAGCACATTTTTTCCCTCCAGTAATTCTTAATGCAGTTACCATTAAGTTCCAATTCTAATAATCAGAATGGAGTAAAACTAATGAGAGATTGGTTTCCTAGGCATTGGAAATGTGGGCCAGTTTCAGAAATGGTGAATAACCTGGGTGGAATACAAAGTGTCTGCCTCCTTCCTTCCCATTTAATAGAAATTGCAGCATTAGTTTTTATTGTGTGTGGGAACGATACCCTGTGGAACTGCAGGTTACACACAGCAGTCGGGTGCTCTGGCTCTGAACTTTCTGCCACTTCTGGAGAGCTGAATCCCTTGCTTTGATTTTATTATCTCCCCTCCCCATCTTTTTTTAAACTGTTATTTCCACCCTGACACAGAGACCCATGCAGGGGTTTTGAAGCTGAAGTTATTCTGAGAAGCCCTGGTATGTGGAATTGCCATTCTTGGTGGTGGGGAAGAAAAGCATTTAATTGAACAGTTTCTGACCACTTCTGCTTATAAAAAAGCTCTAAAGTGACTAAAAATCATTTGCAATCCCATTGCAGAGGAGGAATTCCTAGCTGGAACCATTGAGGAGCTCACTTTAATTATCTTGTATAAAGTGTTTTTGGACTTGGAAAGACAATTCATTAGACTTTGAACGCCATTTACTTTTGTTATCTTTAAAATTAGTCTGAAAATTTGTAGAACACTTTTTAAAATAGATTGATCTTTTGATTGCTGCTTGCTTAAGAGTATTTTGATGGCTGCAATGCCAGAGGCTGTTCCAGCTATAGAAATTGTGTAGGATGACCCTGGCAGGGCTGTGCCTGGGGTTGTACAGGGTACTCAGCTATTGGGGGGATGCTGGAGTGGTCAGGGAGGAGGAGCCCATGACCACAATTGGAGCCCCAGTGGCACCTGAACATCTCCTGCAGGTCCTGGGGACAGATTCCCTGTGGCTGTGAGAATTGGGAGTGCAGTGATGGAATAGCTGGAAACAGTGCCAGCTCTGAGATGTGCTCTAGCAGGGAAGAGAGCTCCCAATGTGTCTTGCTTTGGGTCAGACCTCCAGTCTGGGACCCAGTGCAGAGGATGGATAATTGCACCTCTCTCCAGAGGGGAGGAATGTGTTGATATGGAAACACAGCTCAACCACTCATATTGAAAACACAAATGTGAAATTCTTCAGAGTTAATTTTAATATTTTTACCCTGACATCTAAAGGGACTGCTAGTCTGACAAGCAGGATCTCACCCAGATGTTATTTTGCACCAAATTTAATTTCTTCCTGCTGAAGCTAGAGCAGCATCTCTGCTGATAAAGAACAAGGGAAATTGTCTGGCATTTATAGGAAATCTCATCCAGGCCTATCTGTTACAATGTTCACTTAGCAAAGTTTATTAGATTATTAGTTTTAGACCCTTGGGCTTTTTCTTTATTGCATTTAAGAAGGAAAAATCCCAACCAAAAAAATCCTCCCCTCACTAAATTTAAATGGTACAATTAGCTCCTGGTCTTATCCTGCAGGCATTTTTTAAAATGATGAAGGTGATTTAATCTTTTGGAAACTTGCTGCGTTTGACAGTGTTAAAATGGATTGTGGCTGCCTTGACTGCAGTTAAATCTTATTCCAGGATTTCTTTTTTGTGAGTGTCGGAACCCAGGACATCCCTCTGGGTGCCTCCATCTCTCTCCATCCGAGACCCTGGCAAGGGGTCCAGAGACAAGCCATGAGAGTTTGATTAGTATAATGTTAATTTATCACCGGGTGTAGATGTAGAATTTTGGGGTTTAATGGAGGTTCAAGAAGGCAAGATGGAGGAATTTGGGCGTGTCCCTGTCCTGCTTCTTCTTCTTGCCCTCCATCTTCTGCTGTGGTGGTGGCACTTGTGGATTGGATTAGAGTAGAAATACACTGTCTAACACAGGTGATAGGTATTGGTATTTATCTGTAAACATAGAACACGTAGTACATAGTATAAAAGATTACGACCGCCCTTGGGGCAGTCAGTCAGTCGACAGTGAGTCGACAATGATCCAGCATTGTAGCTAACACCCTCGGGGTGAGAACTAAATGTACCTAGATAAGAGATAATAAACATCCTTGAGAACGACACGGCCACATCCTGACTCTCTCTTCTGGCACCGGGGCTTGGGAGAAGGACTTTTAGACAACATTCTCGGGGGGACATCAGCCCAAAGAAACAAGAACCGAGAGTGAGCAGTTTTTTTGCTTTCCCTTGGTGTATCCATGCTGGTACCTGCCCGTGTGGACACCTCCTGGTTGGGATTCTCAGCTCTGAAGCTAGGATTGAAGTAAACAAAAAGGGCAGGAGATTTGTTTTAACTCCTTTTTGTGCCTTTATTAAAATAGCTCTTTTAGAGAAGGGGGGGGGTTGGGTGAAGTTTTGCCGTCGCCGCTGCCTTGCTGCTGCTGTTCCCTCGGGGCACCGCTGACGAGGAGGTGTAATTCGATCCTGCGGCCTCGCTCCGTCTCCTCTCTGCAGAATCGGGACTCCTTCCTCGCAAGGGTTTCCCGGAAGTCCAATCTGCCTGGCTCGGTCTAGGGGTGTCTTTCCCTTCAGTCACCTTTAGGTCAGCGAGAACACTTCAACAAGTTGGAGACCCTCCTCAGGTAGCTGGATGTCCTCTTCCCACAGCAGTGTCTTCCATAAGTCTCGGTTTTGGGTGGGCTCGTTGGTCTAGGGACCATTTGCTGCTAACTGGACTTCTACTTGGAGCCGAGCATTTCGGGGGTCTACTCGATTTCCATATCAGGCGGGGTCTCGTGGTTCGGGCAGGCGGGGAGCGGCAACGGCTTTAACTCGATGGAAAGGGGAAAGGGGAAACTCGGGACTTGGGGAAAAGGGCAACACACAGCCCGGAACACAGGGCACAACGCTGGCACAAACAACTCAAAATAACAGGTATGTGACACTACAACTTCAAATACAACATCTAATAGCACAACAATGCAACACACAACATATACCATGCACAACAGTAATTAAAACTTGGAGTCTCTTTGGTTCTATTCATTTCAGGATGAACCCCATCACCTCAGAACTGCTCATGTGTCTTTTGTCATGTGACATTTAGTATTGCAAAATGTTCTCATCCAAACTAACCAGTACTTAGTGCAGTTCACTGCTGGAGAGAATGGTGAGAACCTTGCCTATGGTTTGCTTTCTCCCCTCTTTTTCTTCTGATATTAGATCTTTGCTTTTTCCAGCAGGGGAATTTCTGGCCCTGCCACCATCTAGTCTTTTCATATTGAAACAATGACAACAAAAAAATCCCTCAGTGAATTCTGCCGATTTCCTAAATATTAAATCTGAATAGCTCAGCTTTGTGAAAGGTAAACTTGAGCAGGAAAATACCAGTGTGGTTCTTATCTCTCCTTCCCCTCACTAAAGAACTCTGTTCCTTAGGGTTGGCTTGTGTGCAAGTTTTATCAGCCTGATTCCTCCTGCTTCCCAAGCTTGGGAATTTGCTTTTGAATGGTCACTTAATTTCTTGCCCTGCATATTGGCCATCTTGCTCTGTGGATAACAGAAAATTAAAGCTTAAGCAACTTGCAGCTTTTGTGGTATGTTCCTACTAGTTCTCTGTTCAAGGGAAAAGGTACTTTAAAAAGTGGAAAGATGGTGACATAATTAAGCACAGAAGGACCTCTGAGAGAAGCATCTGCACCCATTCTTTGTGTCAGATTTCCTGATAATCTCCCCCCTCCATCAAGTGAGAAGAGCAGGAACAGGAGAGCTGACTGTGAGGGGCTGCTTCTGCACAGTGAGCTGGGGAGAGCTACTTTCAGTATTTTAAATGATTGCTCAAGTAAGTGAATAGCAGGATCTCGTGCTGCCTCTCTGCAGCTTCTTCTGTTGATGCCAGTCCCATCCTGGAGGGACTTTTCCACGTGGTGCAAACACGGAGCTGTTGGAGTGTGTCAGTGGCTCTGCTCTGCGATCTCCTGGCAGTGGTGTAAATCGTGAGATGCACGATGTGGCTGTTTCTGACCCTGAATCGAGTTGCTCCAATGCTTGTGTGGTTGCAGAATTTGCTTCCACCCACTTCGCAAATAGCTCCTGTGGGGCTGCTGTGAGAACGAGGTCGGACGGAATGGTGATGGGACGAATGGAGACGAGAGATCTCTGGAGTCAAGCCTAGTTTTGGAGCATGCAGTTTATTGCATAGGGTGTGGGTGAAGGGGCCCTGCTATGAGCTGCCAGCCACAGCTCGAAGCAGGTCTGAGAGAGTGAAGAGGAAGAGGAGAAAGGAGAGAGCGAAGAAGAAGAGGAAGAAGCAGAGGAGAGAGAGCGAAGTTCCCATTACAATACATTAAATCTTCTTCTATACTGAATATTCTAATTTACACTAACCAATCTAGTACAAGATGCAAATCCTATAGCATTTACATACAGCCTATAAGAATCATTACATTACCATACTGTGTTATATTTTTAACCCTAAAAACTACTCTTTGGACCCCTCCTGCCAAGCTAGTAGGGTCTGCTCTGACCCTTGGACTCTTGGTAAGGAGAAGGGCATTGTTTCATCAAGGGGGATTACCTTCAGCTGGTCATACTATTGTTTTCCAGTTCTTCAGTAACTAAAGCTTGGCATCTTAGACATCGAAACTTGCCTTCAACTCTATTTCACTTATATGTTTCATATTCTCTAAAAATAAGCAGTCATATTTATAAGGCTTTCCTGTTTCATCTTCCCCAACACTCCTCCAAAAAATTAATTCATTCTTTGAGTCCACTCTAAAACGTCAGCTTAATATTTTACAAACCCACAAGCAGGAGTTGACATTTTCACATGCACTTTTCACCTGAAGCTACTAAACTGACCACCCCAACTCAGGACACTTTCAAGTACTTCTAAGCATCATTTTATACATTTATTCAGTTAATTGTAATCACTTTCCTCCTGTTTAGAAAAGCTGTGCAACCCTGCACACTGGTTAGACAGCCAAGCCCATCCACACAACACAGCTGTAACCTGTTGGTCACATCTCCCCTCTGCAGGGCTGGTTCAACTCCAAGACCTGAGTCCCAGCACCTCCACATTCAGAAACAGTTATTAACTTTCCAAGCTAGAGACTTCTCCCACTTGCCCCATATCACCTCCTCCCTCCCCACACACACTAAGGGCAACAATCTGCAGAACAACACAGTGCTAAAGTTCACCCAAGGCTCTTCTTACTGCCAACACTTGAAAGACCTTCCTGAATTATCAAAACTTAATTGGCTTAAAGACACTGGAGTATTAAACTATTCCAAATGATAAGAGACAAGCTCTGCTGGGCAGTGCTGGTATCAATGGACCCATCTTGGTTATTAATATGCAAAAGCTCCCACCACACAGCCCATCTCTTCTCACATAATTGCTATGTGTATCTTGGATTTACCTGTGCAAGGCATAATTAGTAAAGATAAAATTCTTTATATACTTAAACCTCTTTAATAGAATAAAAGAAATCTCAGCTCCCTCACCTTGACTCTAAAGTAATAACAGAGGCTTGTGAAAAATGAAAAGCCTTGAAGGATCTGGAATAAGAAACTTGGAGAGACAATCACTAATCTTTTATCTTCTAGACTTCAAGCAGAATCAAGTTCTTCAAAGAAAACCCAATAAAGCCTAGACATTTTCATCATAACAAAATAAATAATTCAGTCATACTTTAGAGGACTCCAACATTAGGATCCACTATTTGATATATTTGTGGCTTAGGTGCCTCTAAACTGATTAAAAATAACCAGATAGAAGCTTGAAATGTCATAACTGCCTTCATTCCTGACGGATATGAATGGATAGTGTAAATAACTATAAATTACCAAAATGGCTGCATTTATGCCTAATAGAGGATTTACAGCCTTCAGAGCTGCCTGGTAGGACTAAGAGTTACAGCTCTGCCTTTATCCTACCACAGCACACAAGGGGAGATGAATCGACATCCTCCCCACAGCACTTGCTCTGCCAGAACCACCAAGGGCCCTATCCACAAGAGACAAGGAACAGGATTCTCCCATGAATAAGAAAATAAACGTGTACAGGCAGGTTTGTTGGTGTTGATTCATTATGGTCTTCCTGGAAATCACTGTGAAACACATCCCAAAAGTCCCTCAAATCTCTGTAGGCCCTACAAGTTTCCCCCAACACAGCTTTTGTTATTTTCCAGCTGCCATCTGCAGAAGGGAAGATGCCATTGCCTTTTAGGGAACAGACCAGGTCTTCGTTTATCCCTCCAGGCCTTCACCAAGGGGGCCTCAACTGCAGCATCCCAGTCAATTTTTCAGTTTGGGTTACTGCACTCCTAACCTTCCCATCATCCACCACATTCCCAAAGCTCCAGCAGCAGTGCAGCCTGTTGGGGAAGATGAAACAGGAAAGCCTTATAAATATGACTGCTTATTTTTAGAGAATATGAAACATATAAGTGAAATAGAGTTGAAGGCAAGTTTCGATGTCTAAGATGCCAAGCTTTAGTTACTGAAGAACTGGAAAACAATAGTATGACCAGCTGAAGGTAATCCCCCTTGATGAAACAATGCCCTTCTCCTTACCAAGAGTCCAAGGGTCAGAGCAGACCCTACTAGCTTGGCAGGAGGGGTCCAAAGAGTAGTTTTTAGGGTTAAAAATATAACACAGTATGGTAATGTAATGATTCTTATAGGCTGTATGTAAATGCTATAGGATTTGCATCTTGTACTAGATTGGTTAGTGTAAATTAGAATATTCAGTATAGAAGAAGATTTAATGTATTGTAATGGGAACTTCGCTCTCTCTCCTCTGCTTCTTCCTCTTCTTCTTCGCTCTCTCCTTTCTCCTCTTCCTCTTCACTCTCTCAGACCTGCTTCGAGCTGCGGCTGGCAGCTCGCAGCAGGGCCCCTTCACCCACGTCCTATGCAATAAACTGCATGCTCCAAAACTAAGCTTGACTCCAGAGATCTCTCATCGCCGTTCATCCCATCACCATCCTGACCAACCCTCGTTCTCACTGAAGAGAATATTAAAACTCTTATTAGACTTTACAAGTAAATAAGGTCAAGAAACAGATCTCTGTATCATCTTATCATTCTTCTTCCTAATTAGTCCTCTACTAACTGGAGTCTTGCTGCATCCTTCTGTGATGCACCTATAGATGCACAAGAGAGAAGGTGGCCCTTCTCTACAAAAGCTTTTTAACTTGTTGTTGCTTTAATATTTTCTTTTTTTAATAACTTGAATTTAAAATAGAAATTGTCTCACTGGGTCAATTCAGACTGGTGTTCTGCATTTGGTGAGGCTTCTTGCCAGATGCTTTGGATGCACAAAGTTTGTAGTAGAAAACTAGGGTGATACATTTACCAGGTTGAAAACGATGTTCTAAACCAATGATTATGGGTAGGTGGAAATAATGTCTGCATAATGAGAGATCTCTGGTTGTCAGAATTGGTCTAGGGAGGTAATGTTTTCTTTCAAATAACCAGAACTTATTGTGCATAAATCACAGTTAATCTATTTATTACACCAGCATACAAAGCTGGAAGTCTGGAGTGTGCCATAATGTTTAGCTTTAGGAGCAGAGCTGTAATAGTAGCAGCATTTTCAAATTATTTGAAATTGGAGGATCAGCAAAATGCAGGAGTTTGTGGAGGCTCTGGGCATTAAAATGACTGCTGAGGATTGATGAGTTTCTTTAACAAATTGTAAAATCCATCATGCAGGAGTTAGGGCATGAAACTGCCCTCCTGAGCCACATAAACCATGGCTTTGGAAGAATTGCATGACAGTGCAAGTTACCGGGAAGGGATATTTTGAAAGATATTTGGTTTTGCTTTTGTTTCTTCCTCTCATTGCTTAAGTTTCACTGCTAGCACAGCACTGGCATGCAGCTCACTGGACTCTGGGGGTGCTGGGTGGGTCTTCCCTCAGAGAAGCCTCTCAGTGCCTCTCATGATGCTGAGCCTGAGTTGTGGGGCTCTCCTCCTGCCTGGGCTCCCTCTCTACTGCCTCAGCCAGTACCAGTGGTCCCATTTCCCACGATTTCCCAAAATCTTGGTGCATCTTGGACAGCCTTGCTCATAGTTGGAGAGCTTGGTTGGCTTTTGCTGCTGTTTCCCTGCATCCTCCCTTGAGCTCTGCAATACATCCCCACACCGATGGCCTCTCATGCTCCCACCTGCATTTCCATGCATCTGTTGACTGCTGCAGGAAGATTCTGTGTTATGCCCTTTGCAGAGAGTTAGCAGCAACCCTCTGGCAGGTCCAAAGAGGAGTAAAATGTGTAGTAGGAGATATCCCTGGTGCCCTAGTCCTTACTTTTGGGGCCTTCACGGCTTGAGGGGTGCAGCAGTGGGGAGCTGTGTGTGGTTGAGATCCCTCCCTGCATCCTGCCTGTTTCTGCCCTGCAATTAAACACTGCTGATGTCCTTCCCCTCATTGGTGAAATGAGGCTTGGAGGTTAATAAGGGGCTTTTTGTAACTGCTTGCATGCCGCTTCAGCAGTTTTTAAGCACTGCACTTGGTGTCTGGGCTTAGGGGCCCCCAGTTCAAAGTGTGTGGAGGAACTCCTGGGTGCTTGTGCCTTCTGCTGATGGGATGCTGTCTCCTGCCAGCTCTGATGCTGCTTTTCTGCTGTGCAAGGGGATGATGCTTTCCTGCTTCTGAGGGGTGAGGGAAGAACTGACTGTGTGCACCCTGGGGCTGCTCCCTGGAATTAATGCTGCAGCTCCATAAGGAATGTAGACCTTTTGGATGGGGAGGTATCTGGGCTGGGGGTCTGCAGGAGGATCACAGCCTTGCTGGGGTACCTATGGCATTTCTTGCAGCTTCTCCACGTCTATGTGGTGATGCTGCCTCTGTCCCATCTGCTCTGAACCATGCTGGCAGAACACAATGCTCTGCCTGCGTTCTGAGCATGAGCTGTGAGACAACCAGGGAGCGAGAGCTCCCTGTTCCTTTGCGTCTCCTGCTTCCACAAGTGGGCTGTTTTCTGTAATTACCTTTTGAGCTCCAAGTTATCATCTTTTGATAGTTCAAGTACTAACATTCTTTAAATGCCTCCCAATTCTATAAAGCAGTCAAATGACATCTCTTTAGCTTGCAGTAAGGTGGTATAAATGTCATGTTAGCCTTGAATGTGGTATTTATAGAACTGCTTGGTGCTGTTGAATATTTGTGTTTTATCCTTTGTAGTTCCAGTACAGAAATGGGCACAGCAGCATCTTCCATCACTTGTCCTGAAAGGATATATAGAGGCATTCTCATCCTGCAAAGTGCTTAAAATGCAAACAAGAGCTAGTTTGCATTTGCTGGGGAGGAAAGGGGGAAGGAAGCCAGCACCCAGCAATAAAGACAGGGGCTGTCTTTGTTACAAAAACATTTTGCTAGATTGTCATCTGCTTCACTTTTAAAGCAGCAATAAGATATAGTGATAAAATGGCCAATGGTGCATTTCATCTGAGGGAAATGAACTCTTGCTGAACCAATTAAACTGTCAAGACACTGTGGTTTCACATTCCCCTGAGCAGACTGGGTCACCTCAGGTGTGTTACTCACTCTGACTTCACCACTGATGTGAAATCAATTTTAGCAATTTATAATCTTTCATTCTACTGTGAAAGTATATTAATCTGTGAAAAACACCACTCAGACAGTGAGGACAGATGACAGCTTTCCTCACAAGTGTGTGTGTATGGCTGGCAGTGCCTCTTGGATTATCTGGTGCATGGAACCAGTGTAACTTTTGGACACTCTGGAGGCACTGACAGTCCAGTTTTCACGCATGGGGCTTTATCCTTAAAATGTTCAAAAAATTATAGCAGCGCCTTGGTCAAACTTTTCACTACTCATGTGAAATTGAGTAGTTTGAAATTGGCTTTATTCCCTCAGCCCAGAAGAGGCAGAACTCTCCACATTGCTTTTGGTATCAAAGAAATGCTTGTGGCAGATTTGTGGTATTACTGCTCACTAGAAAGTAAACCAGATACATCTGGCATGGATGGTGGAGAGACGCTGAGGAATGTGGGATCTTCTGTGTTTGTTTCTGTAGCAGCAGTTTCTGAAGGTTTGTGTTTAGGTTATTATCCTGCAGCTGTGAAGGGGATGCAGGCTGGACTGTGTCTGGTTGGGACTACCTGGAAAAACGCCTTCCATCCAGCTACACTGGGATGCAGTACCTGGTGCTGTGTCTACTTGCAGCCCTCAGAGTGCAGGTGTCAGGAATCATGGAATCATTTAGGTTGGAAAAGACCTTTAAGTTCATTGAATCCAACCCTTAACCCAGCACTGCCAAGCCCACCACTAAACCTTGTCCCCAAGTGCCACATCCATGTGGTTTTTGAACACTTCCAGAGAGAGTGTTAGATTGAATCTGTGATTGCTGTGGTGTGCACAATGGCTGGGTTTATTTAGGTGTTTTTGATGGGTGCTTGTGGGCTCGATATTTCTGAGCCTGAGAGAATTTCAGCTTCCTTACCATTGCTAGCTCCTTTCCCAGGGGAAAGCTGTCAACAGTTTTCTCTTCCCAAAACATCTTTTGTAAAATAACTACTTTCTCATAACATCTCTAGGTAAACAGTGCTTTTTTCTCATAACAATGTTCCCCAGCTGTTGTTTTCTATTACTTAACCAATAGAAAGAGGTGTCAGTCCTACTGACCAATGAATACCTTTTTTAGTAAAGCATGCTATATAAGAAGCAAAAAGATTGTAAATAAAGCCTTCTGATGTTCTCTTTGTCAAAACTGGAGTCAAACTATCTTTATTTTGTGTCCTACTGTGACAGGTGCTGGATCGTGTCCTGTGTCACACTAGTTGATCAGAGAAGGACATCTGGGTTTGTGTGTGACAGCCAGGGATGCACAGGAGACAAGTGAAAGTTCTAATGTGTGAAAATAAAGCCATTTCCATGAAGTATTGCATTTAGGAATTAATGCATCTTCTATGACAGATTAAATGTAGGAAACACTGCATGTTTTATCTGCTACTATTAAAAAAATCCCCAAAAGTTAATTGAAAAAAAATCATCTGAATGTGTGCTTGGGAGAAAAAAACCCACAAACCTGTTGGTTAGCAAGTGAAGATTAAAAAAAACCTAACCCTCTGAGACAAGGCAAAACAAAGAGCAGTGTAGATCAATTGCAAATGAATTCTTTTGCTGATTAGCTCTTCCCAAATTTGTCATCTTCAAGTCAAAAAATCTATGGCTGAGTGCCATAAAGAAGCAATTTTAAAATCAGTAGAGAACAGTAAGGCTGCCTCTAGGATTACAGTTCACAGCTTTGGAATTCACTCCTTTTGAAGGAAATTGGTGAGTAACAGATTGCAGTAATGCAGTATATTTGTATTGGTCAAAATCCTATTATGATCACAGTGAAAAATGATGTTCCTTTTTCTAGGGAAAGGAAATTAAATAGGCCTAGTAATCCATGTAAGGAGATTGGTTTACATTAAAAGGAGGAAAGAATGTAAAGACTAATCAGATCTGAGACAGAGATGGGAGAATTTTAGATGATCCTTTATAGTAGGCCTCTCTATGTTAGGATGTATTTCAAATAGTACTTTAGAACATATATTAAATCTATTTTAGAAGGCATTTAGTGGATACCAAATGCTGTGTCTGTTAACCTTTTGTATATTATAAGCATCTAAGACTCCTTAGTGATAGTAAAGAGAAAAATGTAAACACCCCAGGACAACAAGGCCAAGAATGCAGATAAAGAGGGAGAACACAGACCCTTAGCCAGCATAAACTGAGTATTCCCTTGAAAAGATGCCAGAGAGCCAGAAGCCACGCAGAAGAGATAAAAGTGAAGAGTTCATTGTAGAAGACTGTTTCCTTCATCCTCCGAGACCCCCAGAAGACCACCACAACGAACTGAGCATGCCCAGAGGGGCGTGGAGTTAATTACCATACAAGGTGAGGATGGGCAGGGCCAGGGAATGAATATGTATGAGGCAAATTGTGCAATGTTAAGCATAACACAATAATAATATGGGGAATAATAAGGGGGAAAGACCGTCTGGTGGGCATGCGTGTCTTTGGTGAAGTTATTCTCCACGCATCTCAGCGCTGATTAAATACATACCGCTCTAACAACTATTATTAGTTGTGGAGTTTTATTTCCCCCACATTTCAGTTGTCGAGCCAGGCAGGAGAAACTCCCTCTGTCTGGCTGCGGGGAGTGGGCAGGGTGGGACTCCCCAGGTGCCACTGGAATTTTCCCGGAGGGGACTCCTGGCTTGCGTGCTCACCTGCTGGGGCAGAAGGACCTGCTGGAGCCATGGCAGACAAAGGTATGTATTAAACTGGAAGGGAAGTGTACACTGGAATACAAGCTCTGGTAAGACGCGTGAGAGTCGTCCATGCGCATGGCGATGCCCTAGGGGTTAGCTTGCAAGCAGTAAGGGGTGCCGGTGAGGGGCCAGTATAGGGGATTCCCTGGTTGAAGGGCGACCCGCTAGAGACCTTGGGGGTAGGTCTAGGGAACTCTCGCGTTGGTGAACCATGATATCATGGTTGTGTGATTGTAAAGTCCAGACTTTGTTAATAGGTGTATGTTTAAAACGCACCAGAAGAGACCGCGAATAGTGTGAGCAAAGCACGCTGGGAAGTGTAGTACTGAGAAAGGAAGAAGGGAACCGGGACCATCGCTCCCTAACCATCCTAAGAGAATCTGAGCGAGTTTCATCTTAAATGCTGATTTGAGGATGGGTGTAGTGTTCAAATATATTTGTTCTAGTTGTGTGTGTAAGTATCGTGTGTTGGAGACGGCCTTTGTTTGAGACTCAGAGCGAGTGTTGTGTGTTTGTGTATTTAGTAATGTATATTCAGACTGTTTATTGCAGAGAAAGCTGTGCATTGAGTGATTTCTAAGATTCCTCTCAGCTTGTCCCAAGTTAGCTGAGAAGAAAAGGGCTGAAGAGAATTAAAAGAAGCACATCACTTCCAGGGGCAGAGTGCGAATGGGGAGCTGCAGAGGGCTGGCTTTTCGTACCAACAGGACTGAAGTGTCGTGTGAGACTGGTGACACAGAAAAGGTGAGGGGCTGGGCTCCCTTCTGCGCACCCCGCGCCTTCCACCAGCACTCGCCACTCGTCGCTCACCTGCCCACCCCCTCCCTTTGCGCTGCTGCCGGAGCTGCCTGTTGCTCTCGCTGTTTGCTCCCCCCTCTTCTCCCGGCATCACTGAGCCCCCAGCCACTTTTGTTCCATCCCTGCTAGCATTGCTGCGAGCCACGCTTCAGCCTGCTGTATTGCCCACTGTGCCGCACACGTTTCCCTCCCAGCTCCAGTGCCACTGGCCGCAGGCGCCTAGTACAACTGGGGCTACCGGGACTAGGTACGCTGTATATGAAGTGTATAACAGTAACACTGCACTAACTACACAGGCATAGCCCTTTTCCCTTTTCTTTTACTGTCTCACAGTTGCCTCTCCTTTCATAAGCTAACTATAGAGAGAGAGTTGAGTGATCTTCTGCCTACCCCTGGGATTTGACAGTGGTGAGACAAGTAAAAAGAACTCCTCTCCCAGTGGTTTGAACTTGAGATAATGAGATCGAAACAGAGCAAAGAAATACCCAGGGCCAGCCCACTAAGATGTGTTTTAACACACTGGAAAGATATTGTGGGTACTAGGGGCACAGAGAACAAAAAAAATCTAGTTAAGTATTGTTCACAATAGTGGCCCTTGTACCCTTTAGAAGACAGGGTGAAGTGGCCCCCCACTGGCACATTAGACTACAACTGCTTATTACAGCTAATGCTTTTCTTAAGACAGGAAAGAAAATGAAATGAGATTTCATATTGTGATATGTTCTTCACCCTTCAAAATAATCCTGAATGGCAAAGGGATTGTAGTATTAGAGCCCCCTCTGATCCCTTAGTATTAGCCCTTGAAAGAGACAATAAAGCTACCAGAAGAAATCTAGAACAGTGCTGCTCATCCTGTAACATCAGCCAAAGATGCATAAAAGCGAGTAAGATCTATCAGATAGAAACCCAAGAGCAAGATCAAACTGATATGTTCAGCCATTTCCCTAGAAAACAGGAAAGGGAAGACAAAGACCAAGACCCCCTTCCTCCACCACCTCCTCCAAAGGACTGGGAAGGAGCATCAGCCCAAACAATCCCGAATAGTCCTGTTGAGTCTCAAACCAGAGGGCAAGTGATACAGGCATCCCTGCGAGAGGTAGCGGGACCAGATAGGCCAGTAGTAATTAAAGTACCTTTTTCTACTATTAATTTAGAAGTATAAGAAAAGGTCACAAAGAATTATCGAAATGACCCAGTAAGCACAGCTAAATGCTTACGATACATAACGAAACAACATTTGCCTGACTAGAATAATATACAATTACTATTAGATGCATTCACTGAAACTGAGAAACGATTTTAAAAACGGCAGGAGACTTAGCAGAAGATTACTTAAAAGCACAACAGATACAATTAGATGTGAAAGCATCCTATTTTCCTCTTCAAGACATGTTAGAATCCAAACAGGACTGCAAGTAGAGAAAAGTTGTTATCTTACCAGGAGTGGATAGTAAGGGTAGTAGAGAGGGCTATACACAAGACAATAAACTGGTCAGCTTTATATGCAATAAAACAAAGTCCCTCAGAAACAGCATCTGAATTCCTAGACTGCCTGAGAGATGCCATGCGCCGCCACACCTCCCTGGATCCAGCATCCGAGATAGGGATACAACAACTAGTAAACTTATTCCTAAAGCAGTCTACTGGAGATATTGGATGCAAACTTCAAAAACTCAGAGAACTAGATAAGAGAAACTTAGAAGCCCTGCTGGGGGAAGCATAGAGGGTTTTTAGTAATCGAGAAGAGTACAAAGAAAGAATGAGAAAGTTTGTAGCAGTAGTACAAGAGGAGGGGAAAAGAAAACGTAGACATGGGCAGGGACCATCCAAGCGAAGCCAGCCTCGGCTGGGCAGAGACCAGTGTGTGAATTGTAAGAGGTTTGGCCACTAGAGAAATGAGTGTCCAGAACAAAGGTGGACACAAGAAGCAAAGAAGAAGGGGGGTAGTAGCACATATACAAAAAGACTGAGGGGGACCGGGGGTGTCTACCTCAGCAGACCCACTAGTTATAAAAATAGAGCTGGGGGAAGAAGGGAAAGAAGTAAAAATTTTAGTAGACACTAGAGCAACGTATTCTGCTTTGAACAAAGCTTTAGTACCTGTAAGAGATGATTATGTTACAGTAGTAAGGGCAACTAGCCAATCTGAAAAAGCTTATTTCTGCAAACCATTAAAGTATAAATTTAAGAAACAGTAGGGCATTCATAGATTCTTATATCTACCAAATTCCTCGAAGTCCCTTCTAGGAAGGCATTTGCTAGAACTACTGCAAGTAAACATCAAATTTAAGAAGAGAAAAATTGTTCTAGAAGTAAACAACAAGCAATATGCGGAGGTGTTAAGTTTAATACTAACAGCAATCAAAGCCAAAGTAGAAATTGATGAGGGAATACTAAACTAGGTATTCCCTAGTGTATAGGCCTCTAATGTGCCAAGAAAAGCAAAGAATGCCACCCCTATACAAGTTATGCTTAAAGAAAGAAAACAACCAGTTAAGATTAAGCAATACCCCTTGAAGAAGGATAGAGAAAAAATTAGCCCAATAATAGAAAAATTCCTAAAGCTGAGATTATTGAAAGAGTGTCAATCCAATTTTAATACCCCCATACTACCTGTTTGAAAACCAGATGAGTCGTATCAGCTAGTACAAGACTTACAAGCAGTGAACAAAATAACTGATCTTTACCCTGTAGAAGCCAACCCCTATACACTGCTAACGTGCCTAACACCAGAGCTAACTTAGTTTACCGTTTTAAATTTGAAAGATGCCTTCTTTTGCATTCCTATCCATGAAGCCAGTCAGAAAATTTTTGCATTCGAATAGAAGAGCCCAAAAAGTAAGCGTAAAACTCAGCTCACACGGACGGTACTTTCGCAAGAGTTTAAGAATTCTCCTACCTTGTTTAGAGAACAACTTGCAAAAGATCTTGAGTCCTGAAAAGCCCTGCCAGGAGAAGGAAGACTACTACAATATGTAGATGACCTGTTGATAGCCACCAAAACAAAAGAGGCATGTGTCGCCTAGACAGTAAGTCTCTTAAATTTTTTAAGACTCCAAGAGTTCCGAGTATCAAAAAAGAAGGCCCAAGTAGTGAAACAGAAAGTGATCTAAGATATGAAATTAGCACCGGACAACAGACTTTGAGACAAAGCTGTAAAGAAGCGATTTTCTAGACCCCCAAGCCTCAGACTACAAAAGATCTATGAACCTTTTTAGAGATGACAAGATAGTGTAGATTATAGATCTACAACTATAGACTCCTTGTCAAACCCCTATATGCACTCATTACGAATGAAGATAAAGACCTTCAGTAGACAAAAAAAGCCAACTGGGCTTACAAACAGCTGAAGCAAGCCCTCATGTCAGCTCTGGCCTTAAAGCTTCCAGATGTAAGTAAACCATTCTTTCTGTTTTCCCACAAAAAACAAGAGATTGCCCTGAAGATATTAGCCCAAGACCTAGGCCCATATCAAAAGCCAGTTGCTTATTTTTCCAAGCAAGTAGATGCAACAGCTAAAAGATAGCCTGGGTGCCTCAGGGCTGTCGCAGCAGTTGTATTAAACATCCAGGAAGCACGCAAGTTCACGTTAAGTCAGAAAATGACTGTGTTAGTGTCCCCCACAGTGTCCGCAGTGCTAGAAGTTAAAAGTAGACACTAGCTCTCCCCACAAAAGTTCCTAAAGTACCAAGCCATTATAGTAGAGCAAGATGATGTAGAAATAGTAGTGACTTACATCGTCAATTCAGCCTCTTTCCTTCATAAGAACCAGGGGGAGCCGGTGGAGCATGACTGCATAGAAACTATTGAAACAACTTACTCCAGCTGCCAGGACCTGAAGGACACCCCTCTCACAGACGCAGAAACTTAGTTTACTGATAGAAGTAGCTGTGTTATCAGTGGAAAACGGCATACTGAGTATGCAGTCACGACCCACAAGAAAGTGATCGAATCCTGACCTTTACCAGCAAACACCTCTGCACAAAAAGCTAAGATAATTGCGCTACCCCGAGTTCTTGAGATAGCAAAAGAGAAAAAAAAGAAACATTTATACAGACTTGAAGTATGCTTTTAAAGTAGTGCATGCACATAGAGCCATCTAAAAAGAAAAGACTGCTAAACTCACAAGAGAAAAACATCAAACATGCAGCAGAAATACTGCGACTATTAGAAGCAGTCCAATTATCCAAAGAAGTAGCCATCGTGCATATAAAAGCCCATAAAAAAGTGAGCTCAGAATTAGAAGAAAGAAATTAACTGGCAGATAAGAAAGCAAAAGAAGCAGCAAAAAGTGAGATAACAACAGAAAAAGCTTTAGTCCCAGATAGACAGATTTCCCTGAAAAGTAAGCCAGCATATAACAAAAAAGATAAAAAATTGATTAAAGATCAAAAAAGAACATATATTCAAGAGAAGTAAGCAATTGCTGAAGATAACAAAATAGTCATCCCTTTCCCCCTATTATAGTCATTAGTAAGAGAACATCAAAAGACACATTGAAAAGTAGATGCCCTATATAACTACCTAACTAAAAAAATAGTAGCCAAGAATTTATACTCCACTATTGCCCAAGTAACTAGACAATATAATCTTTGCCTCCAGACCAATCCCAAAAATATGCCAAAACCAAAACTGAGCCAAATTGGAAGAGGCCAGGGGCCTAGAGAACAATAGCAAATTGATTTCACTGAATTACCAAGAAAAGGGGGGTACAGGTATTTATTTGTATTAACAGATACCTTTTCAAGATAGCCAGAAGCCTTCCCCACCAGAACTGCAAAAGCCCAGGAGGTAACTAAAGTATTGTTACAAGAAATAATACCATGCTTCGGAGTTCCAGCCACAATATCCTCAGACAGGGGACCACATTTCATTTCAAAAGTAGTGCAACAAATCAGTCATCACCTAAGCATAGATTGAGAACTCCACATTCCATACCACCCCCAGTCAAGTGGCCAAGTGGAGAAAATGAACCATTTAATTAAACAACAAATTGTGAGATTAAGTCAAGAAGTTAATTTACCCTAGCCCCAATCCCTCCCATTAGCACTACTGAGAATCCAGACCAAACCTAGAGCTAAAGAAAAACTTAGCCCCTTTGAGATGCTATATGGCAGACCATATAGAGTACAAAAGGAGTTGTCTACTCAAGTTAGAAAAGAAACATTGACCACTTACATAGTAGCCTTGAGTAAACAATTCAAAGCAATTAAAAAGCATGTAGCTAGAACTCAAAGTATAGAGCTTGATGCACCAGTACATGACATACAACCCAGAGACTACATGTATGTTAAGTTTCTTGGAGAGAAAACCCTAGAACCACAGTAAAAAAAGCCATACCAAGTGTTACGACCTTCACTGCAATTAAGATCAAAGAACAGAGTGCTTAGATCCATCACAGTCAAGTTAAAAAGATTCCAGAAGACTCTAAGAGAGTGACACCGGGTGATGGTGAATTAAAACTAAAGCTTACCCGAACAAAATGAATGTTCTGTAGCTAAAGATACTGCTCGTAATTATAATTCAAGAATTAAGAGATACCTCTAGTTTGAACAATGAGTGGCCATAGTCCCAAGCCTTTATCCAATACACGGGATTTATGGGAAGAAATTCTTATCTAATAAGTTTAAACCTATCAACAGTAGTTATACACGAAGATCAAGTATATGAAGAATCAGAGTAGCAAAACCAAAAGTTATAGTCTCTCCAAGAGATTTCAAGAGAAGTAACTAAGATAATGTTGGGGGTTAGGTTTGTTTCTTTTTTTTTTTCCTATAGAATTTTTTCCCAAGAGTTGCAAGACAACTAACTACTGGGTACTTATGGGTACTCAGGTGGGACAAAAGGGTGGAGCGATAGCACCTGGCTACTCTTTTTTTTGTCTCCGGGAGTTTCTCTCAGAGGGGGAAGGTAATGCGAGGTTTTGGGGGCAGGAAAAAGACGGGGCTGGGGGCAGCTTCGCTCTGGCTCTCAGCATTGGAGAGAGGACAGTCAGGCTGCTGCTCACTGCGGGAGGAGTTTCACTGGCACCACCAGGTCCGATCCTGAGGAAAGCTACCATCATTCTGCTCATGTGCCCAGGAAATCCTGAGCTCTCCTCCTGCTGCCCTGCTGGAGCTGGGCCGCCCCTGCCCCCACTGCCGCTGCTTTCTCAGCACTGCTTTGAGGCTTTTCTGCTACGCTGTGGTCCTGCACTGCCCCGTCCTGCCGGGACATCCCTGCCCTTCCAGTGACCACCGACAGAGCTCCAGATATATCCGATCCACCAGCACGAGATCTTCCACTGTTCCAGCTTGGTGCTTTTCGGTGTCCCAAGAGATTGCACTGCCCCAGGTTTTGTGAAACAAAGCCGCCCTCAAGGTCCCAGGTTCTGTTCACTATTAATGCTGTAGTTGTTGTTGTTTGTTTGCCTTGTTATACATATTAGTAAAGAACTGTTATTCCTATCCCCATATCTCTGCCTGAAAGCCGTTTTAATTTTCTAAATTATAATAATTTGGGGGGAGGGGATTTGAATTATCCATTCCAAGAGAGGCCCTGCCCCTCCTTAGCAGATACCTGTCTTTTCAAAACCAAGACAGATTTGATGCCGAATGATCAATAAGACTATCCATAAGAAAGCAGTTAAAATTAGTATCTCAGCTTCTCCTACAGACGAACACCAAGAGATTTGTAATCATTTAAATGAGTTAGACTGTTAGTATAATTTCACTTTGAAACAGACAGTAGAAGTAGTTTGTCTTTCGACCCAGGACTCTGTTAGGCTTTCATTTAAATTTAGAATAAATGCAAGAACCAGACCCATTACAACATACACCAGTACTCAAGCCCAAACCCAAACTATACCACCTAAACTTGAGCTTAAAATTTATGAAACTAGTCCATACATAATTAAAAACTCAGGCCAACAGCAACTGCTATTTAATCCAAAATAGTACCTTAAGCATGTTGAATTGCTAATGCAAATTAATATTTCAGAAGTCCAGCCAGCCTGCTCTCCATTCCTAAAAACATCTTTTGAAATCTAGACCACATAGTTACAAGAGCAAGCACACCTTAAGAGCAGAATGCAGAGATTTAACCAGAATGCAGAGATTTAACCAGAATGCTAAGAACAGAGCTAAGTGTCTTAAACAGAATCAATTCAGAAATATTGATAAATAAGATAGCCACTGCAACAAATGATTTAACAAGACTAAAATAGCCCCTACAATCATCTCTACTAGCGTTAAAAACTAATCAATAGCAAATTTCAAAAATATTACCAAAATTAGAAAAAGCTGAGAACCTAGATCATAAATTAATAATAGAAGCACTCAATGTAGCTCAAGATAATATATCCCTGGCTTTCAGTTGTATGCAAGCACAATTATGGATGCAATCAACTGCTGCCCAAATCATTAGGGAAGGAGGTTAAGGTATTTTTCCGACTGAAGTTCGAAAAGCTATTTGGGATAATGCTGAAAGTTTTGAAAGAGAACTCCAATCTTGGTGGACTTTAGTAAATTTTACCTATAATCCCACCACCAATATAGCCACTGCTTTTGAGCTCACAATACGTAATGCCACAATCTACATAATACACCCCATCGTCCCATTAGGATTAAACTATGGAAGCATAGTACTGTATCCCATTGAACATAGGTTGTGGGCCCGAACAGTGAACGAAAAGTGGCAAACTATATATTTAGAATCTTGCGTTACCCAAGAGCAACAAGGGTTTATATGTGAAAGTAATACAATTGATGGCCAGGATATATGTCTAGACACTGAACAAAGCTTTTGCCATTTTGAGATGCACCCAGGCACTGACCAAAAAACTGTAATTATATATATTAGCCATGAGTGTGTATGCCTAAGAACTGCTTGTGCATTTAGAGATAGAGACAATGTATCACTATCTGCTAAAAATCATTCTAATTTCTGTATCTGCAATTTTGCAGATTGTCAAGTGTGACTTCTCATATTTAGTGCCAATTGTATCCCACCAATTGATCAAGTCTAATTATACCACCTACCATCAATTGCTATCTACACCTATTAGAATAAACCTGACCCTAATAAAGCAATTAATGAAACATGAAGACCTGATGAAAATTGTGAAAGAAATTCAAAAGAACAGACAAAAAACATTGATAACAGTCCAACATAATACAACAAAAATAAGTAGAGTCCTACAAAGAGTAAAGCAAGACGCAAGCCACAATTAATGAGATGCACTTTTCAGATAGTCACCAACAGCAACTGGAATCTTAAATACCCTGTCATCCTGTTATTATTTTAAGGATAATAGTGGGTATAAATTTAATAATGTCTATTGTATTACTTCTGTAGAACTGGAGAATGCTGAAGCAGGTAGCAGTAATAACCTCATTATCTAGAACGCATGAGATAATATTAAAAAGAGAATTACCAAAGTAGTTAAGATAGAAAGAAGCCCCTATAGTAGTAAAAGAATTTACTAAGTTTATAGAAAAGGGGGGAATGACAGAGAGATGGGAGAATTTTAGATGATCCTTTATAGTAGGCCTCTCTATGTTAGGATGTATTTCAAATAGTACTTTAGAACATATATTAAATCTATTTTAGAAGGCATTTAGTGGATACCAAATGCTGTGTCTGTTAACCTTTTGTATATTATAAGCATCTAAGACTCCTTAGTGATAGTAAAGAGAAAAATGTAAACACCCCAGGACAACAAGGCCAAGAATGCAGATAAAGAGGGAGAACACAGACCCTTAGCCAGCATAAACTGAGTATTCCCTTGAAAAGATGCCAGAGAGCCAGAAGCCACGCAGAAGAGATAAAAGTGAAGAGTTCATTGTAGAAGACTGTTTCCTTCATCCTCCGAGACCCCCAGAAGACCACCACAACGAACTGAGCATGCCCAGAGGGGCGTGGAGTTAATTACCATACAAGGTGAGGATGGGCAGGGCCAGGGAATGAATATGTATGAGGCAGACTGTGCAACGTTAAGCATATGTAAGACCCTGGGGAATAATAAGGGGGAAAAACCGTCTGGTGGGCATGCGTGTCTTTGGTGAAGTTATTCTCCACGCATCTCAGCGCTGATTAAATACATACTGCTCTAACAACTATTATTAGTTGTACAGTTTTATTTCTGCCTCATTTCAAGATCAGTGTATACTCTCTAATCTATCACATTAAAAAATAAAATCAAATTTCTACTGAATTATAGGAAATATATTGAAATGACACACATGCTTTTACTGCCTTTTAATTATGAAATTATTTCAATCTGCTTGAGTCTGCCATGTAAGTGGGCTATCGATTGTTAAATATTGGCTCATAAATTCAAAATAGTTCTTTACATGGAAGAAAATAGCATCCCTGGTCCTTCAGCTGAGAATGCCAGCCCAGATTATGACAGGGTCATTTGTACTGGAGAAATCTGTGCTGCTTGATTTACATGCACAACTTCTCTCTGGATGAGGCTTTTAAGGTTGTTATTTATGCTGTTGTTTGTCAGGGGAGCGTTTGGTCTCCAATGTCCAGCTGCACAGCTGTGATCCACCTTCTTATGAGACCTGTGGGAATGATTATGTACTTAGTGAGAGCTGGATGGAGGCCTCTGAGGTGGCCTGAGAAGTATTTTCACATGTGATGTAAGGCATTGCCCTCCCCCAGTGGGGCTGTGGTGAACAGCTGGTGGGTGGTTCTGCAGATAAGCCTCCTCTTGTGCAGATAAGACATTAAAAAAAAAAAAACCCAAAAAAGTGTTGTCTAAAGAGAAAAATGACAAGAAGAGTGTTGAATCTCCTGCACAGCATTTCTGCTTCCAGCAAACACTTCAGTCATGAGGAGTTTGCCTCTGCTGTTAATATGTCAGTAAGACACATTGAAAACTTGGACTGTTTTTTTGGCTGAGGAAATACAGGACCCCAGCAGTGGATAGTGGTCTTCTGCTCAGCTTCTTGTGGAGGGCAGGGTGATGGCTGGTGACCTTCTCTGTCTTTGCAGAAGAGCTGTGTGTGCTGCTTGGAGGGAGGATGGCGTTTGACCATCAGTCTGGGCCCTGCCAAAGCACTGCCATGGACACAGAGAAGCAGCACGTGTGAGACTGACCCGTGGCTGTCCCAGCTCAAGCAGAGAGCTGGTTTTGGGGGTGATTAGGGACAGAGATGGTTACTTTTGCCTGTGGTCCGGCAGGAGGATGGCATGGCTGCTTGCTGAGCTGTGTGCTGGACTTTACCCTCTGTGGAAATGAGGGACAGCAGGAGGAGGATGCCCAGCCTCTGGGCTGATGGTGTGCTGCTGAGGGATGGCCTGAACACTGGCAGGCTCTGCAGATGCCTGTAGGAACAGCCCAGCACCTCCTGGCTTGCTGTAGGTTCACATCTGCCCAGCTGTGCTGGGTTCCTCTGGCAGCTCCCCTGGGGGTGGGACCCAGGATGGGGCTGAGGTGCTCCTGTCAGCTGGCACAGAGGGGAAACCACACACTGCAGGGACCAGGTCACACTCCTACTGCAACTCCTGTGAGGCTGCAGCGCTGGAATAAATGGAGTGCCTGCATTTAGAGGGGTAGCCTTGAAAAGGGGGAAAGATCGGCATTGAAGAGGAGCACTGTGCTGATGGAGCCTTCAATGTCCTTGGGAATGAGCTTTGTGATTTCTGAAGAAAGACTAAAGGTATGTTTCCATACTGAGCAGCTCTTCTGTGTTTGTTGAGTGAAGTATTCTCCCTCTGCCCGCCCCCCCGGACTCTGCTAGCTCAGTTCCTTAGGGGCTTTAGGGAAATATATTTCAGGGGACAGAATAAAAGATTCCAAAAAGAGTGGCTCTCACCCCCAGCTTCAGTCCAAGGCTTTATTCTTGAAGGGGTTCCAGGAGAGAGAGAGAACACGGAAGAGACAGGGGTTTATCTAGTTTAGGGCCGAGGAAAGATATTGGCCCTGAGCCAATAGGGGACAGAAGCAGGAAAGATGGGAAGGAAGGGTTAAACTACATGGTACAGGCTTCAGGGGGTCTCTGGGGGGAAAAACCATTCCCCAGAGGAATACAACAGTTGAGAGGTGGCACTTGTATGTTGGAATTTGCAGCAGCTTTAAAGCTGGAGGTGATAAGCTACTTTTCCCCCTTTCTTGCTTTATTCATAGGTTGTTTGTTTAGATAATGGCCTGGAAATTATATTAGTAACCTTGTAGATCACATTTTGCTACCAGTGAGGAGTAAACAGTGCATTTGACATTTGAAGAAATGGTTCATTTTCTAAGGGATGTGATTCAGAATCTGCTTCTTGAACTAATGGACAGTATAATGCTATTTTTTACTAGGTTGCATAGATTTTTACCTTGAAGATGCTCTATAAAGTGCACTGCATTACTAGTGTTAAATAAAAGCAAATGCTTCATATCAACTGAGAAGGCAGCGTTTGAACTGGAGAGATTGAAACCCATTTCTTTGTCTAGCTTGTGATGCTTCATTGTGACATAAGCATGAAAAATAATTAGACTCACTAGTAAGTAAATATTTGGTCTTGAAATGCATCTTGAAGATACAGAGCTGGAAGAAAGTAACCTCTCCAGATGCATGTTGATCCTCCTGGATTTCTCTCACACCAACAGTTAGATCACAAAATTGTGTCCAGGAAACTACATCAGAATGACATTATTGAGGGTGAAAAGTTTATACAGATTATGAACAAACCAGCCAATCTCTGCAACCTCAATTTGGTTTTTTGTGCATTGGAATACAGCCTTTAATTATAGCATCATGTGTTTTCCCACAAGCTTCTCCCCTTGTGTAAAGGCACTGAATGAATGTCCCTTAATTAGTAATTTTCTTTCTCCTTGTTGCTTGATGTCTATTTTTGAATACTTTTAAATGACACCTAAAGATACAATTCAAAATTTTCAATTACATGTGAGTACTTTATTTTCATGCTGCTTCATAATGCTCAACACTGAGCAGAAGCACATTTCTTTCACAGACAGGAAAACTAGAATTCAGAAGGACCCTAATGAAGACCTTTTAAGTTTGAGTTCACTGCAGTGTAACAACAGGCATTCAAGTTCTAGGTCTTGGGTTCAGCTTCTTTGGTTAAAGCTGGCTTTTACACCACACACCTTTTGTCCTCTAAAACTGGCAAGGCAAAGAGCTGGAGGGGCAGTGTCCAACTTTGAGTACTTCCACTTGGTCTTCAAGTTAATAAAAAGAAGCATTAATGCACCAGACCCTGGGCGCTCTCTTAAAAAGTGGGAGCTTTCAAACTTGTATTCTATCTCCCACCTCTCAAGGCAAAAATGATTTGGATCTGGGTCTGTTCCTGCAGATAAAGCAAAAATGCACCAAACTCGACCAGACCCCCAAATTGTGACCAAAACATTCATGTTTAAACAGACTTGAACAAAATCCTGTCAAATGCTGAGTTCTGTTTCAAAGTCTGGTAAGTGCTTTAGCTAATTAAAGAAAAGGTCAGCAGGATTTCTTACTGTAGGCAAAAAAAGGAAAGATAAATCTTTCTTCTCTGCCTTGTTCCTAGAAGCAGTCAAATCATTTTGGCTGAAATTAAAATTTGCCTGAGGCAGACAAAAGGCACATGGAGTTGCAGTCCAGATGGCTAGAACTTGGCAAAATTATAGTAAGTAGGAAGAGGGTCTGAAGATTAGAAGCATTAGGCAACTGTAATACAGGGCTACCAGCTCTTTCTGTAATCAGTTATGATATTTAATCTAAATGTCTCTTGCAGAAAGCTCTTATGCTGTTCTGAAGTGTGATCATTCATTCAGAGATTTGGAAGGGACTCAAAGCTGTAGTTTAAGTGAGTTTGCTTGTGGAATGTGAGAAGGTTTTTTATCCCCTGGATGTATGATGTTAGGAATGTGTCACTTCCTCTCAGCTGGATCTGTGTGAGCTGTACCTGCTGTGGCCACATAGAACTCAGTTGCCTGTGCTGTTTTATTAATCCTGTAATCAGTCTGTGTAATAGACAAACAAAACAAACCTTGATCATAAGCAAATCTTTCATAAGTTTGAGTTTACTTATTTGCTGACACATTTGCAACGGAAGGTTTTGTTCCAATCTTGTAAATGGCTCTGCCTCTTTTTTCATTTGTGTTCATGATGCTGCAGGAATCAGTGTAAGCAAATTAAGGCATGTGTGGATATTTTTCCATTCAATACCATTTTCTAAACCCTTTGGGGACTGACCCAGCAAGGGAACTTTGTTTATGGGCTGAAAAATGATCACCTGTTCAAGGACTTGACTCTAAACACTATGAATGTGCCAGAAAATGTTTAGAATTCCTTAGTGTGCTCAGAGGAGAGGAGAAATGGAGGAAGATGTGATTTTATGAAGCCAGGGGTCCGAAAAATACACGGGAGACTGGACGATACAACCAATGCACGATACAACCAATATGGCTAATGCATGCATTCTCCGTTTATTGTCACAAGATGGTTGGTTAAATACAGTTTCAGATAGTTTACAGTAACAGGTGCTCTCTAATTGGCACTTGAGCAGAAAAGAATGTAAACAATCTTAACTTTAAGGCCCTCATGGTGAAATTGCTATAACTATACTAATTAATACTAAACATACCTTAATCTAATTTCTTGCTGCACCACAGGTCTATTCACTACTATTCAGGCCCAACTCTGAGGCCTAGCCCAGGATAGCTCAGGCCCAATCTCAAAGTAAATCATGCCCTTGCTCTCTAAGAAATTTTGCTACAATTTTATCTGTAACAGGAGCTGCAGAGATGCTGCAGTAGCCAAAGTGGAGCCCCATGTCACCCTTTTGTGGAGAAAGCACTGCTCAATTCTGTCAGTAACATTGATGCTTGTGGTTCATGGGACAATAAAAAGTGTAAGGACCCTCAGCAGGCTGGAGCAAAGTTTCATTTGGAACAGGTGGTCCAGGGGAGTGTTTGAATCACTATCCCCTGAGGGATTTAAGAATCGTGTAGATGTGGTTCTTGGGGACATGGTTTATTGGTGGACTTGTCATTGCTGACTCAGCAGTTGGACTTGATCTTAAGAGAGCTTTTCCAGCCTAAATGGTTCTGTAATTCTGTGATTTTTCAGCAATACCAAAATGTTGAGTTGCTCTGGGTAAGAGACAATTTGCCCTGTTTATACACATTTTGGTACTACTGGCCATCAGCTACAACAAACGATGAAATCGGGTGGTGACCTGAGCCCTTAGATCTTTAGGGCTATAAAACTCCTGTGGAAATGGGTTTGGTGTCTTGCATGGGCAATGCCTATTGCGTCCCAGCCTTTCTGCTGAGGCTCTCCTGGGGAAGCAGAGATATATCTCCTTTTGTGTTTTTGTAGAGGTCTCAAAGTGCACATAACTCACTGTGATGTATTTGCAGGCTTCAGGAAGGGTGTTTGTGCACGTACTGGAGCTGAGGTCGCAGTAAAACAGCAGCAGCTGAGCTCAGGGGCGAAAGGGGACAGAAATCAGGACTCCTACATGTTTTTGCCTGAAGATGACCCCCTGCCTTGTCTTGGGCAAGCACTGAGGGGAGGCTTCAGGGATCCCTCTGAGAGACAAGCAGAGTCAACACAGCACTTTTCTTCATCCTCTCTACAGACAGATATAATTTTGGGTTGCCACCTCTGCATGCAGAAGTGTCAAAGAAAGAATTTAAGGCTGATTGAGCACTGAGGATCAAGCCTTGCCACTGCTCTCCTCTGGGCTTTGGGCGGCTTCTGAACAGCATGCAGCTTTTCAGCCCGCTCTCAAGGCAGAGGTATTTAGTTTGGTGCTCCTTATATTTAATTCTTGTTTACTTTTCTAACCAGCCAGTGGCTGACACCGCTTGGCTCCCTGTCCCCCTCCCATTCCCTGTCAGTGCCCTGTCTTCCTCTCCCAGAGTGAGATGGTTGAGGAGGTGTCCTGGTTTAGGGCAAATTTGTGAGATAACCCCTGAATGGGGAACCTCTGGGAAGCAAACCTAAAAGGCCCCTCCCCCAACCGCTCTGGGAAAAAAGAACTTCCTCGGAGAAAAGTGGAAAAAACTATTTATTTAACAAATAAAGTGCCCACAAGCATAAAGAATGAATAATATGAAACAACAGGACCTCTTGTTGCTCTGAAGTGAGATGGGAAATTCAGAAAGTCCTTGCTGTGGGTAGCTCAGCTCTCAGTCTCTTATCAGTTCCTCCGGTGCCGGAAAAATGCTGTCCTAGGCCCCAGGGGGTACAGGTGTGTGATCCGGGTGTCTCTCTGGGTTTTTCAGTCCAGGACGGGTCTCAGACAAGCACAGTCCAAGAGCAGGAAGGCAGAGGAGGGAATGCTGTTTTCAAAACAAACTCCACACATCTTTCTCCCCTTTCACTCTCAGAACTAGTCTCACAGCAGTGATTCTCTCTCTCCAAGATCCTGCTTTATTATGGGGCTTTTTCAATACCTTCTGAGGGTCCAATTCTGGCCGTAAGTCCCGGATAGAATGACACCTTTCGGGGTCACCCAACCCAAAGCTCTGGCGAGGTATCAAAGCCTCAGGCAAACTTAGCAAGCAGTTTCAGTGAATTCAGCTCATAGCAGTGTGATAGCTTTTAGCAGTGTAATATCAGCTCTTAGCAGTGAATTTCAGCTCTAGCTTGCTAAGTGCCCTGGCAAACACAGGGAGAGAGAGGAGAGAGGCGTATGCAGTTCCTCAGATGATTTCCTTTATTTCGGCATCCTCTTCGAAGGTTTGCAGGGACAGCTTCTCTAACTTAACAGGGCAATATTCGGGGTTTATATAGGGTAGAGGGGTTTTGAAAAGTGGACCAATGGGAGAGTAGGGTACAATTTTGGCCTATAGTCTTACAGAGAGATAAGAGGGGTCTGAAGGTGGCAAGGGGCTTCTTTTTGGCCACTCATCGTGACTTGCATTTTCTTATCTCAGGCCGCAGATCGCCAAGGAGGCCTCACAGCCTCCTTAGCTGCAACACTACTTCATGAGTCTACTCATGCTCCTCAAGATTGCTACTCCGTAATTATCCTCTCCTCACCAGTTAACCCCCTCTTTTATCTCATTCATCCTTATTGGATATAGCTGTTACTCATCAGGGGCAAGGCTGTATTGGTTAATTAACACAGCTGTTACTTATCAGGGGTTACTTAGTCCTAAAGGTACAGAACATAACATAACCAGAAGAGACAATTGGGGATACAAGTATCAAAAAGTCACCCCAGGACAGGAGGTCATGCAGTATTAACAGGGAAGCAGATCTCTGATTTTGTTTCTGCTTATGGACTCTGACATTTCTGACATTTTCTGAAGTGTAAAATGTTTCTGAAAAAACAACCACTTGGCTTTTACTGAAAAATTATTTATGTTGGCACTTTGCCCGTTTTGGTGGACTTCTGTCAGAGGACAAAGCCACTGACATTAGGTGGCAAGGGTGAAGTGTGGAAGGACAGCAGGAACATTAGGGAGGGGAAATCTGCATTAAGGTAAAAAGATTTAATTAAGCATGGATTATCAGGGAGCGAGGGAAACTCTTCACAAGGCATTACCTTCTGTGTACTATGGTATAGAGCTAACACACATCTGGGTTTATTTGCTTCATAAATTTGTTTTTTCTCCAATTACAGTTAACAGACTATGACTTTCTCTGCTCTTCTGTGATGTTCTCTGTGTTTCTGTTCCCCTCCATGCAGAGATACACCTCGTACAGCAAAGCACGTACAGCTCCTTGTGTGCTGCCCTGGGAAGCATGTGGGAGCAAAATGGGGAAAACCAGCTGGGTTTGGTGCATGTGTGCACTTCTTAAGAGTTAGAGATCCAGTAAAAAGCACAAGAGGAGGCAAAATACCAAAGGGCTGTGCTGTTGATCCTTTGTGACCTTTTCAGAGTTGGTTTTCCTTTTGTCTTTTGAAAGGAAGGGATCATCAGGGAGCTTCACAGTAGGACTAAGGAAAGGATAATTCAAGTTCTTGCTGAAATCTGGGATTAGGGACAGCTTGTCCACATGAATTGCAATGAGGTAGCATTGGCTTATAAATACACAAGTGTTTCTACTCAGCCCCTTTGGGATGGTGGTGGTGTGTCTGGTCTTGCTTCTCTCTGGGGTTTGCAATCCAGGTGTAAACAGGTGACACCAGTTGATTATGGACAAAAGAGGGGATGTAAAGAAACAGGTGTGTATTGATGAGCATGTGAAGAGCTGTGGTCTCAGCATCACAGCAAAAAAAAAAAAAAAGGTGGGAAGGAAGAACCTGAAGGTATAGAAATAAGTAGCTTTGCCCATGGTTCTGGTAGCTCTTCAGGTGTAGTGGAGCATGAGAGAAAAATTCATCAGACAGTATATTCAAATTTCCAGTTTATTTCTTCAAGAAGAAATGGAGATAAAACATGGGCTCATAACATGAACAGAAAAAAGGAATAGTTATTGCACTTGGAGCTGCTGGTGTGTCACTGCATCAGGACATTTTATGGGCATTTGTGGCTGCCCTGGGGCACTGCAGTGACTGTTGCAGGTCACCCAGGACCAGTGGTGAATAGCAGCATAGCCAGTGGTGAGGAGGCAGTTCTGAGGTTTCCTTGTACAGAAAAGTGCCTGATGCTTTAAACTTGGAACTACTGACTTAAAAGTCAGCTCCCTGTCTCCCACAAGGCTTGACTTGCCCTTCTTGATGCAGTAATGTTGTATACAGTTCCCTAAAGCATGCATGTTTTCTTTAAGAAAAGAGCAATACCATCTGCTGTTGCATTGTAATCAGTCTTGCGCAGATATAACTGGGAGATGTAAGATCAGTTCTGCTTTCATTTGGTTCCTTCTTTCAGGAAAACTGCAGAGATATCCCTGGGTGCAGGTGCATCTTTTTGTGTTCCCTTTCCATTTCAGTGAAGGTTACATCCAAATGGAGCGAAGCATTTGCCATCCACCTTCTGCAGATGTTAACATTTCACACTTCCAAGCCAGAGTCTTCCTTTGAGAGCTGTACTGGCCTAGATAAACACTAACTGCAAGGATTATCTTCCCTTTGAGGTTTAGGGTGCATGGAGCCTGTGGGATCCTGCTTTGCGTTGACACAAGTTGCAGATGGTTGAAGGAGAGGCTGGTCTTCAGCTGTAGGGATGGGCTGGTCACTGCTTTGCGGGGAGGGAAACTTTGGGGTGGTCTTTGGTTATTTGCTTAGTAGGTCCCAGCTCTTGGGTGCTCATCTGAAAGCTAAACAAGCATCTCTCCTTGACAGGTCACTGATGAATACACACTGCTGATTGCCATGTTGGAAAAAAGCAATTTTTCATAGTATTCTGCACTGCAAGTATTTTTTTTTTAATTACTTTTTTGCTTTCCTTAAAATGAGGTGAGCAATTGTTCTGTATTGACAGCTGGCCTGCAAATCAGCCACTCACTTGCCAGATGAGAATGTGGAAATGCCTTATAAGCACTTTCATGTTTTGTGATTGTTTTAATTCCAGAATATTTAGAACCTCTTTGCATTAGTGCAAAGTAAACTAAAACATGGTCTCTGACAGGTGCCAAGACAAGCATGGGAGGAATCTCTCCTCTGAGGGTCTGAGAAAGGGATTTGCAGAAAAACTTCTGCAGTCCCCAGAGAAGGAGCAGCATTGGCTTTTGGAGTTAATTTCATTGTTTAAGGTCAGATTATATTCATCTAAATCATGCAACTAATTCCATCAACAAGCAAGACTATTTACATAACAGATGGAATTTAAGTGCTGCTTCTCTTGTATCTCTCCCTGGTTTTGTATTAAGGTTGCACCTGAAAAAATAAACTGGTGTCCATGTTAGGAGTGAGTTTATTATGCTTACCTTGTTGGAGAGGTGTTGAGCTGGGTATTTCCCTTATAGCAACTTACTTTTTATTGGTGTTTTTATGGCCCTTGCTGTAGTTGTCTGACGCAAGGGCCGGAGACGCTCGGCTAGCTCACATCCCGGCACTTGCGCTGGAGTGGCCGCTCCCTGCTGTTTCTCGAGCTCGGGTAGCGGTGGAGCGGTGCTGCCGATATTGCAGCAGCGTGGCTGTTCTCAACGGCTCTTGGTTGTGATGCGCCTTGGATCGGAGCAAAGGACAGAGAGGGTTTCTTGTGTGCTTCTCAAGGATTTATTCCCCCAAGGGGTGCCGCGGCGAAAACCGAAAAAGCCCGCGCTTACAGTTTCTTTTGAACGGGGGAGGTTACAGATTTCCAACTAATCAGGGACACAATGGGGAGGGGGGTGAGGAGGGACCCACAGTCTGACAGCCTATAGGAAAGGCAAGGGGTGTGGAAAGGGTCACGTGCACCAACGGGACATCGAGGAAACGGGGAATTCCCAGGAGGGGTTTAGGCAGGGGGGTAGGGATAACAGGGATTGACAGGGAAGTCTCTGGAAATAAGGGAAGGGACTAGGGAAGATTGACACTAGGAGAATAATGTAACAGGTGTGTCTGGGAGGTGACTGACAACTGGACAAGGGAGGGGAAAACCTGAGGTAAAACCAAACATTTCGGGGGGGAAACAGGAACAAACCATCGGGAGACTTAACAATAACTTAACAATAACTTAGCAAAAACACACCACCACAGTTGTCATTCAACTTATTTGACTTCAGAGCTGGTCTTCCAGTTGCTCTGTTTCTTTGATTACAGTGAAATGAAGCAGCTTCTTCTCCACATATAGAATTGCTTTCTTTTGGCCTTCCTCCTGTTATAAATGATTAGAAGCTAATTCAAAATAACAGGATTTATTTAGCAAAATTTCCAACACTGAATTAAAAGCTACAATAAAAACGAGACAACAATCGATTGAATGCTGGGTGGACAGAGTGGCAGTACAAGGGTACCCTCTAAACTCGACTACGTCTGCTAAGCTTCAGCCTGTGGGTTTTATACAGTTTTTTTACCCTAAGGCCAAGTCTATTGAAAGTCCAGGTATGCATGTGTTTCTCAATTTCTAAAAGGAGTCCCTGTCTGCATGAAAAGATTGCTTGATAGTCTTTCCTGGAATTCATCTTAGGAGGGGTGATGTGATCATCCTGGATCTCCACCAAGATCGATATCAGATGTTGAGGAGCTGTGAAGTGAAGGTCCACCCTTGATGAATGGGCCATCTTCCCGCTCAGCCTTGTCGTTTCAGTTGCAAATGTGTTTGCCTGCACAATGGACTCTGGAATCTTGGAGACGCCCTTGGGTAGCTTTTTTAGTAAACTAAATCTGTAATACAATATTATATACACAAATTTATCTATTACATTCATTACACTCCCCTGCTTGCCAAAGTCCTAGCCATAGTTAGTTTTGATGTCTTTGTAAATATTTTCAGTGCATAATGCAGCAACAGTGGCACTGTATAGACAATATGGGGAAAAAAATCAATTTGAGAGCTGGACAGAAAAATGCCTGCTAGCTAAAAAAATCTGTTTCAGAAAAAACACCAAATGTCATAGCTTCCATTTTTCATAAGCCCAAGCTGTCACCTTTCAGCTATCATGAACCAAGGAGGTCTGTGGATGGCTACCTGACTCTTGTCTGGGTACTTGACTCATGAACAGTTTTCCTTGAGGCTGAGCCTTATGCATACTTGTTTTCCTTTCTTGCTTTATTGCATAGTACCCTCTGGAAGTGGTGTGAAGGGGACAATACCTCCACAGGCAGTGGCACAGCAATGGTGTCCCTCTGATTACTCTTTCCTTTGGGAGTCAAAGCAGGTGCCAGGACACTGGTGTGACTTTTAAGGGAGTTTGTGGCTTTGTACAAGACCAGCAGCATGTCAGAAGTGTGCATGTGGCAAAAATCTGACTGTCAAAGAGGGGACCTGAAGAGGGATGGGACAGGACTGTGTTCATTTGTTGTGGCGCTGCAGCCAGGGTTTGGCATGCACAGGGTCAGTAGCTGCCCTGATGCACGAAAATGGACATGTTCACTCTAAAGCATAATGAGCAAATTGTGTTTTGAATTTTTTTTTCTCCTCTCTAAATTTTTTTAATCACTCTTTCTTCCCTCTTTGCCTCCATGCAGAGCTCAGCACTGGTGCTGAAAGGGACTCACTTTTCCCTTCTCTTTTACATTGCTCTGAAACTTGCCTTGTAGCTTACACACCTCTGACTCTACACAGCACAAACATTCCTCTCTCTGCTGAAACTGTTCTGTTTCTTCCTGACAAGACTGGGTCCTTTCTACAACCTGGTGAAATATTAAATGAAGAATCTTACAAGTTTAAAAGTTTGTCTCAAACTCTGTGCTGTGCTAAAAGTAGGGTCCATGACCAGATCTTCCACAGTCCTCAGATAAACTTGCATCGAGAGATGAATGGATATAACCAGTGTCCTGATAGGATCTGATCCTTTAGTAAAGCGATCATTACAGTGCAGTAGACTTTTCCATTAGTAGAAATCTTCTTCATCTTCCTTTTTTTTTGTATTCTAGTTAGAAGAGTTTGTTTTCTTGGTGCCTGCTTCTGTCTTTCCCTTCCTTTCCCCAAAAAGAAGGGAAAAAAATAGCCCACAAAATTTTGAAGCAGTAGTTCAGATTGGTTTCTTGTATCAAGGCATTCCCATCCCTCTGGATGGGAATTTCCTTGCATTTCAAGTCTACCAAAGGAAAGCATCACCCTTTAACAGGAGAGATGTGGCAGGAGACCTGGCTCCAGGAAGTTGGTTTTCCCATGACAAACTGGTCACTTGCCCAAGCCTGCATTGCTGGAGCTACATGGGATCAGGGAATTGCTGCTCTGTTCTTTGGAGGGTGATGGCATTTTCTTGCCTGTTTGGATTTCTGGAAAGATAAGATGTTAAATGGAGCTAAACCAGCATTCTGCTCCTGAGAGCCAGGACTGGAATTTTTGTCTCAGTTGAGACTGTTTTCTCTGGGATTGTCTTTCTGCTGGAGCCCTGCTAAGTGTTTAATAGGTGCACCAGCTTCTGGGATTATAAGCACTTTACTGGAACCCCCATTTTGTGTACTGAAATTCCCCAAGGGAAAGCAATGCTCAGGTGTTGAGAGACTGGATTCTGTTTCGCCCATCTCATATTATTGCTACAAATAATATTATTTTAATGGAACAGGGATCCATGTATTAGAGAATCTGTTGTGTTGGCAAAAAAATTAAAGATGCATAGGAATTGTGATCATGCTACAATAATTGTCTCAGTGGTAACATTAATGCTTTTTCACTTCACTAGCTCCTTGTTGATTGAACAACCCTTTTCTGTAGGCTATAAATCTCAGTGGCTCTACTAATAAAGGACTAAATAATCTAATAATGTTTCCAAATGTAGCATAGCTTCACTGTTTTAGGTGAGTGCAATCTTTTGTCCAAACCTCAGTCCAGTCTGGGAGATGTGACTGTGTTGTAGCTTCACAGTGACTTACAGCAATGTCTTTGTTACTGAACTCCTTCTGTGAGAGACAGGTTCAGAATTTAAAAAATGATGTCGTTACCAGTAACAGAGAACTTTTAGTCATTTGAAATGGGAGATCAAGAACCCCAGTGAAATGTATCTGGTGATATTGCCCTTCTTGCCATGTGTCCAGTGCAAATAATGAAATGCTGCAATATATTCATGGCAGGTGTTGGAAACCTGTGATTTTACATTTTGTCTGAAGTTCTGTTTTGCATCACCACCAGGGCAGTTTCACCACTGTTACGACCTGCTCAAATGAGCTAAGTTCATAGAGATCTCAGAGTACAAAGGAGGCAAAACATGCTGTTTAACCAAAATCAGTATACTTTATTCAATATCAATGTACCCACCAAAACTGATATGCTTTATTTAATATACCCACCAAAATGATATGCAATAACAAGAGAAAAAGACTGAGGAAAGAAAGCTATATAGATGAAAGCAAGAGAGAAAAGGAGAGATAGGACAGATAGGATAATTACCACAGTGAGAGAGACAGAATCCTCACAGCTGTCCAATAGGTTCGCCTTTGCAATCCTCGTGGCTCGTGGCCAATAGATTTGACGCTGCAAACTCTCGTGGAGCTGATAGATACCGTTCCTGTGGGGAGGTCCTCAAAAGGGGTCTCTTCTGAGGATGAATATATAGTTCTTTCCGAGGCGAGAGGCAATCAGCCAGAGTGGAGGAGAAATCTCGTGAGTCTAGGCCCAATGCACAAGGAGAGGGGGGAGAAGTCCCGTGATGGAGTCCAGGCCCATACACAATGGGGGAGAAGTGGGGCAAGCTGGCCTCTTTGATGCAGGTGCGAGTGTTTCACCTGAGAGAAGGCAACGCTTCGTGATTCCATTGTTTCGAACAGGATGCAAAATCTGGCTTCACACATTCCCAAGTAAACACCTGGGCAGATGTAGTTCCTGTTAACACCAAGAGTACAAAACCTCCATTCTTCCCCTAAAGTCATCTTCCATGACGAACAAGTGTGAGACATTGTAGAAGGGTCTTCGGGCCGACCTTCACAACCACTCATTGCTCTGTTTGGGTGGATGGCACTGCAGGCAGACACCTGGTTTGGATGGTGGAAAATTGGGTAGGGTAGGTTTAGGGCAGGAGAGCCCTGGGCATGCAGAGAACAGAGATTTTGTCAGTCTTGTGCCCTTCTTCAAAGTAGAAAATAGAAGCTTCTTCTGAGCAAGTATGCCATCTGCCTGAGCCCTTGCTGGACAGGTGCTTTTCTTCTGGAAATGTTGGTTATTCAAATTGGTAAGAAGAAACATTTAAAGGGTTCTTAACTGCAGATTAAGATCTTATGAATGGCTTTTCTTGCAGCTATACCCGAAGTAAAGCCCCAAAGTGTTAGATAGTGCTTTTTAGCTGTCACTTGAAGGGATCAACAAGTGTTTAGTCATTTGGAATCACCAGGTTTGTCAGATTGCTAAGGGGTAGCTTCTTGGGGAGTCAGAGAAATGAGACACTTGTACACACAGCTCTGGGTGCCATTTGTTTTCAAGTCCAGTTGGCATCATCACCCAGCAGCACTAAATACAGCAATATCTTTGGATTTCTTTAGGTGGTGGTGTTTGTCTTAAGCGTAAATGTTTACCAGTGTAGCCACATACTAGAAATGCCACAGGAGTTCAGCCTCTCAGGAAATCAGCAGGAACTTGCAGTGCTGCTGCTGGAGCTTGGCATTAGCGGGGTGACACTGCTCCCGCAGCGCTCTTCTGTGGATTCAGCAAGTCCTTTCTGTGATGAAGTCACTTTGCTGACTGTGAGTTTAGGCTGCCACAAATTATTGTTGCTGAATCGATGTGGAATTCCTACAACCTTTTGATATAATACCTAGGAGTTGGCCCTGGCAGGATAAATTATAATCATCTGCCTGGCCTGAGAGACAGGACCTCCCAATGGTGCTCTGTACAATGGTTTGCCCTGGGTCCCCCCTACTCTGTAGATTCTCCCATCCCTTGTTGTCTCCCTGGTGACCAGCCCTCTCTTCCTATAGGACCTTGACCTTACCTGCCCCTTGCACGGCCCCCATGCTTCAAGGTCATTGGCTGTTGTAACCCTTACTTAAGCTAAGGACCAGCCCACAATAGCCCTCTTGGCACCTGGACAGCCCTTCAGCACCACCTGGAAATAAACTGCTGGAACCATTCCGGACCAAGGGCCTTCTGCCTCTTTCTGCTGCAAGCCACGTGGTGTGCTGTGTGGATGTGGGAGCCTGATTGCTTTGCCTGAGATTCTCCAAGCAGCTTCTTCTCTGGAGTAGCCTCTTGGGAATAAGGCACTAGCTTCCCTCTTAAACACACAATGCTACAAATCAAGAATGCAGTGACCCTAAATAAAGCCTCTTGTAGAAAACACTCTAGTCTTTTAGCCCAACAAAAAAATTCTCTTCTGCAGGCAGGTGCTGCCTCTTCTGAAGCTTCATTCTGCAGCTCTTCTTGCACATCTGCTGGTCCCTGGGCTGGAGACTGTGGTCTGTGCAAATCCTCTCCTTCCAGAATCAGTGCTGTACCTGCTGCAGAGCAGAAATCCTGGGCAGGTATGCAAAAACCTGTCTTATGTGGATACTTTGGTAAATGGAATTATTTTCATACTTTTTTTCATGTGTGATAAAGAGTCAGTTGTGAAGCTGGTAGGGGCATGATTTGGGACCTGCTGGAAGATGGGCTAAAAGTGACAGATGCAGAAGAACACTGTCGTTCTATCCAATGATGGAATCGCGCTATCCGATGGCATGGTGTACTCTCCTTATGGCAAACAGTGCTGCAGTGAGTTAATGCTTCATCCTCCTGGAGAAGGGCCCCAGCTGCGCTTTCCTGAACTCTGCCTAATCTGTTGGGCTCCCAGCTCGTTAATGGACTGTGAAACTCAGCTCCTGAAATTCTTCTCAAGCCTGGCTGTGACCTTTTGTGGCTTTTTTCTGTGTGCTTCTAGGATGTAGCAGCTCTCTGTGCTGTGGCAGACTAGGAGAGAGCCAATGTTTTTCCAGGAAGCATATCTGCAGGTTTGTAGGCTGCAGAACATGGGCAGTGGTGAGATTCACGACAGGACCAACATCTTTGGTGGACTTAGATGGATTTTACACTCTCTGGAACATGTTTGTGTTGCAAAGGCAGAACTCTGGCAATGGAATTAACCTCCCAAGCACAGAGAAGCAGGAAACAGACCAACTGCTGTAAAAGTCTCCCTTTGGAGTGTTTTCTTAGCAACCCAGTAACTGTTCTGGCAATAGATGATAAATGAATGGGGCTTAACTTTTAAAAGATAATGTTAAGCTTCCACAACTGGGCATTGTGCTGGGAGCAGCTAAGCACAGCGAGCTGTTGTGCCTACATAATGAGGTTTTTGATCTGACAAGTTTAACTTCAGAGCAGGCTGGCAGGAGCAGAGAGGTCTGGGGGGGAGCGGGGCTCAATGAAATCTGTGCCAAGGAGGGTGCCAGGAGGCTGGCTGTAAGCAGCAAAGTCCTGCAGGGGACTTACAAAATGAGCAATTTATGCCTCATTCCTTTAGGTTTTTTTCATAGCTTGGCAAGTTTTTGTTGTAGTACCCTCGGAGGTATCTACGTGCCTTTACCTGCTTACAGGTAAAAAGTGTCTGCATGTGAGAGTCACCAAACACATCCCCTCACACTCCTCCCCAGGCTGCCTGCAGAAGACAAGTTGAAGCTTTGCAGATATACCCAATGTGCCTAGATAAAACATAGTGTAAACTCTGTGAAGAAGCTCAGCCCTTGGTCTAGTAAGGGCTCTGAGCAATGCCAAATGCTGAACCAGCTTTGATAGCTAAATTGCTTTAGCTGGCTTTAATGTTTTCATTGCTTAAAAGAGGAAGAGGATATGCTTTTTTGATGTGCTGGTTTTAGAGGTTTTTTTGAGGAGGAAGGTGTTGGTTGATAAAGTGAACAGAGAAATAAATTTCTTGTACATGTCTGAAAATCCTTATTTTGTCTGCATTCCACTTTCATCTTATATTTTCCGTCAATTTATGTACTTTCTGATAAATGCCACCTTTTGGTGTAAAACAGCTTGAATATTTAAAACATGGCATTTTGATTAGCTAAACTATAGATTTGCTTTGACATGTCATTTCTTTTGTTCCAAAATGCCCTGACAATTCATATCTGTGGCAGCCAAACAAGCAAATTTATGTGCAAAGCTATTGTTCATTCCTGAAGTTGTCACTGCTAAATGAGACAGAGTTTAAGCATTTGATTCCCCCCCCTTTGCATGATGGGAGGTCCATTTCTCAATAATGAAACCAGTTTTCTTGCAAAAATTCAATTAAATGAAATATCAAACATAAATCAGAATGGAGCTTGCTTTGAGTTCCCATATGTGCCTGTTGCTGCAGTGATAACACTGGAAAAGGTATTCATTCTTCAAACTGTGCTTTTTGTCTCAGTATTGTTTTTCTGGAGGAAAAACTCACATAAAACAATGATGAAAAACAGAAGTTTCGTGGGCTACAAAGCTGGTCTTGATGTTCTCAAACTTGGAGGTGTGGCAGCCTCTCCCAGAGCACAGTGGGACTCCTGTAAAGCAGGAAAAATTTTTGGAAAATGCTATTTTCCTGTCCTCAGGGATGGCTCAGACCACAATTGTTCTCCATGTGCTGGAGACTTATTGCAATGTCATGTCCATACCTTTCTAGAATCCCTGAAATTGAACTTTTTTTTTTTGAGACATTTCAAGAAGAGTTAATGCCTTGATTTCATCCATTTGTATGAAATAGGAGAGTAAAGCCCTCCCTCGAGTTCTGGTTTCTGAAAATCTTTGCTGCCAGAACCAATGTGGGTTTTTTTAAAAAAGCCCTTTTTTATTTTCTTAAAGTTTAAAAAGCTGCTGGTGAACTCTTAGTGTGAAAAGAGTTTTTCTTTTTCCTGTGTTAGAATAACATGATATAAAAGGCTAACAAAGAAAGGTAGGTGTAAAATACTTCAGATATATCTTGGAAAATCTATTTCAATTATGTTCTGTGTGCTTTTAGTGGAGACGATAAATCCCAAAGAATTAAGAGAGCCATAAAGATAAGTGTTATAGGAGAGTACGTCTCATATTTCACCTTTGGAAATTAAAATATTTGCTGTGAAATCAAATGTTATAAGGATCACTACTTTGCTTGTGGTCATTAATAGCAGGAGGTGACTGTTGAAAGAACTAAGGGAAGCCACTTCCCATAACATGGAAATTAAATGTGCAATTTACTGAAAATTCTCTTCCTTGTGAAATGACTTGCTAATGCCAGGCACTGAAGGGAACTTTGCTTTATATTTCAAATTTGCATTTGGACAGACCATCTAAACTTGTATCTGCCTTGCATGAAATATTGATTACATTAGCATAACATGAGGTCACTTTTCTGTTTGTCCAGTGTAGCTGAGCAATAAGGAAGACAAATGAGTTGTTTTCCAAGATATTAATGTTTGTAAGTGAGAGCACAAAGCAGCTCAGATCACAGGTGCCACTTTGCTGTACCTGTGTGTGCATCTCCAGAGGTGTCTGTGGCTGGTAAATGCTACTCTGCTGCTGCTCAGAGGAAATTTGTATGACAAGTAACAATTACTTTAGACACCTACTGACACTGCACTCAAAACCACACCCAGACTTTATTGTAACAACATTTTCCACCAGAAAGACAGTAAAACCAATGAGGCAGAGCCTGCCTGGCCTCCTCCTTGTGGCTATGGGAGAGTTGTTGCAATGTCATAAATGGCCTAATATGTCTAAATGTGAGCTCTGTAGCTGACTTTGGGCTTTGGCTGTGCCCTTTAGTGCTCATCTGTGGGTTATTGTCCTGTGAAACACAGCTCTGGGTGCTCCTATACTGGTACTTTATTTTTTAACTCCTCCCTGTATTGCTTTTGCAATGGGTATACCCCAGTGACTTCATTTGTTCCCAGTCCCTGGACTGGGGTGGATCAGAGTTCCTGGAGCAGGGGTGGCACTTGCTCAGGGGTTTGTGTGTCAGCCAGTCTGCACCACTCAGCACAAGCCCCAGGGCTAGTTCTGTGCCTTAGATCACCCAGCACAGTGGGAGGACCACAGGGTTTGGAGAGGCTCTGTAGAGCTTAGCTCCAAAGTGGTGGTGGTTGTTTTTTGTGTTCTCCCAGGGAGCAACCATCAGTGTATAAAGACGGTGCAAGCATTGAGTTGTCATGGCTAACATGATAGCTTTCTAATAAGTTTTATTTCTGAGACCCCAAGGTATTGGCTGTATTGGGATGGGTTTTTACATCCTGACCTTTCTGCCTTGTTTTGCAAGAGCAATGATATCCAGGAGCACAGCAGAATGTTCCAGGGACTTCCTTGCACTGAGTGATGTGGTCCCTGGGGGCTGCCAGGCAGCAATTGGGCTGACAGATAAGCATCTTAGTCCCAGGAGATGGAAATCTGTGTTCTTCAGCCTGCTCCTTGCTATGATCTTCCATCCAGTGAGGAGGAGAATGAAGAGATGCAGCAGGAATCACCTTTTTCACTTAAATCATCTTTTGCCTTTGCATCTTGTGTCTTGTAAGCTACATCATTAGGCTGGTCTGTGAAAGACACTGATTTTTTTTTTGACTGGTGGGGTAGTCTGGCCTCAGAAGTGATATTTTGGAGTTTCTAGGCTCTGGATTCCCCACCCCTTACATTTTTCCTTTTTTCCCCTCCCTAATGACTATTATAAACAAAGCTGCTCTAGATGAGTTGTTTGGAGAAATTTGTTTTAGAGATGTGTTGCTGATCTGGGGTAAAGAAGCATCTCTTTAACCTTGTTTAGAACTGCATCTCAATGGAAAGCCATACAAAGGATGGGGTGAACCCTATCAATAGACTTCAAACTACCTTTACTTTAGTCAAACTGAATTCTAGTATGAGCCATACAGTTTTCTTCCAACACCGACCCTTATTATTGTAGCTTTCCTCTGGATTTCTTGTAGTTGTATTGCATCTTTCTTAACATCTGGCACAGTAGAGTGGATTTGACATCCAGTTAATATTTCACCATTTGATGACACAGGGCAGAACAAATTTCTCCTGTTTTATATATGGCACTTGGCATCACCACTCCTGCCTTCCTGTTCTTGCCACTTGAGCAGCCTTGGGTGCTTTTCCTGCTGTGCTCCTGCCCATCCCAGTGTGTTTGTCCATGTGGCTCCTGGTGGAGGACATCTCTGGGCTCTTGGTTGAGCTAATTGAATCATCTCTCCAATTTGTCAGAAGATCTTGAACTGTAGTCCTGTTTTCCAGAAATTTGAGGGGGGTTTTTTTGGTTGAATTTTTTTTAATCTCTTCTCCATTGAGGTCCTAGGAGAGCTCCCTTTTCCATCAAAGGAGATAGTGGGAAGTAGGAGTGCTCCCAGACAGCCTGGGGTGATGTGCCCCTCCCCTAAGTAGCAGTGTCTCTTAAAACCACACATAGTTTGGGTGTCTGTTATGTATTAAGCAATAAGACCAGAAAGATGATTTGCAAAAAATCCTGTTTTATGCCCAGTCTGCTTTCTTTCCTTCCTTTAATGCTGTTAACTAAGGATGGCCTTTTTAACGTAGAGGATAACGACCCTCAGGTTTTGTGCTTTCCCCCCCATACCTGTCTGCCCAGTGGGACTGAGGGATGCTATGTGGGATGCTGTGCCAGCTGTGCCCTTCACCAGAACATCCACAGTGTGCTCACATCCTGCTTTGGGGTCCTGACCCATGGGAATGTGTCAGCCTTGCTCCCTCTTTCTAAGGCTTCCTGTGTGTCTCTGTTCATGCGTAAATAATGTCCAGTCTGCAGAAATGTCCCTGGATTTGTTCTGTCTAAAGCCATGGGTTTTAATCTGCAGGCTCCATCCTGGGTCTGCTTCTGAAGGAGCTGTGAAACTAAAACCACTGGATTGTCACTTGGCGTAAATTTACTGCCCAGGTGCTCTGTGTGTGTTATTTTTTTTGATTTTTAATGTGCAGAAAACTGAATGACGGGGGATGCTGAGAAGAGCTGTGCCTGGTGCTGTGCTTGGTCTCAGGAGTGACTGTGCCTTGGCAGACCTCTCTTTCATGTTTACACATACAAATGAAACCTGTGATTCAAAGGGACCCAAACTGGACTGGGCTTTATGAATTAGTGGTGAGAGAGACTAAAACATTCATGTGGTGAATATACAATGTGAAATGTGGGAGACAGTGCAAGAAATTCAGTTTGCTGAATCGCTGGAGGAGTATGGAGTTACCAAGTTGTTGCAAAATTCCTTGGAGGGCACAATCCACTTTGAGATTGGGCCTGAGCTATCCTGGGCTAGGCCTCAGATTTGGGCCTGAGTAGTGGTGAGCAAGCCTGTGGCGCAGCAGTAAATTCAATTAAGGTGTGTTTAGTATTAATTAGTATAGTTTTAGCAATTTTACCATGACGACCTTAAAGTTAGGATTGTTTACATTCCTTTCTGTTCAAGTGCCAATTAGAGAGCACTTGTTAGTATAAACTATCTGAAACTCTATATAACCCACCATTTTGTAGCAATAAAGGGAGAATGCATATATTAGCCATATTGGTCGGATCGTGCATGGCTTTGTCCAGTCTCCCACGGACCCCCTGGCTTCATCTGGCGCCCGAAACCATGGACATTGTTTCGCTTTAATGCGGTTGCTTAAATGCAGAATTTACGCATGCGGAATTTCGCACTTAAATGTGGAAAAAGTTTTTTTTGCTTAAATGCTGAGTCGTCTAAATACTACTTTCTTTTCGTTTAAATACGGTTTTATTTTCGCTTGAATGCGGCGAGAGCTTGAAGGAGAGCTCGGAAGTCTCTGAGCTTGTCTCCAAGCCTGCCGGAGTTCGGGGCCGAGCGGCCCCCCCGGACCGGGAGTGAGCGGGACCTCTGGAGACGAGTGACCTCAGAGCTGGGAGACTGGAAGCGTGGTTCGCTCCGTTTCGCCCAGGGAGAAACAGCGACACGCGGTGGAAGAAGAGAGGTAAGCGGCTGGCGGGAAGAGAAAGCAAAAAAAATAGGAGAGATGGAGGCAGAGTTCCGCGCGGCCACGCGCCTTCTCGTTAATATTGTCTCAAAGAGGGGCGAAAAACTAAAAGAAAGTGAAGTAGAGCAGTTTACCCTGTGGGCCAGAAAGAAAGGAAAGTTAAGCAAATCTTCACTCGTTTTCCGTGAAATCGAGTGGAAAGAAATTGGAGACCTACTCTGGCGTTCTGCAATTGCTGGAGGCAAAGAAGGGAAGATAGCACAAGAGCTTGGCGCTGTTTGGCAAAAAATCGTAACCACTTTAGAGACTTTGGCTGCCGAGCGGAAAGCTGCTGAGGCTGCGATCCAGGCTCTGGAAGCAGGTTTGCCGGCAGAATTGAGAGAAATGCAAAAATCCTCTAAAATAGCGAGATTTTTCGGCATCAATTCAGCCCGCCCAGTGAGGGGAAACGCAGCGCCCGTCTGTTCTAGCCTCCAAGACGTTGTAAACTCTGTCGAAAACCATGCAGTTAGCGCGCCGGGAGTGTCTTTGTCGATGTCTGGACAAAATGAAGGAGACCAGGAAGCGTGGCAGCCGCCAGAGTCTGGGGGTGTGGTGAAAAATGAGACAGCAGGCGGGACCGAGGGCGGAGCGGGGCTGTCACAGCAGACGACACAGGGGGGCGGTGACAGGGGCGGTGACGAAAGCAGAAGTGTGCGGGTTTCCCCCCCACCGGAAGACAAGGCGGCGACGCAGGCGCAGGCAGCTCACGTGACCAAAACAAACATGGCGCCTCCCATGCCCGCTTCCGTCGCGGCGTCTTCAGCCACCATCGCTGATTCCGCAGCCATGGCACGGCTTGCTAAAAAGACACACTGACCTGCGGCAGCCCAGTGCCCCCTGCCCTCCGATTCTGATCTTGATTCTGATTCAGATCATGAGAGTTCCAGCCCTGATTTTCGCAGCGCATCGCGGCGGAAGAAAAAACCGCAGCATGCACACGAGCTGCGACAGACAGTTGAGAAGCTTGCAAAACTATCTACCCGACAGAGTTCCAAAGAGAATCGCATGGCACTTCAGTCACCCAACAGAATCCAATTACAAATCGATGGTCAAAAGCATTGAAAGATGCCATGATGGATGGTGACTTTGATATAGCAAATTCTATTGCCTACCCAGTGATTGTAGAAAATGCCCACGCTCGATGGGAACCTCACGAATGGCAAGTGTTAAGCCAAACAAAGCAAACAGTTACCACCTATGGAATCAGATCAGAAGCAGCCAGAAACATAATACAATGCATCTTCACTGCAGATGTCCTTTGCCCCGCTGACTGCTCAAACATTGTGTCTTTGCTCTTAATCCCTTCGCAATTTCTCATTTTTGAAAGAGAATGGAAATGTTTAGCAGTTGGAGAAGCAAACAAACATCAAGCAGTAGGAGATCCTTTGTATGCAATCCAGCCTGACATGCTAACAGGGCAAGGACCATATGCTAGAACCAATGTTCAGCTGACCTTTCCTGTCAAGATTCATCAAATTGCTCAAACATTAGCCCACAAAGCCCTGCTTTTAGTTCCAGACAAGAGGAAGCCTGTTCCATTTGCTAACATCAAGCAAGGAACCACAGAACCTTATGGACAATTTATTGATAGACTGTCTACTGCCATAAAGGATGCATAAGATTTGCCTCCAGAATTGCAAGAGCATTTATTTCGCTCTTTTGCCTTTGAAAATGCCAATTCACGCACCAGAGCCATTTTAGCTTCTCTCCCCCAGGGCTGTGCAGTTGACGAGATGCTTGTACATGCCACCAGAGCTGAACAACATGACCAGACAGCAGAGTTCACGACAGCTATGCGAGATGCAATGCAGCAACAAGGACACATCATTGCAGCTGCTCTGTCAAGACGCAACGTCAACCATCCCCGCAACAGCAAAAGACCACCACCGGACATTTTTCGTTTTCAATGTGACGAGACAGGCCATTTCAACAGTGATGATGACAGTGACTTACCTGAAGCACCATGGAATGACCCTGAAATTGCTGAAGATCAATTTTATAAAGTGTTGAAAAATAGTTATATAGTTATAGTTGTTAAGATTAAGTTGTTAAGTTTAGTTGTTAAGTTGTTAAATTGTTAAGATTAGGTTTTTGTATTAAGTTTTAGTAGCTAAGTTGATTTTTAAGATTGAGTTTTAATTGTTAAGTTGTTGATTTGTTAAATTGCTAAGATTAAGTTTTAGTTGTTAAGAGTAAGTTTAGTGATAAGTTGTTTTTAGTACTTAAAGTTAAGTAGTAACCAATTATTGTTTTTGTTATATTTAGTATTTAAAGTTAAGTAATAACCAGTTATTATTTTTGTTAAAGTAAAAACTAAAAGAGAGCCAGAAGGATGAGCAGAATGTTAGAAGTCAGAATGTTTGTTTAAAGCAGTGCTTTAGCTCAAGTGTCAGAAAAGCTGCAACATGGTTGGACTACTCGTCGTGTTGAACATCTTTAGCTGTCACTTTTCTTTTCCAGCGCCAATGCCTGCTCACCTGCCATTGTTTTTCAATGGCAAAAGAAAAAAGGGGAATTGTTGCAAAATTCCTTGGAGGGCACAATCCACTTTGAGATTGGGCCTGAGCTATCCTGGGCTAGGCCTCAGATTTGGGCCTGAGTAGTGGTGAGCAAGCCTGTGGCGCAGCAGTAAATTCAATTAAGGTGTGTTTAGTATTAATTAGTATAGTTTTAGCAATTTTACCATGACGACCTTAAAGTTAGGATTGTTTACATTCCTTTCTGTTCAAGTGCCAATTAGAGAGCACTTGTTAGTATAAACTATCTGAAACTCTATATAACCCACCATTTTGTAGCAATAAAGGGAGAATGCATGTATTAGCATATTGGTCGGATCGTGCATGGCTTTGTCCAGTCTCCCACGGACCCCCTGGCTTCACCAAGTGCTCTGGGCCTCGTTGGGCTTTCAACAGAGGTGTAGGAGGAAAAAAATCAGCCCATTGGGAACCTGCTGTCTAGGTCTGACCTCTCCAGTCTGTTCACTGAATAATTTAAGCTGGTGAGAATGTCTGGAGCTCATCTGGTCCAGCTGCCTCCTCAGGGCAGGGGTTGCAGTTTCCAAGCTACCTCTGCAGCTTGGAGCACTGCCTCAGCCTAGGGGCTGGCATCTCCCAGTCCAGTGAGCTTTGCCTGCATTTGGCTCCCTTTCCCTGCTCATGGTCTCTCTGTTTATTAGTCCTGCTGGTTTTCTGCCTTGGCATGTTGCTGTTTTCAAAGATGCCTTCTCCCTAAATTCTGATTCACTCACAAGAGTTGCAGGGTTGATATGAAGAGGCGATTTGCTGTTGATTTACCTGGTGCTGTTCATGGGCATGAATTTTTCTCTTCAACATATTGAATTAACTTGGGTCACTAAGTTTACAGGGGGCACCAGTTAAACCAATAGAACCAGCTTGAAATGATTACCTGATGCCACATGCAGAATACATGAGTTAACAAAAATTATTTAGGGCTCATGGGGTATAGTAATGTCCAACTGCACATAACTGTGAAATATTAAGCTTGGTCATGGTATTGTTAAATGTGATGAATCTCTTTCTCTGACACCATCCTCCAGTGAGCAATGCCTCCAACAAGCATGATTCTAATGCAGAAGTGTTTGATATTTGAGGTAATGTATGAACATTTCGAGTGTTGTCTGCTTTGTGGAGTGTGTCTCCTACCTCGGGGCTGCCTGGAGTTCCCTCAAACGCAGCCTCCTTGTGTTTGTTCTCAGCATTGGGATGTTGGTGTTTCAGTTCCTCATTCTTCATTAATGATGTACACAAGTGTCAGCAGAGCCTTCCTCTCATGTTTGTTATTTCTTGCAGTGATTGACACAGAGGCATGTGTGATAAAGACTCATCAAAGTCGTCATTACTCTACAGTTATGCACACTGAACTGTCTGGTTTGTCTGTAAACCTCTCTTTGATCTGAGCCTGTTTCTGGCTACATGCCTTATTATTTACTTTCCTGTAGCACTCCCTTCTGAAGAGCACACGTCTCCTCTTCTGTTTAATTCATGATCAAAATATATTAGTGTTCTTATTTGCCTCCCTTTTTAGCACAGTATACATAACAGTGACAAAACCCACCCAGCCTCCCAGTGCTGCTACTTGTCTTGATCTCAGGCTTGGGCCCCTCCAGCTCATGTCTGCTCCCAGCCCCAGGGCAGCTGTTGTGGAAGGACTGTGGGTCTGTCTTGGCTTGTCACTGAAGGGACTTCAGTCACAGCCAGGAGTAAAGCCTGGACTTGTGATTGCCTCCTGGCATAGCTCAGAATCCGTGTAATGAATTGTATTTCATGCATAGTTGTGTTTTGCTGGGGAAAACTGACAAAGAAGTCAACACCAACTCTATTTGTCTCTTTCAGTTGTACTGCAAGAAATAAGTGAAAATGTATGTCTCTTGTTGGAAAGGAAGTAATAAGATGCGAGTGAAAGAGACAATCATCCTTCTGTACTTAGCACTGGTGAAGCTGCACCTTTACTGTGGGTTCAGTTCTTGGCCCCTCACTACATTGAGGTGCTGTAACAAGTCCAGAGAAGGGCAATGGAGCTGGAAAAGGGTCTGGAGCACAAGTCTGATGGGGAATGGCTGAGGGATCTGGGGCTGTTTAGCCTGGAGAAGAGGAGGTTCAGGGGTGACCTCATTGATCTCTACAACCACCTGACATGAGACTGAAGCTCGGTGGGGGTCGGGCTCTCCTCCCAGGTAACAAGTGACAGGATGAAAGGAAACGGCCTCAAGTGGCATCAGTGAAAGTTTAGATTGGATTTTAGGAAGAATTTCTTCACTCAAAGGGTGGTCAGGCATTGGAAAAGGCTGCCCAGGGAAGTAGTGGATCACCATTCCTGGAAGTGTTCAAAAGGCATGTCAATGTGGCATTTTGGGGACATGGCTTAGTGGTGAATGTGGCAGTTTTGGGTTAACAGATAGACTCAGTCTTAAAATTCCTTTCCAACTAAAATTATATTGTGATTCTATACTCTTGTTCAGGCAGATGTCCCGTACCTGTCCATGTGTGCCCCCTAGCATGGAGCAGCAAAGCTGGCACCCAGCCCTGTGTGATCCTACAGCATTGTGCCCAAGCAGCTCTCCCACGGCCTCCAGTGGGCTTGAGGAGGTGACTCCCAAAACCTCCACCCATAAATATCACTTAAACCCAATTATGTGAAACAATTGCTGTTGCTGGGTGGAGGCAGGGGTGGCTGCCCAGGGATGAGGCTCCCAGCTCCCAAAATCTGTGTGTTCAGTGTCTCCTCACCTACCATTGCAGCTGCAATCAGCATGTTGGGTTTGTGTGGGGGAGAGGAGGAGCTGGAGAGAATTCTGTGGAGACACAAGAAGATAACATTGATCATCACCACCCAGAGATTCAGGCAGTGTGTGTTTAGCAGCAGTTTGGCATGCCAGTGAGTTGGTTACACACGGTTGTAAGTTTTCATTATTATTTTCTGCAATGAAAAGAAAAGCTTTAAGTTAAGGGATATAGACCAGTATATGAATGAAATTCTATTAATAATGTAATGCCTCTTCTTGGTGGTCTGAGAGTTTGGTTGCTGGTATTTCTATCCCTTCCTCTTTTATCTTGATTTGCAGGTAGATGAAGGTGTTGTTGTTCTTTATCCATATTGAAGGATTAAGACCCCAAAAATTTATGTTCTCTAACATAAAGGCTGCAAATAAACACAGCAACTAGTTGGATGCTGTTGAATGCTGTGATAATTACAGAGCATTAAGTGACATTTGAGATAAAATCCCTTATGAACACACAATGGCTGTCAAGGTCAGGGTTTAGCAAAGCTTGTCATTCCCATGCCTTAAAATGCAGATTGCATACCAAGTCCCAAATGGCCTCCTAACAGTGCAGAAGCTTTTTCCAGCCTGCAGTTGCACAGAAGTTTGAGCATTTCTTCTGAAATTAGTGAACCGTTCATGAAGTCAGATGCTGTTGTGAATTTAGCTGTTGAAGAGGTTGTTTAATTCCATTTGGACACTTGAGAACTTACTGGTTAACAGGAGTGGTAGCTTTCTTACAACGTTTGGTATGCTGTTAAGGGAAAGTTTGCTGCTCCCAGTTGATACTGCTACCTATGTCGAGGCCAGTCAGGTCTCGCAGCAGTAACTTTGTATCACGGCCTGGAGCAAGGGAGCTGGCTGCTCGATCTCGGTGAAGCAGAGACGGCCCTGGCCTGTCTGCTGTGCTGAGAGGCAGGGTAAGCAGGGCAAGTCCATGTGGGCTCAGCAAGAGACCAGACTATCAGCGAAGAAGAAACCGATTCTGCAATGGGGTTTATCCAGGACTTTATTCCAGCTTGAGAACAGACTCCTGAACCAGCAGTGCCCAGTGCAGAACAGAGAACCATGTGGCCTGCCTGTCCTTTTTACCTGGGGGAGGGGGAAGGGGAAAGGGCAGAGACTCAGCCAATCACTGGAGTGGGGGGGAGTGACCCAAGAAGGACAGGCATCCCGGGGGTCAAATCCCTTTTGGGGAGGGGGGCGGCTGCCACCCTTCTACCAATAGCCTGGATGGATCTGCCTGGAATTTTGCAGGGGCAAAGGGAGACCCCTTAGCAAGTCCCTTGGGATAGGCCAGAGGTCTGTTTGGGGTCGGGGAGGAGGGGGAAGGGATTGCGTAACCCGAGAGAGTGAGAAACACAATACAACACCCAGTTTTTTTTCAATAAGCCAAGGAAGAGAGTTTGCTTTTTTAATTTTTTTTTCTCCCCCCGAACAAAGCTGAGCCTGGGTAACAGCAGGGAGAGGCTTGAAAACCCAGCCTGGTCTTGCCTTAGACTCTAAGATGTCAGGGGACAAATGAAACGAGTCTGCCTTGTTTTCATTAAATGCCCTTGATTTTTAGCCTAATGACTTCTTTTTATTCCTTTGGTGCAGACTGAGCACAGGCTTTGGTCACCAGAAACCCTCTGCTGCAGAACAACGTGCCTGTCTGTCCCAAACCTGGTTCTCTGCGCTGCTTTTCCTGATGCTCCATTTGCCTCGATCTTGTCACTGCTGAGCAAGGTTTCAACGTGCCTCGAGGAGCATCCACTGTGTGTGCTGCTGGCAAAGGGGCTCCAGGTGTGCTGGTGGGGGACTCTGCTCTGAGGAGGACCCGAGACTCTCCCCTGCTGATTTACTAAAATATGAATATCGATCTAATATCGATACCCAACTGTGACGGACAAAAGACTCTCTAACTGTTAAAGTTAGAAAGTGTATGTTTATTACGACGCCGGGCAGCGCTGGGATATTTCCCTAATGAGCGCTACAAAGATCACAGGTGATTACAAAGCCTTTTATCCACAATAGTGTTGAATACACAAAATACAAATGCATATTCATACCGTTGTCACCTCCTCTTCTCCGCTTCGTATGCTAATTAACAAAAAGGCTATTAAGCATGCGTAGTTTGTTCCCTGAAATGAGTCCGGGGTCTATTCTGGGGAGGGGTCACTAGAAATGAGGAAGTAAAATTAGTCTTCCTCGTTCTAACCTTTCAACCTTTTGCTGTGTCATGATTCATGGATCCTTGGTAGGACTCCCTGTTTCCTGTTTTCCAGGCCTATTTCAATAGGTTGTTTCTGAAAACAGGAGGTTTGCAATTGTTTTGCATTCCTGGGGTATTGATTAGCTTCTGCAAGGAAGCTTTACACAAACACAGAGTTGACAAGCAATGAATTATAAAATCCGGGATAGCTGATCTAAAATCCGGTCTCTCTTTAACCATCCTCTAAGTTTTAACTGATTTCAGCAAAGCTTATCTTTTCAGCTAAGTCAGCAATATACATAGCTTTTCTAAAGTCTTCAAAATTAGTGTCTCATTTTCCCCACTTCTTCTTTGAAATGAGTAAATTCTTTTACTCAATATGCAGAATCTTCTTCATCTATCCAAGCCGTACAGCTAGTATCTCTCAAGACCAAGCCATATGCCTTTGATAGTGACGTTAAGGCTGCTACTCGTCGTAGCATCCTCCAATTCCAAACAAGTAGTATAACAGATAACACCAGACTTATGCCAACTAAAATAAGCAACACAATTATAGGGTGGACTAAGGCATTTAGTTGCTGTTGGAGACCACCCAAAAGCACATCCTACTGATGATGAGACAAATGTTCCTCAAGCCTTTTAAAAAACTTCTTTGATGGTCTCTGTACACAAATTGAATTAAGTCTCATCTATAATTTGGTTGTCTATCCTTATGATGGGGCATGCTGTCCTTAGACACAACCTTGTCCTGTCACAGTTCAGGACTCTAGATTAATAGTTTGCTATTTTCCTTCAATTTTTGTGCCTACATCTTGTGTTCAGAAGGGTATAATACAGTTACCTCATGGTTTAATCTTAAGGGGACTATTGGATGTATTAGGTCCACTGAGGCATTGTGTATCACAGCATCCAGGACTGATCCGGATGAGTTTCATGGGTGGGTGGTAAGCCTCGTGGAACCCATCCTCTACGAATGCATACTTACATCCCCAAACATTTCTTCCTTCCCACAAGCTTGCATTCGTGACTTTTAGCATCTTGTTTAAAGCCTTACGAGAGCAAGGGTCATAAGCTCTTCCTTGGCACCTACATGGTATTGCGTTAACTCTTGTTATGACTAAGGTAATTACTACAATAGTTACAGCCTTCCACATAATGTCCATAATAACTATTAGTCCATTTATTCGTGGTTCCGAGTGAGCTTCAGCTTCAGTTTGTTATTGCCTGGTGTGACCTTCCAAATTCCGTCTGGGGCTTTCTTCACTTGGGGATGGTGAATCCAGGCCTTCTGTTCTTTGATCTTGATTGCAGTGAAGGTAGTGAGGAGCACCTGGAATGGTCCTTCCCACTGCGGTTCCAAGGTCTTTTCTGCAAAAGACTTAACGTGCACATAATCCCCAGCTTGTACATCATGTACTGGCCCATCTAGTTCTCTGTTTTGAGCTCCAGCCACATATTTCTCAATTTCTCTAAGTTGTTTATTTAAGGCCACCATATATCTATGTATGGTTTCTTCCCCCACTTGAATGGGTGTTGTTCCCTCTTGAACTGCATACGGCCTTCCATACAATATTTCAAAAGGGCTTCCTTGGTTTTGTTTGGTTCATTTTTTTTTTTATTTGCTGCACAATTTTTGAAATAAAGTGTGGCCCCCTATCTAAGGATATGGTGGCTGGAACTCCAAATCGTGGTATTATTTCTTGCAACAGTGCTTTAGTCACTTCTCGGGCCTTAGCTGTCCTGGCACGAAAGGCTTCTGGCCATCCTGAAAAGGTATCAGTTAACACCAATAGGTAACAGTACCCTCCCTTTCTGGGCAGTTCTGTAAAATCAATTTGCCATTGTTGCCCAGGTCTACAGCCTTTCCCAATTTGTCCCACTTTAGGCTTTGGGGTATTTTTAGGGTTAGTTTGGAGGCAAAGGCTACACCGATGAGTTACTTGTATCACTGTGCCCTGTAACTTCCTGGCCATATTCTTTCTTTCAAATGGTTATACAGGGCATCTATTCCCCAGTGTATTTTCTTATGTTCCCTCTGTACTAATGACCACAACAAATAGGGGGGTACTACAAGTTTCCTTTCTTCTGTTCCAGCCCATCCCTCCTGGTTATAACTTGCCTTTTCTACTTTAATAAATTTCTTATTCTTTTTATTGTATATTGGCTTACCTTCAATAGAAATTTTTCCATCTGGAATCAATGCTGCCTCAATTGTCTCATCAGGTATCTTACCTTTTGCTGCTTCTTTTGCCCCCCTTTCCTCCAGCATATTAATTTAGAGCTCACTTTTTGGTGCATTTTAATGTGCATGATGGCTAATATTCTTCTTCTGTGAGTTCAGCAGTCCTCTCTCTTTCCAAATGGCTCCATGTGCACGAACTACCCCAAATGCATACCTTGGGTCCGTATAGATGTTAATTTCTTTTCCTCCTACCAGCTCTAGGGCTTGAATTAAGGCAATTATCTCAGCCTTCTGCGCAGAGGTATTTGTTGGTAATGGTCCAGACTCTATTACCTCTCTGCTTGTGGTAACTGCATACCCAGCATGCCTCTTTCTACTGATGACATCCCATCAATGAACCAGGTCTCAGCATCCTCAAGCAGGGTATCCTTCAGATCCGGGCGGCTGGAGTAGGTGGCTTCGATGGTCTCCAGGCAATCATGGATCACTGGTTCTCCCATACTTTCACTGAGGAGGGAAGCTGGGTTCACAATGTTAGTTACCACAGTCTCAACATCATCTTGTTCTACCAGTATAGCTTGGTGCTTCAGGAATCTCTGTGGGGAGAGCCAATGCCCCCCTTTTGCTTCTAGGACTGTAGACACTGTGTGGGACACTAGCACAGTCATCTTCTGGCCCAGGGTGAACTTGTGTGCCTCTTGGATGTTCACTGCTACTGCTGCAACGGCTCTGAGACACCCCAGCCACCCCTTAGCTGCTGTGTCCAGCTGTTTGGAGAGGTAGGTAACTACCCTTCGGTACGGGCCCAGATTTTGTGCTAGTGTTCCTAAAGCGATTCCTTGCTTCTCATGAGAAAACAAAAAGAACGGCTTACTCACGTCAGGAAGTCCCAAAGCTGGTGCTGACATGAGGGTCTTCTTTAGCTGGTCGAAGACTCGAGTTGCTTCTTTTGTCCATTGAAGATCTCTGCTTCCTTCTGTGATCAAGGCATACAGAGGTTTAACTAGCAATCTATAATTATAAATCCACAGCCTGCACCACCCTGTCATGCCCAGAAAGGTTCTCAGTTCTTTCACTGTCTGAGGCTTTGGGGTCTGGCATATTGCCTCCTTGCCATCTTGCCCTAAGGTTCTTTGTCCAGCACTCACTTCATAGCCCAGGTAAATGACTGACTGCTTTACCATCTGAGCCTTCTTTTGGGATACTCGGTACCCTTGCAGGCCCAGAAAGTTTAGGAGGCTTACCATCCAATCCACGCATTGTTCCTGGGTCTGGGTGGCTATTAAGAAGTCATCTACATACTGGAGGAGCTGTCCTTCTCCTGGAGGAGGTTCCCAGGACTACAGATCCTTTGCAAGCTGCTCCCTAAAGGTAGTGGGCGAGTTCTCATACTTCTAGGGTAATATGCACCATGTGAGCTGAGTTTTACATCCAGATTTAAACATTTCCAGCTGGCTTCATGGAGAGGCAGGCAAAAGAAAGCATCTTTAAATCTAAAATGGTAAAACAGGTTAATTCATGTGTTACACAGGTTAACAGGGTATAAGGATTGGCAACTAAGGGGTACAAGTCCTCAGTTACTTTGTTAACAGCCCTTAAATCTTCTTAGTGGGTATAGTTTAATCCTTACTGGCTGTCTGATCTGTACTGGTAGTGCATTCTTTGCCCTTCCTGGTATATCAGAAGCCCACACCCCAGGAAATATTTGATCTAGTATTTTCCTAAAATCTTCCTCTTCATTTGCAACTTCAATTTCTTTGGTTATCAACATTAAACCTAACAGTTCTACATATTGTAGATCTTTTACCTCCAAAATAATTTCCCCATTCTTAAATATTATTTTTGTCTCCAGCTGCTCTAGCAGATCTCTGCCCAAAAGTGCAGATGAAACTTTAGGCATGTATGAAAGTCAGTGAATTCTCTACTGTTTTCCCAATTTATACTTCAATGGTTTGCAAAAATAAGCTCTTTCAGATTGGCCAGTCGCCCCTTTTACCATAACATAGTCATTGGTTACAGGTATTAGGGCCTTATTCAACACTGAAAATGTTGCCCCTGCATCTATAGAAAATTTTACTTTCCCCAGTTTGACTGTAACTAGAGGGTCCCCTCGGGTAGGCCCCTCTGGTCCCCTTTAGTCCTCCTTTACATGAGCAACCACTTTTTCCTTTCGGATCACCTTTTCCATGTTCATCACCCCTTCTTAATTCTGGACACTGGTTTTTCCAGTGACTAAATTTCTTGCAAAATGCACATAGATCATCTCTTGTTTATATCCTTCTCCCCGGTTACTAAAAATTCTCCAGGCTTCATCCAGTAAAGTTTCTGAATTCTGGCTGTTTGGACCCCAGATCTTCTGGAGTTTCCACCTGATGTCTCCTGTAGACTGTCCTGAAAATAAATTTATTAATTGCTGCATCTCTTCATCCAGGATCCAGGGGGGTGTCAGCATATTGCGTCTCACAGGTGATCTAGGAATTCAGAAGGTGTTTGAGAGGGGCCCTGTTTGATAGCATATAAGGCTGACCAGTTTATGGTTTTGGGGATTGCTCTTTCCAGCCCTTTTACTATCAGTTCTTGGTATTTCTTTAACCGTCCCAACCCCTCACCATTATTAGGATCTCAGCCTGGGTCTTGAAGGGGAAATACCTCTTTAACATCTTCCTGTGTGTTCTACAATCATCCTAGGCTAGATCCTTAGCTACTTTCAAAACTAATTGCTTCTCAGTTTCTGTTAAGGCATCAAGCAGCAGTTGGAGGTCTGCCCAATCAGGTAAATGCTGCTTAATCATAAACTTCATTTTCTTAGCAACTCTTATTGGATCACTTCGATAGCCCTTAGCACTCTTTTCCCAAATCTCTAAATTAATCGAGGAAAAGGGAACGTTAATCAGTTTTATCTCTTCATCAGAGGTCATTGCTTATCTTAGAAGTACTTGTATGACCTCTCTGGTTTGTTTTTCGGGTCCTTGATGTTATAGATACTTTTACCTAAACACCTTTCGAACCCACAGCTCTTACCAAACCACACAACAAAACACAAGCCCCGGGTTGCAGTTACAACCCTCTCTAGGGCAGGGAGACTCCTCTGAACTAGGCTCCCACTCCCTATACCTCCTGTTCTGGGCATAAACTTTTACTGAAGAGAGAAGCAGGGTTTACATGCACACACACCACGGGAGGGGAAAACTCCGTTTTATTTTAATCTTGAAAGGAAACAACACAACACAATCAAACAAATTGACAACACACACACTTGTCCCCTCTTCCTTGCTTAAATTGCTGATCACAAATTGTTATCAAAGTCTTCTGTTATACTCTACATTGGCTATATTGCAGCTAAACTGCACTCAAAAAAAATTGCAAGCAGTTTCACGCACCGCAGCAAGCATACAGTTAAAACCTAACACAATTCCTGTCGAGCTGTAATCTGGGTACGGATGGGGACTTTTGCAAAATACTAACCGGGCTTCGGCCAGATATTAGCAATTCCAAATATCAGAGAACTCAAACGGGACACAGCACAAACCCCTCAGCAAGAGGGAAGCAGGGCCACCCTGGCCCCTCACCGTCCCGCACTACCCTGGGACAGGGACCTTAATTAAAATACTACTCCACACACACACCGGTAATCTCAAAACCTCACAAAAATTAAGTATGTTCTTTCACAGTGGAGACAAGCCCCCCCCCCCCCCCCCCAGTTAAACCTTTAGGGGGTCGGAACGGGGCTGGAAAAAACAGTCAGGAACTACAAAACTTGAATCCTTCCGCCGGTTACCAAGGCGATACCGGGCGTAACTCCACACCACCTGTCCTTTTACACGCAAAATAAACAGCTTATTCACTCACAACTGTTTTTACTTAACAATACACTGGTTAAAATTCTGCTGCCAGCCACACAAACAAAACTCACACACCGCACTTCTCCTGGCACACACTCTAAACACGGTACAAGCACTCCAAACACTTCCACTTTCTCAAACGCTAACACAGATATCCCTCCGCTGATCAGGCAGGGGTTTTAAAATTATTTCACAGCTTAAACAGGCACAAACCCAAAACACTTACCACACACTAATGACACGCTCTAAAAGCACACAAATTTCAAATTCTTGCAACACAAACCCTTGCAAACCACGACACATATGGCACGCCAATAATTTTACTGCCTGAACGTACAATTGCAGCCGACGTGCCGGGACCCCAATTATGGTCCCCTGCGACCTGGTCTGGGACCGCTCGACCCAGAATTCACAAACCACAAGCCACTTTTAAATCGCAACTAAGGCTGGAGCCACAATTGCTCCCGTACAACGAAAATACCAGACCTGCGGCTTTCTGCTGCGTCTGTCCCACCTTGGGACACAAATCTGGAGCCACAACTGCTCCTAAACAACAACAATACCAGACCTGCGGCTTTCTGCCGCCTCTGTCTCACCTCGAGACACCTGGTTACAGCTGTAGAGTTACCAGCTCTTACTTAAAACACAGTAACCATCAATAACAACAAATAACCACCAATACCAACCTCCGCGGAGCTTACCAAACCCAGTCAGGCCTCTGCTTTGCATAAGACATCTCTTTATGACTTATAAGCTGCCTGTACTTAAAGGTACCATTTCCAAAATTTATTAAACATACCTTTTTGTCCGTAGCTTTGGCAGATCTGGTCTCTCCCCGGGGTGTCAGCGGGGCCGCAGAAGCCCTCTTCCCAGAAAATTCTGGGTGGGCGCCCAGAGGGGTCCCAGACCCCGATGGCCCCTCAGCCAGAGAGAGCAGCGTCCTGCCGCAGTGTCCAAATGATTTACTAAAATATGAATATCAATTTAATATCGATACCCAACTGTGACAGACAAAAGATTCTCTAACAGCTTAAGTTAGAAAGTGTATGTTTATTACGACACCGGGCAGCGCTGGGATATTTCCCTAATGAGCGCTACAAAGATCACAGGTGATTACAAAGCCTTTTATCCACAATAGTGTTGAATACACAAAATACAAATGCATATTCATACCGTTGTCACCTCCTCTTCTCCGCTTCGTATGCTAATTAACAAAAAGGCTATTAAGCATGCGTAGTTTGTTCCCTGTAATGAGTCGGGGGTCTATTCTGGGGAGGGGTCACTAGAAATGAGGAAGTAAAATTAGTCTTCCTCGTTCTAACCTTTCAACCTTTTGCTGTGTCATGATTCATGGATCCTTGGTAGGACTCCCTGTTTCCTGTTTTCCAGGCCTATTTCAATAGGTTGTTTCTGAAAACAGGAGGTTTGCAATTGTTTTGTATTCCTGGGGTATTGATTAGCTTCTGCAAGGAAGCTTTACACAAACACAGAGTTGACAAGCAATGAGTTATAAAATCCGGGATAGTTTATCTAAAATCCGGTCTCTCTTTAACCATCCTCTAAGTTTTAACTGATTTCAGCAAAGCTTATCTTTTCAGCTAAGTCAGCAATATACATAGCTTTTCTAAAGTCTTCAAAATTAGTGTCTCACTGCCTCTCCCTCACAGCTTCCTGAGCCTGCTGCCAAATTTCCCTGTGTGCATGGGATGTGATGGCACTTGGAGGGTGGAGGGATGGCAAGATGCATGTCACTGTGTGCCCTTCCAAGTGCTCTGACAGTTCCTGGGAGCACTGCAGCCCTTCTCTTCCTGCCTTCTGGCTCCAGCCTCGGCGTGCAGGAGCTTTGGCTCAGCGCTGGCACAGCAGAGCCAGCAGTGTCTGGGAGCCACATGATTTATAACTCAGTTTATCCAAGCTGAAGAGGATTGTGCTGCTTCTGCTGTCACTTTGACAGATGTTTGCACTTCACCGGCTGAATGGACTTGCTGTAGTTACATTTTGACTGAGGTATCACACAAAAAAAATTAAAATAATAAGAAAATCCCAATAGCACAACCTGCCATGGTTGGTATGGCTGGTGGAATTGGGGGAAGGAATCAACAGTCCTGGGCAGCATTTTCTCTCTGGATAGCCATTTCTAATTTTAACAGGGTCTGCAGGCACTCGCTTTGCTGCTTCTGCTGTTGAAGTTGTGCTTCCTGAGCAGACTGCTTAATTACAGGGGCTTAGCTCAAGTCTGTTTGAATTTTTTTTTTTTTGACTAGCAGGTATGAAATAGAATTGGATCTCTGTGGAGCATTGAGATTGGTCAGAGCAGAAAGAGTAAGAAATGAAAGTTACCTAAAGTGAGATTCTTGGGAAACTTGCATCAAACTTTGCCTGGTTTTATACCCAAAATACCACTTATGCTGATGTTCATGTGGCTGGTGTAAGAGAGCAGAATGTAGCCTGTAATTTGGGCTGCAGCTATTCACAGACCAGGCAGCACACTGAACCAGGTGAAGCCAGATGCCAGCTAAATCAGCAGCATTCTCTTCTTCCCTTTATTTTTTGCATTACAGAATTATATGTATGGGACTTGCTTGAATAATAACTATTGAGAAGGGAGAACTTGCCCCACTAATCATGAGCTTAAAATAGAACATTTGTCTCAAAGTTGTTGCTTATACTTTGCTTTGCATCTTCTGTCTTGTGCCCTGTGCTGCTCAGTGGCTATGGGGCTGTGTTGATCCAAAATCACAGTTCCCTTTTTAAAAAAACAAACCCCTCATTTCAGTAAGATAAGATGAAGAAAGCTTTAAAGTTTTTCAAACCAGAGAGCACATGTTGTCCCTCTTGGGATTTTTGGTAAAAATTGATGCAAGAGACCAAAATTAGAGAGAGGGAATGAGAAAATGCCTCCCTTTTTTTTTTTTCCTGAGTGACTTTAAAATATTCCCTTCCTGCAGATTGCTTGCTGTGCTGGAATGCCCCATATGTGGCATCATGTATGTGCAATTACACATTTTGTCTTGATAAGTTCTATGCGTTTCTGTAGCCGGCTGTTTGTCAGTCATCAGCTTCAGCCCCCGTCCAAAGAGCCAGGGCTGTTCTTCCTTAATAACATTTTAGATCCTTTTTTGTCTCAGCTGAATGACAGATATTAGCATATTCCTTTGGAGGCAGGTGCTGGGTGTTTGTACCAGTTGATGGGGTATTGGCAATCACAGATATTCTGTTTGTCATTTAACTCAGTGAGAAAAAAATGTGTCTGAATCTGATAATGGGGAACACAGAAGCAATGCTGGCAGCCAAATGTCTGCTTTAGCCCTAAATCACTTGTTTCCTAAAAGGAAAACAAATCCGAAGTGTGAAAATACCTTGGAGAGGATCTGTCTGTGGGAACTTGCAGGTACTGATGAAACTCAGCATATGGGGTTTATTGGACTGAATGAACTTACTGCTGTTTTGTGCACTATTTTTTTTAAGTGAAGAAGGCATGTTGTCTTTCTGAATAACTCTTCCCCATGGATATCTTGACAGCTCTTCTGTCTTGCATTGCTCACCTGTCAGTATTAGGGGTGGATCCTGGGGGTCTGTTGGGAGGCCTTATAAAGGACAAGGTGGATTGCTGGGCTGGATTGAAATTCCTGTTGCTTCTAATGTGGCAGATTCGGGTGACTAACTGTACAACAAATCCATCTGTTTGGGATTTAGAGGAAATATAGGAAAAGCAGGAAAATGCCTGCTCTGTCAGTAGTACAGCATTAGAGCACACAGTGGGAACAGTTCTAGTCCATCAGCTGCAAAAATGATCTCCATCAGTAAATACCACTTTTCTGCACACAGGATCTGTTTCACTCTTCATGCATGTGCCTGAATTAGGAATGGTGCTATTAAACTAGCTGTGAGCAGAGTGGTGTGTGCAGATAGGAGTGAAGGCTGCTCATGCCTCATTCTGCAAAGGATGCAAAGGGACAAAATTTCCTTCTCCCCAGGTGCAGCCAGATGGACTCATTAGAGCATGTGCCTGTTGCAGTGTTAGGCTTTTTGGGCTCAGCTGTCAGTTGGGACTACAAGCCAGAAATTAGTAGCCCTCATATAAAAGTTTCTGGTACAACTCTTTCTCAAAGCAGAGAAAATAATTATCAGTTGCAGTCACAGGTCACAGAGTTCCTGCTGCTGGTCCTTCCCCTTGCTCACCTCTGCCCTGTACCCACCCATTGCTGTCTTGCTCTTCTCTTGTCCTCACCTCTGTTGAAGGCACCTTGGTGGTTCTCGTTCTGGTCCTTTGCTAACCTGAAGGTGTCCCAGGGGCAGAACGAGGTACTGCAGAGGGACAGATGTGCTCTACAGCACAACAGTTCAGAAATTTAAAAATTAAAAAAACCCATAATTGTCCCAGTGTTAGCAATAACTGGCTAATAATTGCTGGCCTGCTGCTTTACCTCCCTCTGTTCAGCCCCTTGTGGGGGCTGCTCTGATGTTGTGCCCCATCTCTGTTGCTCTTACCAGCTGCAGGATGGAGGGTTTTGGACACAGCCCCTGGAGCTGGGATGGCTGACACATCCCCACAGCAGTTAAGTGCTGGATGTGAGGTATTGGCTTATCTCCTTGAAGATCCTTTTTGCAGCCAGAAGGGTATTAAAGACCACTTTGTACAACACTGAGAATCCCTTTTATCCATTAACTCCTTGTGGAGAGCTGAGGAAGAGATTCTTACCCAGGGCAGGTTTCCAGCATTCCTCTTAGCAGCTTATTAGCCCTGGGCATTCTTGGATAAAATCGCCCTGGCATCTCTCCTGCAAGACTGCAAAACATTTATTTTTCAATGCAATAGATCTGCAGTTGCCACCTGTAGTGTTGGGCCACCGTCCTGTTCAGAAAGTCCTGACAATGAAGCAGTCAAAGCCAACTGGACAAGTGGTGCGTGAGACCTGTATCAACACAGGAGCCAGACTCCTTTTCCTCCCTTTTTTTTTTTTTTTTTTTTTTTTTTTTTTTTTTTTTTTTTTTTACCAGAGCATAGAAGACACTCATTCCTCATGACAGTCTTCTGCATTGCTTCTGAATTGAGCCCTTGAGAGAGGTACAGAAACAGCACATGGTAGGGATGGGCAGAAAGGTGGATAATCTTGGGCAGGTGGACTTTCTTTTACCAGCACAGGAGAAGCAGGATGTGGAGAGGATAAGGATGCAACTGGACAGCATCAAGCAGATCTTCCTGCATGAGTCAGGAAGGATGATTTCTGGCCTCTCCTGCACTGATGTCGGCAGTCACAGATGCCCTGTGATGGATGTGGTGGCTGCCTAGGTTGGGAACTGAGCTCTGAGTTTAATGGGCTGAAGTCCTGGCAGAGATGTTGAGGATGTATCTGAGACTCGGCTCAGCCCCAAGCAACTGTCCCAATTTGCACTTTGTGCCTTCCACACCGAGGGATTTTTATATTATCATCAGGCAGCCAGGACTCTTGCAATATGCTATTAGTTGATTTAATGCTGTTTTATTTGTTAATAAATTATTTTAGCTGTAACTTTAATCTGTAATACTTTGGTATGAGGTGCCTGAAGAGGAAAGCAAGAATCCAGAAATCATGTGAAAGCTTTGAATAAATCATCAGCCCTTCCTGCAGTGCAGTCCTGTGGGAATGAACTGCTCTGTGCACGAGTAAATTCTCTCTCAGCCTTCCATGGGTGGCATCATTTTGCTCTCAGCTGGCACAGCACATGCTTGACTGCTCTCTTGAGTGTAGTAAATGGGGCATAATTTGTTTTCTTGGTGTTGGGGGACAGCAGTTCCAGAAAATGGACAAATCCTTTAAAAATAATGGGCTCAAGCATGTCACTAAACCCTTCCATGGTACTAGGCTGGGCTCCTTCCTTGTCCAGGCAGATGATGACATAGCCCCAGCTGAGATGCCCGGTGTTGCTGGTTCTTGTGCCACTTTAGCAGAGCTTTAACAACAAGCTGCATTGAATTTGCAAGCAGTGGAGCCCAAGCCAGTGTGCTCTGCATGAAAGGTGCACCCAAAAAACCCAGAGCAGGCTCCATCCGGGCCGTTTGATGTAGCTGGCACAGCAGTGGTACTTGGTCTGTGTCTCTGCTGCTGTGATTGTGGGATATGTTTTGTCATTTCCCAGGGAAAGCTTTTATTTGAGGTTAATTTTTTTTTCTCTGATGGGGGAGAAATTAATTACCACCCTTGCTCCTCTTACTGCCCTGAAGACCGGAAATAGTCAGGAACTTAATGTTCAAACGGCTTTAAAAACCAGTATCTCTATAAATGTCAGGTTAATGTGCTCTGGGAACAGTGTGACTCAAGGACCCGGTATGAACATCAAATTGCATCTGCTGCCACAAGGACTTGTGAGATTCTCTGAGGCAAATACAATGGGGAGATTGAGAGTTTATTTCAGTTTTTTTCAGTCTTTCTTCTAAAAGTAAAGTTTTATTTTTCTCATGCCTGTCCTCGCCACAAATGCAGCCTGAACCTGTCTGAGATGGCAGATTAAAAATTAAACTCTCACGAATGAGAAATGCAGCCTGCATTTTTTGTGATGGTGGAAAAAGTAAACCCATTTTAAAATGTGCATATTTTAAAGAAAGTAAATGACTAAGTAGGTGAGATGTAGGTATCAATAAATATTTATTCCAAAGAAGTAATCTCTCAACAGAATTGGAAATTGTCTCATCTTTTTAGGCAATTAGAAATCAATGTTTGTTTTTCAGAGTGGAAGTAACATTTTTCCAGTTGCTTTTGGAGCGTGGCCACTGTTGAGTGAAAAGTTTCACAGCTACATGACTGTTTTATCAGAATAATTGCACTAAAAGGACAGGCTGATTTATAGGATGGATTGTAATGATCTTGAAATGCAGGGGAGGAAAAAACTCCCAGAGTTAACCCAAATGTGAAATTGTTCTCAGAAAAAGAAATTGGAAATGGGGGTCTGTAATCTCCAGGTGGGCAAATGGTGAGTGCTGAGGCTGGGTCACATCTACTCAAGGTGTGAAATTGCTGTGGAGGTTTATAAAATTGAGACAAATAATATATTCAAATGAGCCTTATTTATAGACCAGGTAAACCAATTAAAGCTAAAAAAGATGTGAATACAGGTTCATGATCTCAAATACAGTTGGTATATAATACATGACTGGCTTGGGTACTCCTGCCACAAGAATTTAGGGACCTGTTTCTGGGGTTTTGGGGAAGAATGTTGGTGCCTCCTGAACCCTGTTTCCTGTTTGTCTTTGGAAGCCTTGGTGTTGCAGACTGTGGCATGTGGAACAGCACAAGTGATCACCATGTTGAGCTGTGAAATGACAGAGGTGGCTCTGACCTGTTGTGTGTGTGCTTGGGTGGGAATATCATGTAGTGGGAGCAGTGGGTCCTTTGTGCCCGAGGGGACTCTGCTGCATCCGTGCAGAGAGTGGTCCCTGTCCCTCTCTGGGAATCCTGGCCATGTCACCCAGGTGCCCCAGGGCTGGTCACCTCTGTGGCCAGGAGCTGGTCCTGCCTTCCTGGAGTGGTCAGCCCTGTGTGTGAGGTAACTGCAACCAAAATACTGCAGCACTTAGGCGAGGGGCATTTAATTTTGCAGGAATAATCAGAGGGAACTTTTTGATTTCCTCCCACTTACCTTTTAAATTAGTGTCACCTCTCGAACCGTGTGCCTGTGCGCCCTCTTTGCTCTATGGCTTTTTATACCAGCTGCTCTAAGTGCATTTTAAAGAGCTGAGGAATGCACACACAGCAAGGTCATATAAATTAATAATTTTCTAAGTGCTTCTGCCCTTTTCTGTCTCCAGAAAAGAAGTAAGGAGGGAAAAACTTTTTAACTGCCTTTTTTTTTTTTTTTTTTTTTTTTTTTTTTTATCTTCCAAACTAGATTTCAGGGCTAATCCTGGGCACCGTTGTTTCAGCCACAGCCTTAGGCCAATTTGACTTCATCACTTCACTGTCACATTGCCTGTATTTGAGCCAGGACATGAATTTTCATTTCCAAACATGTTTGGGTTTGTAATCCATACAGAACAAATAGATTATTCACAAGCCACACAGAACTTGTAATTATCAAAACTTGGAGTACAGAAGAGGTATAAATCATGACAGTCCTGCTTTCCAGCTGCCAATTAAAAATGGGAGTTTAAGCTGCCTGAGCATGGAGGGTTTAGGCTGGCAAGTTTCTGTTTGTCTTGCAGAAGAGTTAATGAAGAAAGTGCTTGCTCATAACTTCTCATAAAGCAACAACTGGATTTATGAAATACTGGCACTAGTGGAATAATTAGGAGTTTTCTATTATTGATGAGTTGGACTCAAAAGAGGGATGTGTTATCTCAAAGAGTGCCTGTTGGGGGTTAGGTTTGTTTCTTTTTTTTTTTTTTTTACCTATAGAATTTTTTCCCAAAAGTTGCTAGACAACTAACTACTGGGTACTTATGGGTACTCAGGTGGGACAAAAGGGTGGAGCATAGCACCTGGCTACAACTTTTTTTTTGTCTCCGGGAGTTTCTCTCAGAGGGGGAAGGTAACGCGAGGTTTTGGGGGCAGGAAAAAGACAGGGCTGGGGGCAGCTTTGCTCTCTTGCTCTTGGCATCGGAGACAGGACGGTCAGGCTGCTGCTTGCTGCGGGAGGAGTTTCACTGGCACCACCAGGTCCAATCCTGAAGAAAGCTACCATCATTCTGCTCACGTGCCCAGGAAATCCTGAGCTCTCCTCCTGCTGCCCTGCTGGAGCTGGCCCGGCCCTTTCTCAGCACTGCTTTGAGGCTTTTCTGCTATGCTGTGGCCCTGCACTGCCCCGTCCTGCCGGGACATCCCTGCCCTTACAGTGACCACAGACGGAGCTCCGGATATATCCGATCCACCAGCACGAGATCTTCCACTGTTCCAGCTTGGTGCTTTTCGGAGTCCCAAGAGATTGCACTGCCTCGGGTTTTGTGAAACAAAGCTGCCCTCAAGGTCCCTGGTTCTGTTCACTATTAATGCTGTAGTTGTTGTTGTTTGTTTGCCTTGTTATACATATTAGTAAAGAACTGTTATTCCTATCCCCATATCTCTGCCTGAAAGCTGTTTTAATTTTCTAAATTATAATAATTTGGGGGGAGGGGATTTGAATTATCCATTCCAAGAGAGGCCCTGCCCCTCTTTAGCAGATACCTGTCTTTTCAAAACCAAGACAGTGCCAATCCTGAAGCCTGTGCTGGTGCTCTGTGCAGCAGCTGGAAGTGTGCCTGGAGCACATGGAGCCTGCCTGGGATATGCAGGGTGTTGGGAAGAGGAGCACATCTTCAGGCTGTGACCCAGTAGGGGTTGTGGGATCAGGCTGGCTGGGACAAAGTGTGGGACAGGATCTAAATCAGCACTCCCTCCTCCTCGGTCACCTAGGAGTTATGCCAGTGGGTAGGGGCACCACTTGCTGAGGGGTGGGGAGGTGGCACTGAGGACCATCACTGCTGCCTCTGGGCTATCCAGAGTAGGGGGGCTAAACCAAGGAGAGGAGACAAGAGGGATACACAAATGCCATTTGCTGCTTTTTTTGCCCCGTTCTTCAGTAACGTGTTCGTGGTACCCATCACACCATGGCCCCCATGTCAGCACCCTGGTGCTCTGGGCACTGCCAAAGCTGTGGCCATGGAGCAGATATCAGGAACCACAGCTGTTACTGACTTTTAGTATCATAGCAGAGTCCCTATTCACGTGGTGCCAGTTGGTCTTGCATATTCTCCAGGGAAGCCTCAGCCTTCAGGCTCCAAGGGCTGGCAAGGCAGCATGTTGAGCTGATGGAGCTGGGCAGCCCAGGGTTCTCCATCATGATTCCCAGGGTCTGTGGGGACTTTAGGCAACCTTGTAAGCCTGTTGTAATTTTAAAGTGTTTTGATGATGTTCCCCTCAGCTTTAATGTTACATATCCCTGCGTATGTTCCTCAGTAGTTGAAAGGGATATCAAGCAAATTTGATTTGTCTGGCTTTGACTTATGCTGTCCTTATCTTGGCCTTCGTGTCATTAAGAAAAAAATTAGTATTGATCTGAGACTATACCACTACATTGTGCTGCAATTTTTCTTCCTTGCTAGCAGAATATAAATCGATAAAAGGCAGCTGCTTGCGATGTGGGGCAGATATGATGCTGTCATTTATATATTGTAAATCCAATGATAGCTGATCAAATCAGTGTGTCTGCTGTTCCAAACCTGACATGATTGAATTGTCAATAAAAAAGATTTTACAGTAAGGAAAGTTCTGCTGGTGGTGTAAATGCCTGGATGCCTCACTAAATTTGATGCAAGATGAAGCAATAAGCTAGGCTATCATTATATAATTCCAACAGCCAAAATATTTGGATACTTGTGTTCTCACATATTGGAGCTGGGAGGAAACCTTTTATTGCAACTTTTTTGAAGAAGAATTATTCTGAGGAATATGGATGGCTTCTTCTGAAATGAAGGTATGTTGGTGAGGACTAAGAGAAATAGTGTAAGACTTGTTTGAACTGAAGATGTGCAGGCTCAGGTCATTAGCTGGAAGATTATCAGTGTTTCTGTTTGCTTGGAAACAAATCTTGCAGGAAGGAATGTGATTGATACGATGCTAAGAAGAGATTGGCTCTGCTCCCGTGTGGAGTCTCTGTGAACATGAAACCAGAATATGGTTCATGTTTTTTTCTGGACTACAAAGAAGACTGTTTTATGATAAATCTGTTAATGAGCCTTTTCTTGGGAGTTAGGCTGGAAGATGCTGCAGCCAGTGCAAGGTGGTGCCAAGCCATCTGAGAGCTGATGGAGTTGCTGCTGTAACTTCCCTGAGTTGATTCAATTTCTGCTACCCAAAGACCTCCCTGTACCATGTCTCAGCCCAGCTGGAGAAGAAGTGCCAGCAGGGAGAGAGGCTGGTATGCAATCTGCTCCCCTGCATCCCCCAGTGGAGTGTGCTGGAGTGGAAATGGAGGGGAAGAGGACTCAGGGAAACACATGGAAATATGCAGTAAAATCTAAGAGAAAATGTGCCTTGCCACACTCCAAAAAGACCTTGCACATTCAGAGCACATGAAACTCTTGGACAAAGCCTCATGTAGTGGTTTTTTTTGTGACACCATTTGGTGAGACGTAGTGAGGTCAGATGAGGCTGTGAGATGATCCTATAAGATCTTGGCTGGATCCTGAAGGTATCCGTGTAGATGGTCACCCATAGGAATGGGTCTGCATCCAGCAATGTGCTATTTTAAACTTGTTCATTCTCTTTAAATACATTTTCCAAAGTTAAATGACCTGTAGTAATGTGAGCTTTCATTTCTACAGGTGAGCTTCCACCAACTGCTTCCTTGTGCGAAGGGTTTCCTATGTCAGAAATGGAGAGCTCTGTGTCCCTGCAATACTGGCTGCCCTGTGCAGCTCCTTGAGACTTTCCCCGCAATCTGCTGGCGGAAACCCCATTCTCTGCCCTGCATTTCTGCTCCACTTTTTCCCTGCTTGGTAGTTACTCCTGAACCTTGATGATGGCCTTAGTTTTTAAAGGATGTGCTAATTCAATTGCTTGTGATTGACTGTGTTGCTAATCTCTTTATTGTGTTTCACCAATTTAGCTAAATCCCTAATCCATTAGGTGCTCTCAGATTGCTTTACAAGTGTCCAGAGGAGGTGTTTGCAATAAATCCAGCCCAATTCTCTCTGCAGACAGGGTTTTAAGACTTCAGGCCTGGGCTGGAAGAAGAGTGGACTGATGCAGGAGTGGGCTCGCACAGGAATGTGAAGGACAAGAAGCAATTTAGCTTCTGTTTCTTTACTTTTTTTTTTCTACCATCTAGTTGATGTTGCTGTCTACTTCACTTTCTTGATGGAGAGAAAAACTTTGAGATGCATGTGCTGAGAAACCAGCTGTGGGGACTCCCAGTCCCCTTTCACAAAAAACAGTGAGGAATCAAAATGATGTTCTGTTTGTTAAGTGAGGGTGGCAAAGCTCAGAGACAAGCCCTCAACATTTCCTGTAATACTCTTTTTCTTATTTTTTCCCCCTCCTTTATGAGGGTCAATGTACTGGCATTGCTAAACACGAACCTGCCACTTGCTAACTCTTTTTTTTTCTTGTTCAGTTGAATCATGATTTTAAAGAGTTAAGATTTTAGCTGAGGGATAGAAGCAATTCATATAGATCAGGGTGTAAGATAAGTAAATGGTAGGTTAATGATTATTAGAGGCCTAAGCTAGAGCTAATTGTTATATTATGAGCATGTTATAGAAGAAAGTGGAGTAAGTGAACCGTTATAAGAACAGATTGAAACCAGTAAGAACAATAGCCAGCATCTGGACTTTTATATCAATCAATCACGAAGCAAGGGACCTTGGATCGTGCCAGAGGGTCACAGAGACCTGATGAAGACTTTCCTGACTTCATCCTTTGAGACCACTGACCCAATTTGAGACCACTGACCAAATTCAAGAGAAGAATTGCGCATGTGTGAAGGACTAATAGCCTCATTTTAATACTAAACGGGGATGGGAGGTGCTAGAGTTATGCATATGTATTGTATGTAAGATCTTAAGAAATAGAGGGCAAAGAACCTTGTTCGGGGTGGTCACGCCTTTCGGAGATGTGCTGGTTTGAAAGCAAAACCAGTGAAAGACTCCAAGTCAGAAACACAATTTAATAAGAGGAAAAGAAAAGAAATAAAAGAAAGTAAAATAAAATAAAAGTAATAGTACAAAAAAAAACCACTGACAGAGTCAGAATACAACCTGACACTCTGTTAGGGTGGTAGAAGCAGTCCAGATGAAATGGTCTTGTCAAAGCAGTGATTCCTGTAGAAACATCTGGTAGCTCTTGCCTCCTCTGGGAGTCCAGTGGATAAAAGCTGCCTGGGCTGTCTCAAACCCTGGATTATATCCAGGTGGGAATGCTTGGCTCCTCCCCCTGGGCGGAGCATCTCACAATGGGATGATCTCATTCTATGAGTCATGCAGTGGGTCCTTGATGGCTCATTAAACAGAGATAACTCCCAGAGGGAGTTATCTATGAGTCATGTGGCAAGGCATTATTAGGCTCATTAACAGAAGATAAGGAAAACACTGCCCCATCTTGGCTCCAACGGCTCATGGGGATAGAATACATACCTTGGGCACATTTTTACATTGTAACCTAGGACAGGAGACAACTCTCATGCTGCCCGCCAGTGAATAAACATACCACTTTCTAACTTTAATTAGTTAGAGGGTCTTTATCCGTGATCATATTGGTTTTTCATGACTCATTCTGGAGAGCCAGCCAGGAGAAGGCTCTGCTCAGCTGTGAGACCAGCCTGGGTGGTGGGGCCCCCTTGGAGCGCCCCCAGTATATTCCTGGAAGAGTGGGCTCCGCTGCCCGGACTGTTCATCCAGCAGCAGACAAGGACTCCTGACTACCAAAACTCCCGACAAAAGAGTATGTTTAAAAAAATTGAAACAGTTTAAGCAGTGACCTGTAAGGCATACGCGCGGTCAGGAAAGGCCATTGGTAAGTCGTGGAAGACGTCCCACATGCAATTTGTACCTCTGTAGTGTGCTTGCAAGCCGAATCGGTATCTGGTCAGTTGTATTTGGTTGCTGAAACCAGGAGACCGAATTTACATGGGAGACTGGACAGAGCAGCGCATGATCAAACCAATATGGTTAATGGCATGTGTTCTAATTTATTGTCTCAAGATGGTGGGTTAAATACAGTTTCAGATACTCTCTAATTGGTATTCAGACAGAAAAGAATGCAAACAATCTCAGCCTTAAGGTAGCTACCGTGAAATTACTATAACTATACTATAAAATGCCTAAACACACCTTAATCTAATTTCTTACTGTGCCACAGGTTTATCTACTACTAAACAGGCCCAAATCTGAGGCCTAGCTCGGAATAGCTCATACCTAATCCCAAAATCCTCATGCCCTTGTTCCCTAAGAAATTCTGCTACAGGTTGCCAGCAGAAAAAGCTGTTAAGCTGTTGTACCGAGCTGGGAGGGGCTCGGGCTGTGGTTTCTGACAGAAGGGGATTTTGCCATTTGTTGCGCCGTAGAGGGCTCAGTTTGCTAGCAATCGGGCTAGCAGTTGTAAGGGCAAATCCTGGTTTACGGTTGTTATGTTGTGTGAATGTGTCCTGAGTGAGAGAATGATTGAGAGAGAGTTTGTTGAGATGTGCTATTAGCATGAAGTGAGTGGGAGTTTGGACCCGTGGTTCTGTTTTTGGGCGACTGAAATGGCTGGGTAAAAACAAAGCGAGAAGGGTGCTTGAAATCCTTAATAAAAGCCCCTCCCCACTGTGATTGTGGTGTGTATGTTTTGGTTACCGGGACGGTATTCACTGTAACTGTATTTTTGAGGCAGCACTGCTGTCTTGTATCAAAAGTTATAAGTGCAGCACATGCTGAGAGTTTATTAGCTTCTGAGAGCTGAGACGTGAATGTTTTTGAAGTAGATTGAGGACAGGACAGGACCAGTTTGGCAAGGAGGAGTAGAAGCCCTTGCCAAGAGCTTAGTTGTGATCTCAGGTACAGAGACTGTGTTTGTAGACTGTTATAATTAGAATAAGGGTAACTTCGGTCTGAGAATTCAATCTGACCAGACGAATAGAAGGAATTTCTTTACCTCAGTGGTTTGGGCTTGACTTGTGGGAGTTTGTGAATTCAGTAAACTGGTGGATAGACAGGGGAAATGAGAGAATATATTTAGAAGGCTTATATCAGACGTCTGCTGGGAGACTAGTGGCTCTGGATTGGGAGCAACAGGCTGTGGAGCATTTAGAAAATCAAGAAGGAGTAAATAGAATAGCTTGTATTTGTGGGAATTTTCCTGCAGCTTTTAGCGCGTCTAGAGGTTGGCACTGTGCCTGGGTGCTTTTGCAGTGTAAAATTTGTGCAAGAAATGAAGTTTTTGATAGACACAGGGGCAACATATTCAGTGTTAAATAAAGCTTTAATACCAATAACAGATGATTATGTCATGGTAAAAGGGGAAATTGGCCAATCTGAAAGAGCCTATTTTTGTAGACCATTGAAATATAAACTTGGGAAACAATGGGGACTTCACAGGTTTTTATATATGCCCAATGCTCCATCAGCACTTTTGAGCAGGGATCTATTGTAACTATTAGAGGCAAAAATAATATTTAAAAATGGAGAGATTATTTTGGAGGTTAAGGACCAACAATATGTGGAATTGTTAAGCTTGATGTTAATAACTGATGAGGCTAAAGTTGAAAGTGAAGGTGAGATTCACAAGAAAATAATAGATCAGGTATTTCCCGGGGTTTGGGCTTCTAACATATCAGGGAGAGCAAAGAATGCACCCCCAGTGCAAGCTTAAAGAAAGAAAACAGCCAGTTAGAGTTAGGCAATATTCCTTAAAGAAAATAGGATAACTGAAGATTTATATCCAGTGGTTGCCAACCCCTACGCCTTGTTAACCTGTTTAACATTTGAACTAATCTGGTTTATTATTTTAGATTTGAAGGATGTTTTTTTTTTGCCTTCCTCTCCATGAAGCCAGCCAGAATTTTTTTTGCATTTGAATAAAAAACTCAGCTCACATGGACAGTGCTTTTGCAGGAGATCAAAAATTTGCCCACCTTGTTTGGAAAACAACTTGCAAGAGATTTAGAATCCTGGGAAGCCCCATCAGAAGAAGGACAGCTGTTGCAGTATGTGGGCAACCTCCTGATAGCTACCAAAACTCAAGAAGCATGTGTGGAGTGGACAGTAAGCCTCCTAAACTTTTTGAGTCTACAGGGGTATTGAGTATCCCAGAAGAAAGCCCAGCTGGTGAGGCAAACAGTTATTTATTTGGGCTATGAGGTTAGTGCTGGACTGTCACCTTGGTTTTCGAAGCCTTCTGATGTTTACATTCTTAGAGTCAAGAGTTCTCACACTTTTTACCAAAACACTATGTGTTTTCGCATTCCTTCTTAGAAGAAGAGAAAATTGACAGACTGTTCACCTGGCCAGTGTGATTCGGAAGAAGGATGTCATCCTCCAATCCACTCTCACTTTAGAGAATCTATAAATTCTAGAAAACTGTAAATAAAGTTCTCTTTTTTACCTTAGGCGACTGAGCATGTAGTGCATGCTCATTTCGTGTCTCAGCATAACACTGGACAAAGAACCTTGAGACGGAATTGCAAGGAAGCAATATGCTAGACTCCAAAACCCCAGACAGCAAAGGAACTGAGAACCTTTTTGGGCATGATGGGGTGGTGCAGACTGTAGATTTACAATTATGGACTATTGGTTAAACCCCTGTATGCTCTGATTATGGAAGAAAACGGGGATTTCCAGTGGAGAAAAGAAGCTACACGAGCCTTTGACCAACTAAAGAAGGCCCTCATGTCAGCACCAGCCCTGGGACTTCCAGATGTCAGTAAGCCGTTCTTTTTGTTCTCGCACAAAAAGCAGGGGATTGCTTTGGGAATACTGGCACAAGACTTGGGCCCATATCGCAGGGCAGTCACCTGCCTCTCTAAGCAGCTGGATGCAGCAGCTAAGGGATGGCCAGGGTGCCTCAGAGCAGTTGCGGCAATGGCAGTGAACATCCAAGAAGCATGCAAGTTCACCCTAGGCCAGAAGATGACTGTGCTAGTGTCCCACACAGTGTCTGCAGTCTTGGAGATAAAAGGTGGACACCAGCTTTCCCCGCAAAGATTCTTGAAATATCAAGCCATAATGGTAGAACAAGATGATGTAGAAATTGTGGTAACTAATCTTGTGAACCCAGCTTCCTTCCTCAGTGGGAGTACGGGAGAACCAGTGATCCATGACTGCCTGGAGACCATCGAAGCCACCTACTCCAGTAGCCCAGACCTGAAGGACACCCCTCTCGAGGACACTGGAACCTGGTTTACTGATGGAAACAGCTATGTCATCAGCAGAAAAAGACATCCTGGGTACGAGGTTACCACGAGCCAAGAGGTAATAGAGTCTAGACCATTACCAACCAACACCTCAGCACAGAAGGCTGAAATAAATGCCTTAACCCAGGCTTTAGAGCTGGCAAAAGGAAAGAAAATTAATATTTACACAGACTTGAGGTATGCATTTGGGGTAGTTCATGCACATGGAGCCATCTGGAAAGAAAGAGGACTGTTGAACTCACAAGGAAAAAGTATTAAATATGCACAAGAGATAATAAAACTGTTGGAGGCAGTCCAGCTACCCAAAAAGGTAGCCATCATGCACATCAAGGCACACCAAAAAGTGAGCTCTGAATTGGAGGAAGAGAATGAGCTGGTGGACAGAAAGGCAAAAGAAGCAGCTAGAGGTAAGGTAATTATTGAGACAGTTGAGGTAGCCTTAATTCCAGATGGGCAAATTTCCATTAAAGGTAAGCCAAGGTACAGTAAAAAAATATAAGAGACTTATTGAGAAAGAAAACAGAAGTTATAATCAAGAGGGGTGGGCTATTACAGATGAAGGGAAAGGAAGGCTTGTGATCCCCTCTTACATGCTATCGTCATTAGTGAAAGAGGAACATGAGAAAACACATTGGGGAATAGATGCTCTATACAATTATTTGAAAGATAGAATCATAGCCAGAAACTTGCAAAGTACAGTCATTCAGGTGACTCGCCAATGTAGCCTTTGCCTCCAAACTAATCCCAAAAATATTCCTAAACCAAAGCTTGGGCAAATTGGGAAAAGATATGGACCTGAGCAGCAATAGCAAATTGATTTTTCAAAACTACCTAGGAGAGGGGGGTATCGATACCTATTGGTGATAACAGATACCTTTTCAGGACGGCTAGAAGCTTTCCCTACCAGAACTGCCAAAGTGCGAGAGGTAACCAAAGCATTGTTACATGAAATAATACTGCATTTTGGAGTCCCAGCCACAATGTCTTCAGATAGGGGCCCACATTTTATTTTAAAAATTGTGCAGCAAATTATAAGACTGGGACAAGAGGCAAAGTTACCTTAGCCTCAGGCTCTTCCATTAGCATTATTATGAATTCAGATTAAGCCAAGAGTAAAAGAAAAACTAAGCCCCTTTGAAATATTGTATAGAAGGCCATATAGAATTCAAGAGGGGACAACACCCACTCAAGTAGGGGAAGAAACCCTACACAGATATATGATAGCCCTAAATAAGCAACTTAGAGAAATTGAGAAACATGTGGCTAGGGCTCGAACCAGAGAATTAGATGGACCAGTACATGATGTACAGCCTAGAGACTATGTATATGTTAAGTCTTTTGCAGAAAAAACTTTGGAACCACAGTGGGAGGGACCATTCCAAGTGCTCCTCACCACCTTTACTGCAATTAAGATCAAGGAACAAAGTGCCTGAATCCATCACTCCTGAGTGAAGAAAGCTCCTGAGAGACTGGAAAGTTACACCAGGTGATAGCGAACTGAAATTAAAATTTTCTCAGGAAAAATAAATAAAGTGTGGGTGAAATGACAAATACAGTATAACAACTATAAAAAAAAATAGAAAGGCTTGTAGTTGTAACAGATAATTAAGTAGGCATAGCCTAGAGAGTTGTAGCATTTGTAACCATCGCTATAGCCACAGCTAATGCAGCACCAGTGCATTATAATGTGACTGGTATATATAAGTGCCAAGGGAAAGCTTATGATTTTGACTTCCATGAGTCTCTAATTCAGATGCTAAAAGTTACAAATGCAACTGTGTGGGAAGGAAGAAATTTTAGCGACTCACAGTTTGCATTGCTTTCATGCTGCTTAAGCCAACAGAAATGCTTTGTTTTAGGACAGGAACTATAGCTAACAATTCATTCAAGATCAAAAGAAATTAGCTTTTTCTCCCTAATTTTCCTTTCCCAGCTCTGGAGGTGAACACTGGAATGTGGTTGGCTCTGGAGGTGCCATCACACCCCGGTGCTGGGGAGGGTGGGAGCCCCAGTCCCTGCAGGGTCCCGGCTCTGGTGCTGCTCAGCCCGTGGGGAAAACGTGTCTGAATTTCCGGTGCTGCATCTGGGAGGAATCATTTGTGGTTTGTGGCTGTTTGGAATGGCATCTTGTGCTTATATACTGCTTATTAGGTCTGGGGATAAATGGCATGTCAGCCTGGGAAATGAGAAGGGGTAAGATGCCCATGTGTTAAAACTGGTTGGCTTTGTTAATATATAAAGGTAAAGGCTGGGACTCTCTCAAATCAGGGTAGGGTTACACTGATGCCCTGGAAAGAAAAGGAGTAAAAATGCTCAGGGGTTTTATGGCACCGTATCTTAAGCTAGTCAGTCTTTGGGAGATTTGGGTTTATTTTTGTTTTAACGGAAAAGTAAAGGTGAGGATGGAACATGAGTGCCTTCATAGGAAAGATGAATTTGCAAAATGTTTTGCTGTCTCACTTGAGTGGAAGCATGTGGTTTTCAGTTCCCATAACCTCAAGGCATTACAAAATCATGATTAAAGCCCTAAGAACAATGTGATCGGCAATAAAATTGGTAAGTTTGAAAAATGATACACTGTGAGGTTTTCCTTAATTTACTTTTCTTGTCTGCCAGTGCTACAGGTAACAGTTTCAAGCCTTTTCCCACAGCAGCAAGGGCTGGATTGTTTTGGTTTTTAATCGTAAACTGCGATCTTTATGTAATCTGCTCTGTCCAAAGCTGGGGCTGCAGGAAAACAGCAGATTGTGCAAGCTCTGAGAGCAATTCCAGTGGTTGGGAATATATTCAGCCTTTGTCAAAAGTGAAACTTTGCTACAAATGTCACTTATTGAAGTGAGGAGTATGCCAGTTGGATTCCAGATGGTATTTATATCCCTTAAATGATAAGATATGAAAATATTCACCTTGCAAAAAGCAATTGTTCTTATTAAAGGTCGGTTTAATAGGTATCTCTATTTGATCTTTCTGGGGAAGAAAAATACACTATTGACTGTATATACAAATTGGATGATAATTTAGGTAGTGCTTGATGGTGGCAAATTAGGAGCACAGCAGTGGCTCTGGGCAGCAGAGACGTCGATGACACTTCCAGCATTTTATATTGTTACCCTTTTTTTTTTTAAGTTGTAGCCTGTTTAATTTATGGTTATGATGGTTAATTCATTCATGTGCAACTAAAAACACCCAATGCAGATTTCCTGGAGACTGCACATAAAACAGAGGTTTAGTAGGGTATTAGAGATTCATCTGAGTGCCTGGAATATAGAGGGTCTTTGCTTTGACTAGTCTAAGTGGTCTTTGTTTAACTGATAGCTGCTAACTGATAACACATGTGCTGTTACTGGTGTTGACCTTTTCCCAGTTAAACTGGCTTAAAATGAAAGTGTTTATGGGGACAATCTGCAGCCCTGGCATGCGGTCACGCTCCGTGGGTCACTGATCAGTGAACCCTAGCCTTGCCCGGCCCCTGGCCTGGAGCGTGCGCAGCTGTCGGTAGGGCCCGCTGGACAGATCTGCAGAAACCCACCCGGTGGGTTTCTTGGCAGGCAAGCACTGGATGTAGTTTGCAGCTATGGCGAAGGAGGAAAAGGAGGCTCTCTTCTGAGGTGGAATAGGAGATGTTTTATTGCCTGGACATCACCTCAGGATGGTGGACGAGAGAGAGGGCCCGCCCGGACCCCCCGCCACTTAAATGGACAGGTGCCAAGGGGCGTGTACATAAACTTTCTACCAATAGGGGGATACAAAGGGAGGAGTTGGGGGGTAGATTGACACACAAAGGGCCAATCCCTGGAGGGGGGGGGTAGGGGATTTCCAGAACCTGTTCCAATCAGAAGCCGAGTCTCCCCGAGATTTCCAGAAGGGGTAGAGGCTTTCCTGAATGACTGGCAGGCTCCGGGGGAGGGGACAAACTTGGATGGACAGGAAGGTTTCCAGGGGAACAGCACCTTCAGGAAGGGGTAAACCAACTGCAAATGCAGCTATAAACAGGGGGATCCGGAATAAACCATTTTCCCAACTTAAATAACATTAATTATATAAACCCAAAACTTGTGAGCACAGCTCACGCACCACTACATCTCCCCCTTTCTTTTTATATAAAGATGGTAATTTAAACCATAAACAGCTAGTCGGTGGCCACAGCTCAGGGTCTTCTTCAGGGAGGTCCTTTTCTTCTTCAACTCTCATTTCTGCTTCCGGTGGAGCTGTGACGACCACGACTAGGCTTGCATATGGGGGGGAGACAGTTTGAGGCTAGCTTTTTAACAAAATAACGAATGCAGCTAACTGTGCCAAGAATACACAAAATCATAAACAAAACAATTAAAATAGGACTAATGATAGACCTCGCCCACCCAGGCAGCCCCCAGTCCTCAAAAAGTCCATCCAGCCAGTCGGATGTTTGAGGACAGCTTGTTTGTGGCATGGATGCCTCCGACAGGTTTGCAGACTGTGGTATAGATGTCTCTGACAAGTTTGCTGTTTGTGGCATGGATGTTGGCACTCTCCACGCCACGGTCGGAGACTGAAGGCTGGAGAGCAGCAGCAGGGATAGAAGTCTGGCTGCTGTCAGTGGGGCCATCGCTCTGTGTGGGTCTGACCTGAACTAAATAGAATGTGAGACAAGAACATAATTAGAAACAGGGCAAAGGGGTAAGGGGAGGACAAATTCTTCCCAGCTAGACCACTTGTGTCTTTTCCGTCTTCAGGATGCCACGGATACCTGTGAAACCTTAACTCCTTTTCCAGAGGCCTTTGGAATATAGGGTCTCACCCACTTTGAAGGGATCCACCTTAAGCCACTTGGGGTGGACACGCAGGCGTACCCATGTCCCCAAGTAACCAGGTGGTGAGGGCCCTCTGTTCCGCCGGTCTCTGGGTCCTTTATAAGGACGGGTGGTCGAACCTTGGTGGAAAACTGATCGCTGCTGCCGAAGTGCCTGACGACCGGTGGGTTCAAAACCTCAAAAGAACAATTTAGAAAATTGATGGTGAACAGTGCTCTGGACAGGCGGATAGCTGGAGATTCTAATTTCAGGACCTGTTGTTGCTGGCCCAGGACCCTTTTGATCTCCCGGTGGGTCCTTTCTACCACCGCTTGACCTGTGGGGGAATGGGGGATGCCGGTTTTATGCTCCACTCCCCATTGCTGCAGGAAACTGCGGAACTCCTTGGACTTATACGCAGGCCCGTTGTCAGTTTTCAGGGCTTTTGGGACTCCCATAAAGGAGAAAGCCTGGATGAGATGTGTAATCGCATCCCGGGACCTCTCCCCTGCGTGGGCAGAGGCAAAGACTGCTCCGGAGAAGGTGTCCACCGAGACGTGCACATATTTCCGCTTTCCAAACTGAGGGATATGTGTCACGTCCGTCTGCCACACCTCACAACTGCCTAACCCTCTGGGGTTGGCACCAGCGCTCAGGGTGGGGAGCGCATGCTGCTGTCAATTTGGACAAGTTGCCACGATTGCTTTGGCTTGTTCCCGGGTAAGGTGGAACCGGCGAACTAAACCTGGGGCATTCTGATGGAAAAGTTGGTGACTGATCTTTGCCTGCTCAAACACATTTGGGAGCGGGGCCATCTCTGCAGGGGCAGCAAGGGCATCGGCTCTCCTGTTCCCCTCAGTGATGAACCCGGGCATGTCTGTGTGTGACCTTGTGTGCATCACAAAGAATGGTTGCTCTCGGTGGGAGACAAGCTTAACTAGCTTTGAGAGCAACTTGAACAGGGCAAGGTTGGTCACTTCCTGGAGAACAGCATTTTCAGCTCTGGATACTACACCTGCTACATATGCACAATCAGTTACCAAATTGAATGGTTCAGAGAACCTCTCGAAAGCCCTGACAACTGCGGCCAACTCAGCGATTTGAGGTGATCCTTCTACTTCAGCGACATCTGTCTCCCACCGCTGAGTCTGAGGGTCTTTCCAAGTCATAACTGACTTGTGAGACTTTCCGGACGCGTCCGTAAAAACTGTCAGGGCCTCTAAAGGCCTTTTGCTCTGAAGGCTTTCTAATTTTAGCGTGAATTTGGCTTCCGAATTAAAAATTCTGTGGGCAGGCCGATGAATAGAAATTTGTCCTGTGTAGGAATCCAGAGCCATTTGCAAAGCCTCATTCTCCTGGAGAAATTTTTCCAACCTTTGCTTTGTAATTGGGCCCGTTTTGGTCTGAATTGGAATGTGAATGCATTCAAAATCACAGCCAGCCAGGTCCTTAATACGGGTTCTGGCCTTCTGGATTAGATCAGCTGCCAGCTCCTGTGGCGTGGTCATTCTTTTGGACCTTTGGTGGCTGAGAAAGACCCACTCTATAATGAGAAGAGGATCTCTCCCGCCTCTGTCCTTACGGGGTAATTTGCTTACCTCCTTGTCCCACTGAAAAATGACTCCATGGAGGTGTGGCAGATTTCCTAAGACAATAAAACTGAAAGGCAGTTCAGGTGCACACCTGTTTGCCTGTCGGGTGGACAGTTTTACCTGGACCTTCTCCAGTGCCTTCTGTGCCTCTGGGGTGAGCTCCCGCGGAGAATTCAGCTCCTCTCCCCCTTTCAATAAATTGAAAAGAGGGTCTAGGTCTTCGGTGGTCAGACCTAGCCAGGGCCGCACCCAGGACAACGCCCCACACAGCTGATGGGCGTCAGCAAGAGTCCTGATTTTAGTTCTTATTGCTAATTTTTGCGGAACAATGGTCCGCTTACTGATCTCCAGGCCTAAGTATTTCCAAGGCGGCACCCTTTGAATCTTCTGCTCCTGCAGCTCGAACCCTGCAGCAACCAATGAAGACATTGTCAGGTCAAGCGCATGGGACAGTACATCCTCGTTCGGGGCACAGACAAACACGTCATCCATATAATGATAGATGATCGCCTTGTCTGCGGCTGCACGTACAGGGGACAGCAATGAAGAGACGTACCACTGGCAAATCACGGGCGAGTTTTTCATGCCCTGCGGCAAAACTTTCCAGTGATACCTTTTCTTCGGGGCCTCTCAGTTGAAGGTGGGAACCGAGAACGCGAAGCGCGGGGCATCGTCAGGATGAAGGGGAATTTGAAAGAAACAATCTTTAATATCAATGACTGCCAATTGCCAATCTCGAGGGAGCATTGTCGGGGAAGGCATCCCTGGTTGGAGAGACCCCATATCTTCAATTACATTGTTAATTTGTCTGAGGTCGTGAAGGAGCCGCCACTTGGTCTTATCAGCCTTTTGGATGACAAAGACCGGGGAGTTCCACGGGGATGTGGTCTCCTCAATGTTACCCTTGGCAAGTTGCTCTTCCACGAGCTCATTCAGTGCCTTTAATTTTTGTTTTGAAAGCGGCCACTGCTCTACCCAGACTGGAACATCTGTTTTCCAATTCAGTTTTTGGGTAGGGCGCCTCTCAGTGACCGCTGCACAAAAATCCTGTGGGGGGTCGGGAATGCCAATTGTGACTCCCCACTGTGCCATGAGGTCTCGCCCAAGCAATGGTTCCTTGTAGTCTAAAACAAATGGGCGGATATTTGCCAATTGCCCATTTGGCCCCGTAATTTGCACAACGCTCTTTGATTGTTTTGCCAATTGAATGCCCCCAACACCTTGAACGTGTCCAGCCACGCTTTGCAGAGCCCATTGTGAAGGCCACTCCTGTGACGGGATCACGGTTACATCTGCCCCCGTGTCCAGGAGGCCTTTGATGTCCACGATCTCCCCCCCCCATCTGCATCTGGCATTCTAGCTGCGGTTTCGCGGTAGAAATTGCCTGCACCCTCCCCACTGATGGACTTTCTTCCGTGAGGAAATCAGGGATGGGGATTACCTGGGCTATTATCTGCCCCTTCGGGAGAAAAGCAGGCGGGGAAGTACAATGCAGCCAAACCACGAAGTACTCGGGATCAGAGTCAACGATCCCTGGAGCAACTTCGACCTCGAACGGGGTGTACTTACAGTCTCCGAGTACAACGTACTTGCATCCTATCCGATGCCAAGTGCCCTGTTCACTGGGGTTCACTGAAACCAAATGCCAATCGCTGTCCTTCAACAGCAGCGAGTCAGTGAGTTTTAACCTAAACGGCTCGTACCGCGAGTCAGTGGTTAAAACTGAATCGGAGAGATCTATCTCCCTAGGTGTCAAGTCCGGTGGATCAGAGTCCAGGGGGACTCTGGTGTCAGTCCTGGCGAACGGAAAAGAAAGATTAGCTTTGTTTCCTCTTCCTCCCCTCCCCCTCCTGGCCCGGGCCACCCGTTTTGTATCTTCACGCAGGGTGGTCCCGCGCTCACCCCCTAGTTTTTTGGAGCCGCTTGAAGGCTCCCCTGCAACCCCCCACCTGCACCTCCGCCCCCACCCCCACCCCCTTGAGTGGCCACGAATTGCTGAAAAGCAGTCCGCAGCGGGCAAGCGTGCTGCCAATGGCCGCTTTGCCCGCAGAGACTACAACAGTCTTTGCCCGCCCGAAAAGGATGTTTCTTTGCCGGCTGCTTCCTGGAGAGACCTCCTGAGTCCAATGCTGCAGCTCTCGGATTGGCTCGCTGCAGATGCCTCGATGGCTGCTCTGTTGTAGCAGACATGAAGGGAACCTTTGCCTCGCAGACACGGAGGAAGTCCTGCACAGTGGGCGGAGGGTCCAGCGGCAAGCTGAGGATGGCTTCCCTGCACTGGTCATTGGCATTTTTCCGGACCATCACTTCTAACACGCTTGCCCTTGCTTCTTCTCGCCACACCTGCGTCTCAACGGCTCTCGTCATCTTCTCTACGAAGGCGACGAATGACTCAGTAGGTCCCTGCCGGATGTCGGCGTAGTTGGGCAAAGGCGCTTCTCCCTGCAGCCCTAAAAATGCCTTTTCGGCCGCTTGTTTTATTTTCTCCAGCACCGGCGCCGGAATTTTACCAGCCTGGACTGATGCCTGAGTCCATCTGCCCTCCCCACACAGATGCTCGAGGGTGATCGAGTCACCCTCCTCATCGGTAGCAGTTCCAGGATCTCGTAACAAGCCAGGCAAGTCAGTCCGCAACAGGTTTTTCCATGCCGCCTCCCAAAGCTGAAACTCTGTGGAGGACATGAGGCGGGAAAAGAGCTGCCGCAGGTCGGAGGGGACTACAACTGTGCCGGCGAGGTTGGCCTTCAACAATCCCCGGAAATACAGGCTTTCCCTCCCGTAATCCAGGTGGGCCTTGCACAGATCCTTAATGATGTTCTGTGAAAAGGGTTGCCAGGTGGCTTGAGTGACATTCCCACTCCTTGACCTGTTATATGTAACAGGCGCAAGGGAAGGGAGCTCACTGTGGCGCGGGCTTTGGGTCTCCGGCCCCCCCCTTCCGGTTTCCCCACCGTGGGAACCGGATGTGGGACCGTGAGAACCGGAAGACCAACGTGGTTCCGGCGCGGGCATGGGCGTGGCTCCGGGTGCTGACATCACTCGGGGGGTTGGGACTGGGGCGGAGCTTTGGTAGGGAGGAGTTTGGGGAGGGGCGGAAGGAGGAGGGAACAGGGAATCCTGGGAAGAAGAAGGAGAAGGCGCGAAATTTGCATACGACTGCGCCACGCGGTCGTCGCCATTTTGCGCTTGGGGAGAGGGGGAGAAAAGGTAAACGCCATTCTCTGACGCACTATCTTTTTCGGCGAAACCGAAACGAACTCGGGGTTTGGGAACTGGGTAAGAGGGGGGAAGGTTAGAAACTCGGGAAGCCGAGCCAGGGCTAAGCCGAGCCTCCTGAGCAGTCCGGCTAAGACTGTTCAGGCGGGGGGAACGGGATGCTTGCGGGAGGCCAGGGCCAACAGGAGAGATTTCTCCTGCCGATCCCCGCAAGTTACCTGTTTTGGGTAAAGAGGGAGCGGTAAAAAGGGAAGGAGAAACTGGGGAAGATTGCCTTCGCTGCTCTTCCTCTACTTTCTGTTTTTCTAAAATGGCAGATCGGATCTGCATAATCCAATAGATTAATTTGGCTGCGTGTTTGTCCCCTGCTTTGCCTAATTGAAAAAATTTCGAATAGGCTGCATCCCAAAACTGAATGCACACCACTTGTGCAGGGGGCATTTTCGGAAAGTATAGGAAGAGCAGTTTTACGAACTTTTTGAGCTCCTTTTTCGAACATTTAAACTCGGAGCCCTTCAACACAAAAAACAATAATTTACAAACTTCCTTTTCTTCGGTTGAGAGCTTCGCACCCATTGCTCAATTCAAACCGTCATGCACGCGCACCTCAAAAACTAAAATAGCAAACGAAAAGCAAAAACCCGCGACTTAAAACCCGAGACCGGAGACCAAAACTCCCCGCGCCCTCGGAGCGCGGCTAATTCAAACAAAAACCGACAACGGGAAAACGAATCCGCGCCCACGCGGCGGAGCCCGCGTCTGAAACGAAACGAGAAGAAAACCAAAAGAAAGAAAAATGCCGCACTCAGACTACCCGACCCTGGGAGGGCATAAGGCTTCTCCACAGGTGAAACGCGTTTCCTGGCTCTAAAAGAGCCCCCCAAAATTGTGCGGGACCTAAGGGGAGGGAAAATCCAGCTCCCCTAGGAACCCCAAAATGAAAGGTGATTTTTACTCACCCGTCCGGTGCTGGCGAATAAAAGGAGGTGCTGGCGGTCCTTCGCCTGAAGAAGACTTTCCGGGCGCAGGAAAGCTGTCTTCTTCTCTTACCAGAAAGCGTACTCCAAGGAGCTGCTATTCTGGTAAGCACGTGGCTGTCTGAAATCCTGCAGCACTGCGCGGAGACTTCCAACGCAGGCGAGAATCGAGTCCACGGGGTCTGGCGGTGTTCTCAGACTTTTCCCGTGCAGAGAGCTCACGCCACTGCTTCAGTACTTTGCCTCGTGCCGCAGAAGTTCGTGTCCACGTGGCTGGCCTCACGTTGTGGCGCCACGCCTGCGGTCACGCTCCGTGGGTCACTGATCAGTGAACCCTAGCCTTGCCCGGCCCCTGGCCTGGAGCGTGCGCAGCTGTCGGTAGGGCCCGCTGGACAGATCTGCAGAAACCCACCCGGTGGGTTTCTTGGCAGGCAAGCACTGGATGTAGTTTGCAGCTATGGCGAAGGAGGAAAAGGAGGCTCTCTTCGGAGGTGGAATAGGAGATGTTTTATTGCCTGGACATCACCTCAGGATGGTGGACGAGAGAGAGGGCCCGCCCGGACCCCCCGCCACTTAAATGGACAGGTGCCAAGGGGCGTGTACATAAACTTTCTACCAATAGGGGGATACAAAGGGAGGAGTTGGGGGGTAGATTGACACACAAAGGGCCAATCCCTGGAGGGGGGGGGGTAGGGGATTTCCAGAACCTGTTCCAATCAGAAGCCGAGTCTCCCCGAGATTTCCAGAAGGGGTAGAGGCTTTCCTGAATGACTGGCAGGCTCCGGGGGAGGGGACAAACTTGGATGGACAGGAAGGTTTCCAGGGGAACAGCACCTTCGGGAAGGGGTAAACCAACTGCAAATGCAGCTATAAACAGGGGGATCCGGAATAAACCATTTTCCCAACTTAAATAACATTAATTATATAAACCCAAAACTTGTGAGCACAGCTCACGCACCACTACACTGGCATCCATGGACTCTTTGTCTGGGCAGAGGGTAGTTTGATGTCTGGGGCAGTTCAGCAGAGAGCTGCATGTTTGCAGATTTTAATGGCTCTTGCTCCAGAAGGCTTTTAACACACTCCATGCACAGCCACCCTGGGCAGGAACTGCTTTTTCCATTGCCAGTTTGAGTTTTGCCACTGTGGTTTCATTACTCTTGAGGTTTCTTGAGCATGTAAAATGCTGTCAAACTGGTAACAGGAGGAGGAGGGAGGTTTGCAGCACAGCCTCAGGCTCAGCAAGAGCAGAGCTGCTGCTGTGTGTGAGGTGAAATCAAAGGAGTGTTTTGTGCCTCACTCTGGAGCCTTTAGAGAAAGGCTGGGTCCGTGTCTGTAGGGGCCTGCTCTGAGCTGCTGCTTCTGGACATCAGGAGGAGCTTTTCCAAAATCTGTCACAGTGAATGGACTGAGTTTGGAGAGAAGTGTCAGCAATGGAGCGAGTCCGTCCCATCTGATCGCTGGCAGCTTTTCACTGAGCCATGGACTGAGTATCTGTGAGCCGCTGAGAGCCTGTCTCAGCTTTGTTCACCTGCTTTCAGCTGTCTTGAAGTTCCAGGGAATCTGTGAAGTGTTTGTAATGGAGAAGCACATGGGGAGGGTAGCCACAGTGTTGCAAGATTACTGTGGTTAAGTGTTTACCAGAAATGTTTTTGGGGATTGTCTTGGGTTACGTAACCAAAAAATGTGTATTCTATTTCATCTGTTGAAAGCAGTTAGGGAGATGTTTTTTCTTTATCTCTTGTAACTCCAGGGGGGAGGGGGGCGGATGTTGTCTGATATTGAGCCAGCCGTTAAAACCAGGTGGGGCAGTGTTTCTTATCTCTTTCACCACCCGTCCATCCTCCAGGGGATATCTTCTGTTAATGGGCCATTAGGCTCACCAATGACATGACGCATTACATCATCCCATTGTGAGATGCTCCACCCAGTGGGGGGGAGCCAACCATTTCTACCTAGATAAAAACTGAGACTCAGGAACACCAGATATCCGGTTTTTCCACTGGATCCCCGGAGGAAGACCGGACCCATCTCGCCACCACTGGACTTTCTACAGGACCATCTCTACTCCACAGAACCACATCTGTTATTCCAGGAGGATTTGTTTGGACTGCTTCCAACACCCTGACCAACAAGGTGTCAGGTCGTATCCCTGACTCTGTCAAGGTTTTCCAGGATTTTTTGTTTGCTTGCTTGCTTGTTTTTTGTACTACTACATTTGTATTCTTTTAATATTCCTAGTAAAGAACTGTTACTCCTATTCCCATATCTTTGCCTGAAAGCCCCTAATTGCAAAATTATAATAATTTGGAGGGAAGGGGATTTACATTCTCTGTTTCAAGGGAAGCTCTAGCTTTTCCCTGGCAGACAACTGTCTTTCAAAACCAAGACAGGGATACAGGGATGCTGTAGAGAATTATTGCTCTTCTGCTGGCTCCAGCTCTTTCCCTACCTCCAAAGGTCCCTCTGTTGAGGGCTTAGGATATCCCTAGATGGAAGTGTAGACTGCCCATCAACTGTGTCTAAACTACCCTGCTGCTTTGCTCTTTTTTGTCCTGGCTCAGGGTAAGGCTGTTCTAAGGGACCTTCAGGAAGGTCCTTGGGAAAGGGACCTTCCAAGGTCTTTGGGTCTTGTGTCTTGTGTGAAAAGCTGAAAACCTTGTAGAAAAGCAAGAATGTTTGTAGAATGCTATTTATTTCAAACAAGAAAATGGATTTTGATATAAATATGGGATACTGTCTGCAAAGAGAATGCTCACCCCTCTTTACCCATGTTGAGAACTAATTTTTTTCCTGGTGCCAGACACAAGCATACAGGTCTCCCCTTCTCTCTTCCCAAGGATCTTTTCCATGCCATGGTGCTGCATGGTGCTGGAGCTCAGCTCTGTCTTGGACGAGGGAGGTTTGAACTCAGATCACAGAATCATTAAGGTCTGAAAAGACTTCCAGGATCATTGAGTTCAACTATTAACCCAACACCTCCGTGTTCATCACTAAACCATGTCATGTCCATGCATCTTTTGAACACTTCAGGGATGATGACTCCACCACTTCCCACAAGCAGAAAATGATCAATTCAGAGAGTGGAAAATGGGTTTGCTCTGCTTTTTCATTTCTAGAGGCTGTTAAAACTGACTGTTTTGTTATCAAAAAGGATCCATCTCTGACGTGCTTGAGCCAGTCAGTTAAGTGCAAACATGACAGGAAATGAAATTTTTGGTTCTTGGCAAGAAGTGAAAGAAAAATGGCTTTTCAAAGGGAAGTGTTCTTCTGGCAGGAACAGTGGTAGGCTTGGGGTAGGGGAAGGCAGTTATCTTTGGATCAGAATTCTCTGTATTTGAACCTGAGCTCTTTTCCCCCTAGGTTTTTCTCCATGGATATAAAAAAATCAGGTGTTGATTCCCAAAGCAACTGAATAATTGTACCTAAATTGTTATAACCTCTCAAATATGTCAATGCTTCCACTGGAAGAGGAGATTATGGATGGGAGGAGAAGCAATGTGAAGGTTTAGAAAGAGATGATGCCTTTTCTTATTCAGTGGAGGATGTCTGTAGAGGGAAGTGTGCAAGCACTTACTCAAAGGCTCACTAAAAAATTAAATAACTGCAGTTTTAGACAGGCCATGATGCAGTATGTCTTTGAAATTACCCTTGTGGGCTCTGCCCTCCTTGACCAGCAATAAACTAATTCTCAGGACTAATGGTAAAATTCTGCAAGGCATGAATTGTGGTGGTGGGTTTTTGATAAGTTTGATAAGTTATGGTTTGTTTCTGTTACCACCTTGGTGTCTTGTTTATTTTGGGTTTATCCCAGATTTTCCCCTCCCCTGTCCCTTTGTCCCCCTCTCCTGACCCTGCCCTGTGTTAACCTGGGGCCAATCATCTACCTGCCCCACCCCTCTGCCCCCCAGTTTAAATGTTAGCGCGGGACCTAGCCCACTCTCTCTCTCCTACACCACCTCGGATAATAAAGGCCCTTGTGAGAAAGCCTTCTCTGACTCTTGCTTCAAACCTCGACACCGCTGTTATACAGGAGCTGTAGAGAGCAGCTTTGCTCTGCACTGCTACTTGGACTGCTGGCAGTCCAAGGGCAGTCAGTCTTGGCATAGGGCTGGGGTGTGAGCTAGCTGGAATTCTCCGGCCCCCGGTGTCAATGAATTCCCAACTTAAATAGATTTACAGTGAGTTAATAGATCTTCCAGCATATCTCTTGCAACCTATTTGTGGTAGCATCATTTTAACATGCACAGTAATTGAAAAAAATTGTCAGGATTTACATTCTTTTCTGACCTGTGTTTATCATACCTAGGAAAGACTCCATAATAGACATAACATTTGAGGTATGGACATAGACCTTGTGTGCAAGTGTTCAAATAGGAGGTCTCTCTGGGTGGTAACTTTTCCTTGGGAAAAAGGGAATTTTGGAATTATGAGCAGCTAATACTTAACAAATGCCACCAAGAGGGTCACATGTGCCAAGAGTTGCAGAACAGTGTAATGATAAAGATGAACCTTCAGCTTTGGAGATAATACATTCTGTGTTGGTTTTCACATGCAGCCTTTGAAATACATGATCTTTATTTTGAGAGGACTACGATGAAAGTACCCTTTGGAAAAGCTGTTTATTTTTTTTTTCCCAGGCATATTTGTCCTTGCTCCTTTTGTTAGCATTATTTATAAATCAAAAGTTATATTGATCTGGAGATTATGTGTTAAACCATGTCTGAGCAGTGGTTGCTCTATTACTGAAAAAAGCAGCTGCCATAAAACTTTTGGTAAATTTATTGATTGATACTCTCCATGTTCCTCTTCAGAAAAAGGACAAGCTGAATTTTAATTTACTGGGAATGCAGCTGAACATGAGGCTTCCGTGTTCAGCAAGAGATTTAAGCATGTGAGGAACTTTCCAGAGATAAATAGTGCCATTACTTTGCAGAGGATTATTCATGTTCTTGAAGGAAAGCCTCTCTGGAGCAGGAAGTGGAGTCTCTGATCAATTCCTGGCAGCTATGTTTGTGAGTTTTGCTCTTGAGAGCCAAATTATCATCTCGTGCTCCTGTTACAATGGTTGCCTTGCTCTCACAGAGGGGAATAAGGAGATGATAAAACATTTTCCTTGTAAAATGAATATTAATCAAACCAGGGCTTTGAGCCAGGATAAGCAGAATGAAGGAGCCATGTGGAATGCTGGGTAAGGACCAGCCATGGGCTCAGCTGGTGCCACGAGGCTGTGATGTCCCACCTTCTGCTTCCTCCCTGGGCTGGGACCTGCCCATGCACCAACTTAGAAAACAAAGTCAAAACCAATCAAACAAAGAGAACCCACAAAAAACCCCAAAAACCAAAAAACAAACAAAAAAACCCCCACCAAACACAAAAACAACAACCCCCTGAAAAAGCCAAGCAAACAACCCCTGCTCAAACAAAGATGACCCACAAAAAACCCAACCCAAAAAACCCATCAAACCACCCTCCCCCACAAACAAACAAAACAATACCCAACCTCTCCCTGGCAAAACCCCTGGTGTTTGGGGGGGGCTCCACTCATGGTACCACAGAGGAAGGTAGAGAAGAAGTGGGTCTAGTTTTTGGAAAGTGATAAGGCTGGAAACTGGGGCCATGGTTAGGTCTTCCTTTTTTTTTTTTTTTAAAGTATGGAGATGATGCCTGGGGTTTGTGTGCCTGGCATGCCCTGAGTCCTGTTACAGGGGTGCTGCTGTGGCTGTGGTGTCCTGTGCTAGCCCCTGTGGTGTTTCAGACAGCAGGGGGTTGGGTACTCTGCTCCCTGTCTAGCAAGATGCTGCTAAAATATTCTGCATATGCTCAGTGGGTCAGGTGCTGCCAGGGAGCATTGCAGTGGTTGGTTGCATGTGTACTCCTGAGGTGATCCATGGTCTTATTACCATGTTGGAAACCTCTGTCTTTCTCTGAGGTGTCTTGAGACAAAACTAGCTTGAAAATCACTGAATTACATTTGAGAACCTGGACATTGTTCCATGTCTTGGAAACAGTCACTCCTTAGGGGGAAGAGTTATATCGATGTTGGTTGCTGTATGTCACTGAATAAATGACTTTCCCAAGTTCTGCTGGCACAGGTAGGAAACTGATAACAGAAATAAAGGGGCTGGAGTGACTAAAGGATGGTCAGCAGGTGCCCTGAAATAAGTGCAAGTCCTAAGTGTTACTATAGGGATCAAGAACTGAACTTCTGCCATTTGCTTTTCATCAGACAGTTGAGATAACTTTAAAGAGAATTTGGCCAGGAGAGATTATAAAGGAAGGATTTTGCTGCTTAAATAAATAGTCTGCTCTCCATTGTTGGAGACTTAACAGGCTGATAAAAGCCCTCTGGAATGAAAGGGAGCCTGGAAAGCCCATCTCAGATCTGCCTTTCTCTAAAGTTACTGAGACCAATGCACTTCCAAAGAATTTTTTTTTACTTTTTGAATACAAGCTCAACTTGACCTGGTGGCTTGCTTTATCTTCATTTATTCTGATGAATAAAGGAATTTGCTAGGCTTGCATTTTTTCAGAAGTTGCTTATAACTTTTAGTTTAAAATAAATGGAAGAAATATGCAAACTTGTAGCGGCGCGTTTTATACCTTTTGATTTATTGTTAATATTAATTTGTTCTGTAATGGTTTCTCCCAAGTTCCCCCCTGTATTTCTCCCCATTTGGTTTCCCCTTGTCTTTGTTCTCCACAGCCTGTCACTCTCTGGGAAGCCTCTCCTCTTCTTCTAGAATGTTCAGAGACACTCGGTCTCAGATTAGAGCAGGCTGGGGAACCCCCACCCCTCGTTTCCCATTCGCTGTCTGTGTGACATCCATATTTCCCTTATTGGCTTTCCCTCTTGTGTCCACCCCCTTCTCCCAACCCCATATAAGCTGTGGCCACGCCTCGGGCAGGGACACTCTCGAGAGAGGCTCAGAGAGAAGTGTGGCTCCCCTGCGAAAGGCAGGTGACAATAAAAACCATCTAGCCACAAAGTAGCCTCCTTGCTTCCTACCTTCGTCAAGCCTCACTGACATCTCTCGGGTAGCTTCGACCCACCGGGGGGGTGGTAGCCGGTCCGCCTGCTGCCACCAACCGAGTTTGGAAATATCCCGAGCCAGGGCTGAAGTGAACAAAATCGGCAGGAGATTTGTTTTAACTCCTTTTTGTGCCTTTATTAAAATAGCTCTTTTAGAGAAGGGGGGGGTTGGGTGGAGTTTTGCCGTCGCCGCTGCCTTGCTGCTGCTGTTCCCTCGGGGCACCGCTGAAGAGGAGGTGTAATTCGATCCTGCGGCCTCGCTCCGTCTCCTCTCTGCAGAATCGGGACTCCTTCCTCGCGAGGGTTTCCCGGAAGTCTGATCTGCCTGGCTCGGTCTTGGGGTGTCTCTCCTTTCAGTCACTCTCTAGGTCAGCGAGAACACCTCAACCAGTTGGAGACCCTCTCCAGGTAGCTGGGTGTCCTCTTCCTACAGCAGTGTCCTCCATAAGTCCCGGTTCTGGGTGGGCTCGTTGGTCTAGGGACCATTTGCTGCTAACTGGACTTCTGCTTGGAGCTGAGCATTTCGGGGGTCTACTTGATTTCCATATCAGGCGGGGTCTCGTGGTTCGGGCAGGCGGGGAGCGGCAACGGCTTTTAACTCGGTGGAAAGGGGAAAGGGGAAACTCAGGACTTGGGGAAAAGGTCAACACACAGCCCGGAACACAGGGCACAACACTGGCACAAACAATTCAAAATAACAGGTATGTAATACTGCAACTTCAAATACAACATCTAATAGCACAACTATACAATACACAACATATACTATGCACAACATTGATTAAAACTTGGAGTCTCTTTGGCTCTATTCATTTCAGGGCTAGCCGGGAACAGCTGGAAGCCACTTTCCAGCCGGGCTCGAGGGATATTTTCAGTTGGCGCTCCAAGACGTGGGGCAGAAGACTCCACGAGAAAGAGGCTGCGTGAAGTTGTCTCCGCAGGACGTCCGAGACCATCACCAGAGCTGCAGGTCCACAGTCCTCGCCTGCGAAGGATTCATCCCCGCAGCAGAGAGGAACTGCAAGGCAACCACACCTGCCAGCACCACTGGCAAGAGGAGAGAGTAGCCTTTCGTACCCAAAAAGGTTCTCTCCTGACGAAGGCCACCACCACTTGTCTTCTTCCAAGCTTGCACCAGACGGAGGCAGAGAAAAGAAGCTCAGCCTCGGGTAGAGGTAACGGGAGTTCCGTCGGTCCAGGGAGAAAAAAACCGAAGTTTAGTAAGTTCCGGCACTGCCCGGTCCCCCGAGCGGCAGTCGCACGGCGGCTGGTCGCGGCGGGCAGGCAGCAAAGTCGGCACGCGGCCATTTCCCTTTTCTTCCCCCTCTGCAGCGGCAGCAAGGTGCGTGGGCGCTCCGACAGTCAGCGGTGCAGAGTTCCCTTTCTCCCCCCTTTGCGGCGGCGCGGGCTCTCCGCGATTCCGCGGTGGGATCGGCAGCAGTTTGGCAGAGCGGGCTTTCCCCCTCCCCCCCTTGCACGCGGCGAGCGCGTGGCCCGCGGCGCGGGCAAACGCCTTTGTTCGCACACGTAGTCAGCGGCGGGCAAGCGGGGTTGGTGGCGCGCGGGCAGCCCACGCGGTGTCCACGTGTTTGTTTCGCGCACGCTTTTGCGCCCGGCGCAGTTATGTCAGCACAGGCGGCCGCGCGGCTCTCGGCGCTGCCCAACGACGTCAGCTCGGCGCAGCGCCCGGCGCGACCCCCGCCTCTCCCCCCTTCCCCCCGCAGCGCGCACGCAGCGCGCGAGCCTTTGTTTTGCGCGCGGCTTGCTGTGGCGCGGCGTCCGGCGCGGCTCAGCCACGTCATTCAGTGGCGCGAGCGGCTCCCGCGCACGTGACCACGGCCACGTGATCTCCGCGGCAGCAGCAGAGCGGCTCCCGCGCGGCGCCCGCTGCGACCCCGCCCCCTTCCCCCTTCCCCCGTGTGCCACGGCTGCAGCGCACGTCCCGATCGTGCCCCCCCCACTGCCTCCGGGGCAGAAGTCGAGCACAGCACCGGAAAAGCACCCAAACCTCCGGAAAATTTTTCAAAGTCCCTGACCCTCCTAACCTCAAGGCTTTCAGCCTATTGGAAGGCTTCACTGAAGCCTAGAAACGCGTTTTGCGCTCGGAGTCTGCCTTATGCTCTCCAGGGGTCTTAGTCTGTGTTGCGGCGGCTTTAATTCTTTCAGTTTAATTTAAAAATTTTATTTTTAGACGTGAGACCCCCGAAGCGTGGGCTCGGGACGTTCTCTCGCTGTCGGCTTTTGTTGGGGAGTATCTGCACTCCGATGCACAGGGAGCATTGGTCCCTGGTTTCGTGTTTTGAAGTTGCAGCTGTTGTTTTAAGTTGTAGATTTTTGTTTTCAAGTGGTGTGTGAGTGTGTAGATTGAGCATGGTTACAAAGCTCTCTACACAAGAAGAGGAAGTGTTCAGTGTTATTGTTCTGAGTTTGAAGAGCTCCCAGTTTAAGTTCTCAAAGGGGAAGCTCAAAAGATTTGTCCGATTCCTCTTCCTCCACTTTCCACATGTGTCCCCTGCTCAGGCAGCCAGTGTTGAATTTTGGAACACTGTCTATGCAAAATGCTTCCAATTGAGCAAGACAGGAGACAAAGATGGAGAAAAATATATAATTTAGCCACTGCAGCTGCGTTCTGCCTTGATTCAAGCTGAGAAAGTAGAGAAAAAGCTGAGCAGACGATCTGCCCCAGTTACCCCAGACCCCAGTCCCATTCCCTCTCTCCCCAGAAAGGGCATCCTCCAAGGAACAGCAGGGAGAACTCCCCCTGCTAGCCCTGGATCCTCGCAGGTGCTCTGCCCCTGCCTAACCAGTCATAGACAGACTAGCAGGCATGCTTGTGATTGCCCTGGCCAGGCAACTCAAGTCTCTTTACCATCCCCTTCTACCCCAGTTGCTAAACCCCGAGTAAAGTTTTTGTTAAGAAACAAAGAGAGTGCACAGAATGGCAGTCGTAGCTGTGCATCTCGTTCCCCTTCTCCCTCTCCTTCCCCTAAGGCACGACATTGTGGCGACTGCATGGCAGAGCCATCCACGTGTTCAGTGTCCTCCTCCCCCACTTCTTCTTCCCACAATCCCTTTTCGTCCTGTCCACACTCCAACCCCTCCCTTCCCTTAACTCCTCCCACATCTCGGAGTTCCCGAGCTCCACCTCATGTTTGTACTCCTCCCCGAACTCCTCCTCTTGCGCGCTCCACCCACAGTTCGGGTCTACCCCCTGAACCAACTCCTCTCCCAAGGGTGTCACCATTGCAGGAAGACACATCCCCTCTAGAGCTGGAACCCCAAGGCCCAGGCCCAGGTGACCTTCCTTCCCTCGCTCCTGTGACTTATCGCAGGTCGAGGGGTGGGAATGTCACTCAGCCTAACTGGCAGCCCCTTTCCCAAAATACCATCAGAGATCTATGTAAGGCTCACCGGGATTATGGGAGAGAAAGCCCATACTTCCGAGGGTTGTTGAGAGCCAACTTAGCCAGAACAGTGACAGTCCCATCCGACCTTCGGCAGCTGTTTTCATGTCTGCTGAACTTAACAGAGTTCAGGCTCTGGGAGGCAGCATGGAAAGACCTGCTCAGGACTGCACTACCGAGCTTGTTGGAAGATCCATCAACCGCGACAGATGCGGCGGGGGAGTCCATCACCCTCGACCTTCTGTCTGGGGAAGGCAAGTGGGCACAGGCTCTAGAGCAGGCCAACAATATCCCAGAAGGGATATTGAACAAGATCAGGGACAGCGCAGAAAAGGCATTTTTAAAGTTGCGGTCGGGAGGCCCTTTGCCTCATTATGCAGATATCAAACAGGGACCGGCAGAGCCATTTGTAGATTTTGTGGAACGTTTAACAAGAGCAATTGAGTTGCAGGTGCGGCAGGAGGCAGCTTAGGAAATGGTGCTGGAGGAGATGGCACAGAAAAATGCAAATGAGAAGTGCAAAGCAGCCATCCTCAGTTTGCCCCTCAAGCCTCCGCCCACCATTGAAGATTTTCTACAGGTGTGCGAAGCCAAGGTCCCGATGATGACTTCTGGACCAGACCATGCACCAAGGCAGCAGCCCCGCAGTGCTCCGAGAGCTGCTGCTGCTGAACCGCGACCAAGCGTGCCAGCCAGAAAACCATCCTTCCGCAAGAACAACTGCTGTACCCTGTGTGGCCAGTTTGGCCATTAGCAGTCCTCCTGCCCAGCCAAAGCTGAATTTCAGCTCTTTTTACAGAACCGGGGAGGTGGAGGGGGGAATCATGCAAGGGCCACAGAGCCCCAACAACAAAAAAACTAAGATATGAGCGCAAGGCCACCCACCCTGGGTGAGGACCACAAAAGGGTGGCCAGGGTGAGGAGGGAGAAAAGAGGAATTTCGAAAGATGTGCCAAAGAATACTAATTCACCAGATTTGACAATTTTCATTCCAGAACGAGACACTCCAGGAGTTCCCTCCGGGAGCTCCCAGCCACCAGACAGAGACATTTTTAAGGATCTAGCGGACGCAACTTTAACAACTACCTGTTGGGAAGCCACGGGAGACGAGTCTCATGGTATCATGGTCAACAAGTCTCGTTTATTGTATACAAAGGTATCATACTTACAGGCACTAATTAGCTCATACATATTGCAAAAGCATAGCTCAGGATTGGTTAGTTACTTGCTAAGGCATACATCCCTTGTAGTTACAGTTTACTTATCTTTCAGCATACCAAGGTACTATCATCATGTGATTTATTGGAGACACTAATCTTCAAGGGCAGCTTGTTCCTATCCTGTAGGCGCACAGCTGGGCTTTGTAGTGTTAAACCTTGATTAACTTCAGTGTGTCATGACCCTTGCTACGGAGCCATTGCTCAGATACATTGTCTACACTTCCCCCGTTTTCTTTCTGAACAAGCAAAGATACTATCCACTTTTGTTCAATAGTAGCTAACAACATCCTTTGAAAACATTGTAATATACATGGCAATAATAACATCAACAGAACCACAACAAAAATTCCAATAAGGAGCAATTGCAACAAATGTTTTAGCCACCCAGTAATTCCCCATGATTCTAATGGCAGACCAAAAAATGTGTCATCTCTTTTCAATACCTGTACATGCTGTTGTAAGTTTTGAATCTTTTTGTGGATGGATTCAGATTGATTCTTTAGGGACATACAACACATTCCATCAAAATCTTCACACCCGTGACCATGTGCCAAAAGCAAAAAATCAATGGCTGCTCGATTTTGCAGTGTTGCGTGCCTAACATTATCTAAGTCACTGGCTAACATAGACAAAAGCTCAGAGGTAGCATTTGCTTGCTTTCCCACCCAGCACTGTAACTTTTCTAATTGAAATAATGCATGTCCCGCGGCAAGGCCAGGCATAAAAATAGAAGCAACTACCTGCTCTGCTCGGTTGAAAAGATTGACTTCATCATTACAAGTGTTGTCAATAACAGCACGCTTTCGTCTAGTGGTAGTAATGTTAGTCATATTGAAGTGTGCAGCCCGTAGTGCATCCTGACTTGGGAGTGCAATTGTAAGTCGCCCAAAAGTGCAGGGGCCTCCAGTCGGACGCTGGGGGATGCCGTTAAAGGCTCTGTCTCCACAAATCAGGAAAATTCCAGATGGCAATTTGCGGGGGATGGTTATCCCCGGAGCAGGATTTGTCTGATTTATAACTAGGGACTTACACCAAAAGGAAGAATTTTTCCACATAGGTGACTGAGGAGAAATGTTAGTGGGAAATGTAAGGTTACACCATTGGTTATTAGGTTCATTACACTTATATTTGCTAGCGTTATAAAAGAAGCAGACAGATGCGTGAAGCGAGCCTAATATTTCTAATTCCTCCGGTGGGGGGCTATATGGCAGTCTGTCATCCCAAACATCAATATTGTCTATACAGGTAGTAAGGTTAGTTCTACAGTGTCTTGCTGTTCTATTTACAACCAGCATAGCATAGTCGGTCTCATTCAGCGGAGCACCAATAAGACAGGTATGGAAAGGGGAATCAGGCTGGGCTAACGATACACAGAAGTCGGTCTTATTTAACTTCTGAGCAAGGGATACCCACACATTCTTCCTTGGGAACAGGTTGTTAATGTCACTGGTTTTTTCTCTGTCTGTTTTTGCCAGGCATCCTAGCAAACCTACGACAAGTAGTATCCCACTGATCAGGTGGGACCTGCCACTGTGTCGGTATCCTAACATTGGTACTGCAGCTACTATCAAGGATACTTGATTGCTTATTTGCTAATATCTTTCTTACTATATGTTGTACCTTCCAGGCTAATCGCCTGAGCTCTAGGTCTTCAGAGTTTTCAATCCTTGCAAGACTGTCTCCGACGGAGTCTCCGGTGATAGTAGTTAAAGCCCTTTCTGGTGTATCCTGAAACCAGTCAAAGTTGCAATAGCGACACCAAAGTCCACGGATAAGACTTTGCTGATAAACCCACCAACGTTTTTTGCATCCCCCACAATAAATTTTTACCCAGGCCTGATGCTGATATGAAGAGCAAGCAAAACAAGCAATTTGATGATAACGTATAAAGTCTCTCTGCAGTCTAGGGATCAGACAGTCCTCAACCTCTTGGGCGGTATCAAACGGAAAGTGAGTGCGGAATTCTTGTTCAATCGGGGTCAGTATCTTCCTGATCACTTTCTGTAGGCGGAATCTCCTTCTCTGTTCTGGGCTGTTCATGAGGAGTCACCGGTCGAGCCCACTTAGCTGGAACCCATAAGGTACCTGCAGGTGTGGAAACACAAAGGTAACCTCTCCCCCAATACAACACTTTAGCTGGGCCCATCCAGATCCCTGTTTTAGGGTCACGATATCTGACTACCATCATAGGATCTGATTGTACTGGTGTGGCGAAATGCATAATTGCAGCCGGAACCCCTTTGTTGCCAAAAACACATAGGTGATTGAGCACAAATAAACATTTTAGCACCCTATCTGGAATGCTAATGATATCAGAAAATTTTTCTAAATATTGTTTAAGGGTTCCATTTGCCCTTTCTACAATGGCTTGTCCTGTTGGCGAGTTGGGGATTCCAGTATTGTGATCAATATTCCAAAGGCACATAAAGCGGGCCACACGAGTACTGCAATAGGCTGGGCCATTGTCCGTTTTGATTTTCTGAGGGACACCCATTATAGCAATGCAGGCATTAAGGTGCCGCTCCACATGTTTGCTTTGTTCGCCAGTCTGAGCTGTAGCCCACATGTAGTGGCTATATGTATCTATGGTAACATGAACATATTTCAGGCGTCCAAAGCTAGGCACATGAGTGACATCCATTTGCCATAATTCGTTGGCTCGTAGCCCCCGAGGGTTTACCCCAATCCCCAAACCTACACCTCTATTGTGATAACTACAAACAGGGCAGGCCTTAATCATGGCTCTGGCTTCCTCCAAAGGAATCTGAAATTGCCTTGCTAAGCCTTTTGCATTCTGGTGGAAGATAGCATGACTTTCTCGGGCTAATGACTGACGAGGAAGTGAGGCTTGTTGTAAATGGGAGACCAGTTTATCAACTCTGGCATTTCCTTCCCCTAGGCCCTCCGACCATTTGTGGCTGCGAACATGAATAATAGAATATGGTGCAGTTCTGTCTCTGAGGGCACGCCTCAACTGGAGGAAAAGTTCATATAGTCGCTGATTTTGCACATCCTTAATGGTAGCATCTTCAATCCTTGTTACTATCCCCACCACATACAGCGAGTCTGAAACCACATTCAGTGGGTCACTCAAATTGGTTACTGCCCAAACTACAGCCAAGAGCTCAAGAGTTTGCAAATTATCTTCTGGTGTTGCCGAAAGTATTTGCTGGTGCCATTCTTGTTCTTGCTTCCAGACTATTGCTGCTGTTCGTGATCTTTTTCCAGCATCGGTGAAGGCTGTGATAGCATCTGGGATGGGTTTTTCTGATCTTAAAGGTTTTTGAATCCAGCTCCATTCCCCAATCCATTGGAGCGGTCTGGGTATGAGAGGCCCTGTAGCAACCTTGGCCCCAGACAGTAGGAGAGCCTCAGCTAAAGTGGGCGAATTTAAGAGGTACCAGTCTAAAGTGGCCTGTTCCATAGGCAGATGGATTATTTGTGGTTCAAGGCCGCTTATTTCCAAGATTCTCAAGCGTCCCTTTCTAATTACTGCTGCCAAATTTTCAATTTTTGTGGTAATTGTTTTTCGTTTCTGTAGAGGCGGTGATATCCATTCTAGTACTCCCTCCCCCGTTTCTTTTTGGGGTTGAGTAATTGCTCCCAAAAGATGCATATCAGCATGCCAAATAGTAAGATGCAAAGGTAGCTCGGGGTTGATTCGTGACACAAAACCTGTTAAAACACAGTCCATGATACGTTGCAGGGTTTCCTGTTGTTTCTCTGTGAGCTGCACGGGGGTGCACGGGTCCGTCCCTTTCAGCAGGGGTTGTAAATCTGCTAGTAGATTGTTAGGAATTCCCCTTACAGGCTTTAACCATTGCAGGTCACCTAGGAGTTTCTGCGCCTCATGCAGTGTAGTAATGTTGGTTGCAATGTGCAATTTTTGTGGTTTAATTTTCTGTTCAGTGATTGTCCAACCCAAATATTTCCAAGGTGCCGTGCGTTGTACTTTTTCTGGGGCAACAACAAGAGAAAATTCTGCTAATGCAGAAATAATAGTTTGTACTTGTTCATCTGTGAATGGTATTTCTTGAGCAAACAGAATATCATCCATATAGTGATAGATAATTGTCTTAGGCATTTTTTGTCGCAATGGTTGTAGCGCGCTGTCGACATACAGCTGACACAGTGTGGGAGAATTGTGCATGCCTTGTGGGAGCACAGTCCATTCAAATCTTTTATCAGGCTCCCCATGATTGAGAGCAGGCAGTGTGAATGCAAATCTTTTCGTGTCATTAGGATGTAAGGGGATTGTAAAAAAGCAGTCCTTTAAATCTATAATTAGGATAGGCCAGTTTCTGGGTATCATGGCTGGATTGGGGAGGCCTGGTTGAAGTGCCCCCATGGGTTCCATTTGATTATTAACAGCTCTTGAGTCATGCAATAACCTGTATTTGCCAGACTTCTTCTTTATCACGAATATGGGGGTGTTCCAGGGGCTAGTGGAAGGTTTAATATGTTCCTGATTAAGCTGTTCATTTACCAGCAAGTGTGCTTGCTCTAGGCTTTCCCGTTTCAAAGGCCATTGCTTAACCACAACAGGTTCTACAGTAGTCCAAGTAAGTGGCAGCGGGAAAGTCCAAGCAATGGCCATTACCCTAAAGGGTGATCGTTGGTGAGAACAAGTCCTAGTTGGGACAGCACATCTCGGCCAATCAAGCATTTCACCGTAGGAGGCAACGGAGCAATCGAAAATGATGCTGCAGCTTGCTTGCCGTCTATTTCCACTTTTAGAACAGGTGTACGGTTTGCCAATGTCATTCCCCCGATTCCTGTCACCGTAGTAGTAGATGGTTGCACCGGCCAGTCAGAAGGCCACTCTCCAGGGGAAATTACACAAATGTCAGAACCGGTGTCCAGTAGTCCTATCAATGTAATACTTTGCCCTTGAAAGGACAGTTGACATGATCTTTTTGGGCGAGTGGATAAATCAATAGTAAGCAGGGCCAAGCCTCCGGTAGAGCCAAAACTTCCTTGTTGTCGGGGTTCCTGTTTTAAGGGTGTTAAGCCCCCTGTCATTTGTGGAAGTGGTACTAGCTGGGCTAAACGTTGTCCTTTTGTCACTTTTACTGGGGGATAGGGGGTATGGACCATGATCATAATTTCCCCTTCATAGTCCAAATCTATTACACCTGGTAATACAAACAGTCCCAACATGCTTGTAGATGATCGACCTAGAAGCAGTCCTCCAGCTGGTTGTCCATTTATCATAATAGGTCCAATTATCCTCGTGGGAATTTTATGCGGCTGGTTAGTCATGATTATAACGTCTACTGAGGCTGCCAAATCCAAGCCGAGACTCCCTCTTGTGGCCGGTTGGAGTTGTTGCGGGGTGTGATCGTTGCGGCTGCTATTTGTGTCCCAGCGCGACTGCCGTCCGCGCTGGAAATCAGGTTTCCCGAATTCCCTTGTCTTCTTTGGCAGGCAGTGGAGTTGTGTGTATTGGATTGGCATTTTCCACACCAAATTCCTGTTGCCATGCATTCTCGACGAGTATGGCCTGAATTTCCACATCTGAAACACTTCATTCGGCCGGCAGCAGCAGGATTTGAGCGGGGGCGGACGGCTGCCGCTTGGAGGGGAGCAAGAGCTGCCATAACCTGATTTTGGGAGCTAATAGCCTGGTCCCGTAGTGCCTCTGCTTGCTGCTGTAAACCCTGCCCTATTTTCTGAAGTGCCTCAACCAGAAACACTTGGGAACCGGTTGGCATGGATGAGGCTTTTTCTAATAATTGTTGTACTTGCCAGTCCCCTGGGATAGTACTAATCAATTGTCTAGTTGCAGGATTGCCATTCTGCAAGATGCATTGTTTAAGTAGGGCATCTTGCATGTGATCGGGTACCCCAGCTCTGGACAATGCCTCCATAATTTTATCTACAAAAATGCCCAGGGCTTCCTCCCTGCCTTGTTTAATGCCCATATAAAGGGGTATTCCGCCTGGCGTTTTAACTTTGTTCATTGCTCTCTGAGCCACAGCCATAGCCTCCCTAAGTTTGCCTGGTCCTAATGCTGCCTGGTCCTCAACTCTTGTATGTGCACCTTGACCCAACAACTCATCCATAGTAATTCCTGCCACGGGATCTCCCTGGGGCCTCGGAAGATTAACACTTATTGTAGCCTCTTCTCGCCACTTCGACTCAAACAATAGCCGCTGGTGGGGCGAATAGATGAGCTTAGCAATACCTCTGATATCTGATGGTAACAGGACTTGGGAGTTAAACATATAATCCAGCATTTGTTTCACCGGCTCGCTATTAACCCCGTAACTCCCCACTGTGGCACGCAATTGGGCCAACATTTTCCAATCTAAATTTTGCACTTGTGCCACTTGACCACCGCCCTGCGGATTAGATGTAAAGATAACTGGGAACGCCATCTCTTGGGCGGCTGCAACAAGGTCCTCGTCTCCCTTGTCAAATCCTTCCCTTGCCAATGTTTTCCACATTTCATGTCTCTCTCTGGCCATGGCCTCCGCTAGGTCAGATTCTGCCCCAGGGATAGGCTCCTGGCTTATTAGAGAGGCAGTCGGCCGGGATATAGGAGGAGATATAGGAAGGGGAGTGAGGCCATTGTTCTCGGAGTGGTTAAAGGAAACAGAAGGGGGAGCGGAAGGTGCAGGGGGAGGTGCAGATGGCGATGGGTCAGGCACTTCAACAGTCGAAAAGAAAGGAGGGTTAGGGGCATTAGGATCCTGAGGCGAGCCATAATCTCGATTACGCTCCCAGGCAGAGCAAGCCTCCTCTGCTGCCCTTTTTTCCGCCTGAGCCATTAACAGCTCATTGTATACTACTTTCCACAATTTTCCCATTTTTTTTGCAGTTTTATCATCTTCCAAAACTAGTTCCCACATCTTATCTCCAAATTTTCTCCATTCCGTTAGCTCATGGACAGAATGAGGGTTAACAAAAGACCCAGAAGAGGTAGCGTATGTCAGTAGGGAGGGGAGCTCCTTATCTAGATTTATCCCCTTAATCTGTCTCTTTCTCAAAAATGCTGTAAATAAATCATATGCTGCTTGCCTGTCCATACTTACTTCAGCGCTGTTGCAGACCTCCAAGCTTCGGCAGCACGTATCGGCCGAGCCCACCGCTGTGGTCACTCGGGACTCGGAGCCCCTTCTAGTGCTCTGTAGTCGTCCTTCTAGCTGCAGGACCCGAACCCAATGTAGCTCTCAACCGTGGTAGCGTGTCTCCTTTCGCTCTTTTTTCTTGACGGAGCCGAGGATCACGTCGGGGGGTCACCATTTGTTGGGAAGCCACGGGAGAAGAGTCTCATGGTATCATGGTCAACAAGTCTCGTTTATTGTATACAAAGGTATCATACTTACAGGCACTAATTAGCTCATACATATTGCAAAAGCATAGCTCAGGATTGGTTAGTTACTTGCTAAGGCATACATCCCTTGTAGTTACAGTTTACTTATCTTTCAGCATACCAAGGTACTATCATCATGTGATTTATTGGAGACACTAATCTTCAAGGGCAGCTTGTTCCTATCCTGTAGGCGCACAGCTGGGCTTTGTAGTGTTAAACCTTGATTAACTTCAGTGTGTCATGACCCTTGCTACGGAGCCATTGCTCAGATACATTGTCTACAACTACCTCCAGGTATCAGCCCTTCAGGCTTCAGCTGACTGAGCCACTCCACCTCAGGGACACCGATTGGCATTTTGTCAGAGTTGACCCAGGTGAGCAGGGTACCTGGAAAGAGATCGGGGCAAAGTATGTCATGATGGGAGATTGTAAGTACACTCCCAGGGAGATTGAAGTTGCTCCGGGGACATTCGACTCAGACCCCGAGCACTTCATTGTATGGCTGCACTGCACTCATCCTCCAGTCTTTCTGCCCAAGGGTCAAGTAATAGCTCAAGTGATACCCGTTCCCAGCCTGGAGAAAGACACTACACCGTTAGTGGGGAGGGTAAGGGCTATTACAGCATCATCCAGGCCTTTGCAGAACTGTGTGTTGAGGGCGGGTGACGAGACCCATAACATCAGAGGTCTTTTGGACACAGGCGCAGACGTGACCATAGTCCCGATACGGGATTGGCTGTCACACTGGGCTTTGCAAAACGTGGATAGACACATACAAGGTGTAGGAGGGTTGCAATTAGCTCGTCAATCAAAGAGCGTTGTAGAAATTAAGGGGCCAAATGGGCAATCGGCAACTCTACGCCCATTTGTGATGGATTACAAGGAACCCTTGCTAAGAAGAGACCTGATACCCCAGTAAGGAGTCACAATTGACATACCCAACCCCTCACAAAATTTTCGGGCAGCGGTCGCTGAAGACCGTCCTACCCAAAAGCTCAATTAGAAAACTGACATTCCAGTTTGAGTAGAGCAGTGGCCATTATCAAAACAAAAATTAAAAGCGCTCAATGAGCTAGTAGAAGATCAGCTGAGAAAAGGCAACATTGTGGAGACCACCTCTCCGTGGAATTCCCCAGTGTTTGTCATTCAGAAATCGGATAAGACCAGATGGCGGCTCCTCCACGACCTTCGCCAAATTAATAATATCATCGAAGACATGGGGTCTCTCCAGCCTGGGATGCCTTCCCCAGCAATGCTCCCCCGAAATTAAAATCTGGCAGTGATTGACATCAAGGATTGTTTTTTTCAAATTCCCTTACACCCTGACAATGCTCCCCACTTTGCGTTCTCGGTGCCTACCATCGACCGAGAAGCCCCGAGGAAGAGGTACCATTGGAAAGTTTTGTCGCAGGGCCTTAAGAACAGCCCAGCCATCTGCCAATGGTATGTCTCTTCCTTGCTGTCTCCTGTGCGTGCAGCCGCAAGTGAAGCGATCATCCATCATTACATGGATGACGTTTTAATCTGCGCTCCCAACGACGATCTTCTGTCACACGTGCTTGACCAGACGATTTCTGTGTTAGTTGCTGCAGGGTTCGAGTTTCAGGAGTCCAAGATTCAACAGATGCCACCTTAGAAGTACCTTGGCCTTGAGATTGGCAAGCGGACCATTGTGCCGCAGAAATTAGCTATTAAAACCAAAATTAGGACGCTTGCAGATGCCCATCAACTGTGGGGGGCATTGACATGAGTAAGACCCTGGCTAGGTCTGACAACTCAAGACCTAGACCCGCTTTTCAACTTGTTGAAAGGTAGGGAGGAGCTGAGTTCTCCGAGGGAACTCACCCCAGAGGCACAGAAAGCGCTTGAAAAGGTCCAGGTAAAACTGTCCACCAGACAGGCAAACAGGTACGCACCTGACCTGCCATTCGAGTTCATCATTTTAGGTAAGCTGCCGCATCTTCACGGTGTCATTTTTCAATGGGACAAGGAGGTCACCAAAATACATCGGAAGGACCGAGGCGGGAAGGATCCTCTTCTTATCATAGAGTGGATCTTCCTTAGCCACCAGCGGTCCAAAAAGATGATCATGCCACAAGAACTGGCGGCTGATTTGATTCAGAAAGCCAGAACCCGCCTTAAAGAATTGGCTGGCTGTGACTTTGACTGCATACACATCCCAATTCAGACCAAAACGGGCCCAATTACAAAAGCAATGTTAGAACAACTATTGCAGGAAAATGAGGCTCTGCAAATAGCTCTGGATTCATACACTGGGCAAATTTCAATTCATCGGCCTGCCCACAAAATTTTCAATGAGGATGCTCAATTTACATTGGCTTTAGAGAGTGTTCAGAGCAAAAGGCCTTTAGAAGCACTGACAGTTTTTACGGACGCGTCCAGAAAGTCCCACAAGTCAGTTCTGACTTGGAAGGACCCTCAGACTCAGCAGTGAGAGAAAGATGTTACCAGGGTCGAGGGTTCCCCTCAAGTTGCTGAGTTGGCCGCAGTCGTCTGAGCTTTTGAAAGGTTCTCTGAACCATTCAATTTAATCACTGATTCGGCCTATGTAGCAGGTGTAGTATCCAGAGCAGAGCATGCAGTCCTGCAAGAAGTGTCCAACCCTACCCTCTTTGAACTGCTCTCCAAGCTTGTTAAGCTGATCTCCCACCGAGAGCAACCCTTCTATGTGATGCACACAAGGTCACACACGGATTTGCCAGGGTTCATCGCTGAGAGGAACAAGAGGGCTGATGCTCTCGCTGCCCCTGTGGAGATGGCCCCATTGCCGAATCTCTTCGAGCAGGCAAAAATCAGCCATCAGTTGTTCCATCAGAATGCCCCAGGCCTTGTTCGCCGGTTCCGTCTCACCCAGGAACAGGCAAGGGCGATCGTGGCAACCTGTCCCACGTGCCAGCGGCATGCTCTCCCAACCATCAGCGCTGGGGCTAACCCCAGAGGGTTGAACAGCTGCGAGGTGTGGCAGACAGACGTGACACACGTGCCTCAGTTTGGTAGGCTGAAGTACGTCCACGTCTCGGTGGACACCTTTTCACGCACAGTCTTCGCCTCTGCCCACACAGGGGAGAAATCCGGGGATGCTATCAAGCATCTCCTGCTGGCTTTCTCCTTCTTAGGCATCCCAAAGGTCCTCAAAACAGATAATGGGCCAGCGTACCGTTCCAAGGAATTCCGTGACTTCCTGCAGCAATGGGGTGTAGAACATAAAACTGGCATCCCCCACTCCCCAACTAGTCAAGCCGTAGTAGAGAAGACCCATCGAGACATCAAACGGGTCCTGGACCAGCAACAACCAGTCCTGAAGGTCGAGCCGCCACCCATCCGTCTTTCCAGGGCCTTGTACACCATCAATTTTTTAAACTGCTCTTTTGAAGTTTTGAACCCGCCAATCGTTCGCCACTTTAGTGAGTGTTAGCAGCTAGCCCCGAAGGTGCGTCCGCAAGTCCTCATGCGAGACCCAGAGACTGGCGGAGTCGAGGGCCCACATGACTTGGTCACTTGGGGTCGTAGATATGCTTGCGTGTCCACCCCCAAGGGACTGAAGTGGATTCCCTCGAAATAGGTAAAACCATACCGTCCTGTAGTCTCTGGGGAAAAAAGACCTAAATACTCGCAGGTCTCGGTGGCTGCATGGAGAAGGAAAAGGCACCAGTAGAACTCCTGAGACGAGTTTGTCCTCCCCTTACCCCCTTGCCCTGTTTCTAATTATGTTTTAGTTTCCTATTCTATTTAGTTCCGATCCAGACCCACTCAGAGCGATGGCCCCATTGACAGCAGCCATCCTTTTATCCTTGCTGCTGCTCGCCAGTCTTCAGTCTCCGATGGTGGCATGGGCAGTGCCAACACCCATGCCACAATCCACAAACTTGCCGGAGGCTTCAAGAACAAGCTGTCCTCAGACATCCGACTGGCTGGATGGACTTTTTGAGAACTGGGGGCTATCCGCATAGACTAGATCAATTTTACGTTCAGTTTTAATTGTGTTATTTGTACTTTTCTGTGTTTCAGTTGCTGCTTGTTTTACTTGTTGTTTTGTTAAAAAATTAATTTCACATGCCAGCACACTCCCCCAAGTGAACCAGGTTGAGTGTGCCACAGCTCCCCCGCTTGAAGAAGAGATGGACATTTGCGATGATGAGCCCTTCCCCGAGGAGGGCTTTGAAGAAGACTTTGAACACCAGGACTTTGAGCTGTGGCCACCAACACACGGTCCCTGAGTCCAAAGTGAATGTCACCATTGCGTCTGACCCTGCCATCTTTTATAAAAAGAAAGGGGGAGATGTAGCGGCGCGTTTTATACCTTTTGATTTATTGTTAATATTAATTTGTTCTGTAATGGTTTCTCCCAAGTTCCCCCCTGTATTTCTCCCCATTTGGTTTCCCCTTGTCTTTGTTCTCCACAGCCTGTCACTCTCTGGGAAGCCTCTCCTCTTCTTCTAGAATGTTCAGAGACACTCGGTCTCAGATTAGAGCAGGCTGGGGAACCCCCACCCCTCGTTTCCCATTCGCTGTCTGTGTGACATCCATATTTCCCTTATTGGCTTTCCCTCTTGTGTCCACCCCCTTCTCCCAACCCCATATAAGCTGTGGCCACGCCTCGGGCAGGGACACTCTCGAGAGAGGCTCAGAGAGAAGTGTGGCTCCCCTGCGAAAGGCAGGTGACAATAAAAACCATCTAGCCACAAAGTAGCCTCCTCACTTCCTACCTTCGTCAAGCCTCACCGACATCTCTCGTGCAGCTCTGACCCACCGGGGGGGTGGTAGCCGGTCCGCCTGCTGCCACCAACCGAGTTTGGAAGTATCTCGAGCCAGGGCTAGCTGGGAACAGCTGGAAGCCACTTTCCAGCCGGGCTCGAGGGATATTTTCACAAACTGATGTCCTGGTCTTTAGAAATGCTTGTAAATTTGGGTGGGAGTGCATAAAATCACTTGCTCTCTGCTTGATGTGTGGCTTGTCATTCATCTTTGAAGAGGTATGCTGCTTTTTTGATATCTTGATAACCCCATTAGGTGGATATTGCAGCCTCCAATTAGTAAAATAAGGCTATGTGGGTGACCAAGTAATGGGGTTTTAGTGTTTTTGTCATTGTTGTTGTGAGACACTAATTTTGAAAATTTAAAAAGCTATGGTTATAGTTAACAATAGATGTTGCTGAATTAGCTAAAATTAATAGATAAGCTTTGCTGAAATCAGTTAAAACTAAGAGGATGGTTAAGAGAAACCGGATTTAAGATAAGCTACCCCAGATCTTATAACTCATTGCTTGTCAACTAATCAGTACCCCAGGAACACAAAACAATTGCAAACCTCCTGTTTTCAGAAGCTTAGCCCTGGAAAACAGGAAGCTATAGGTCCTCCCAAAGAAAGGTTGAAAGTTTAGAATGAGGAAGACTAGTTTTACTTCCTCCTTTTGGTAACCACTCCTCACAAAAGGACCACCGACTCATTTCAGGGAACAAACTACGCATACTTAATAGCCTTTTTTCCAATTAGCATACAAAGCGGAGAAGAGGAGGTGACAAGGGTATGAATATGCATTTGTATTTTGTGTATTCAACACTTCTGTGGATAAAAGGCTTTGTGATTACCTGTGGTCTTTGTAGCGAGCATTAGGGAAATATCCCAGTGCTCACATACACTTTCTAATTTAAACTGTTAGAGAGTCTTTTGTCCATCACAGTTGGGTATTGATATTAGATTGATATTCATATTTTAATAAATCAGTTGTTTTGTTTGTTTTGGATTTTTTTTGGGGGTGGGAAGAGTTTTGTGTTTAAAAATAAAAACAAAACAATCCTAGATGTGCTTTTGCAGTGGTAAAATGCTTGGGTCTCTGATATCTGCTTAGTTACCCAGGGCAGAGAGGTCTTTTTCCCAAGGTTTTTGTAGCTATTCCCGCTGCACTAGGCTGTGCTCCCTGACTGAGCACCTGGCTTGAAATAAGAGTTGTAGATGCAGTCTGTTGTCTTTGCAGCAAATTGGAGAGGTAAGAGAGACTAAGAGCAAAGAAAATAAGTATTTGGGATAAAAAAAATGGGGAAGGTGAACTTGAACCCTGGGCCTTATCAGCATCAGGATGGAGGCATGAGGGGCATGGAAAGAAGTTTATCTTTCTCTCACCTGACAGGTTACAGCACAACCTTTACCTCTACCAGAGCGACCTTTTAGCTGCAGAAGCCTCTTGCATCCTCTTTCTCAACTTTTCCAGCTTGTGTTCCCAGGGCTTGATTTGAGCCTGCTTCTCCAGGCCCTTATTCCTCTTGCCCTTTGATTTTGATAAAGAATCATGTTTACCCACCACTTGCACCAGCCTTGACTGTTTGCATTTTTTATTTTGTCTTTATTAAATTTTCAGGAATCTGTTAAGCATTCGCACATCTGCCATGGCATGAAGTGTTATCTTTCTTGATGCTCTGGAAAACAAATTATACAATGGATGTGTAACCAATATTTAATCAAAAAAACCAAAACAATGTGTTCAGTCATGAAGCCCCAGAAAAGATTTTACTGCAGAGTCATTCCTGCGAGGTGTTTTCTGTGAGATTTTTTGGGTTTTTTTTTTAACTTTCACTTAAAGTATAGGTTTCCTGTGTTGACTTGGGTACTCCCAAGGGTCTCTAGGGATCTCTCAAGTCATCCTGGTGCTCCTCAAAAAATATTGCTTGTCTGTGGTCCATTCCAGCACCCCTGACCCTGCCTTTTGCTGTCATGACTTGTGGCTGCCAGTGTGGGGTACAGGGCACTGCACTGAGCTCCCTCCAGGTAGGGTCTGGTCCAGGTGAGGGGCTGGTTGGAAATGGGGAGCTGTGAGCACCAGCATTTCTTGTTTCCTTGCTTCTGAGCTGGTTAGCAGCTTGTGTTGGTGAGCTCTTCTGTCTGCATTAACAAAGATTTTGTGTGCAGGATATAAATATTAAATGAGAGAAGCACAGCGTGACTAATTGTGTAACAGTTGGACTGTTACCTGGACTGGAACAAGATCATATTTTCAGGGCAAATTGAGTGGGTATAATGAGATGGATCATACAGTATTTTTATTAGAAACTTCAGGGAGTATATTTCAAACTGCCAGGGCACTATATAAGCTGAACAATTAAAAATAAATGGCTTTGGAGCTTGGTGTTTTGATAGAAACAGATAATTAGGAGAAGATGCTTTTCTGACAAAAGCATAAGGATTTGGCATTGGCTGGTGAGCAACACTGTCTTGGAAACTTGTAACTTGGCTCCTGTGGGAGTGAAGACAGTGGGCATGGAGCTGGAAGGAGCCCTGTCTCATTTAAAGACTGGACCTTTGCTCTCTTGGACTGATGCTGATAGAGCAAAGGTAGAAAGTGCAAACCTTGATGGCTTAAAATTAAGGAGAATAACAGAATTGTTCTACTTTTTATTACTAATGCTTTGAAGCAAATCTCATAAGCTTGGGAGCTTGAGACCATAATTTTTATGGTGCAATATTGTAAAAGTAATCCAAAAGGCTGTGTCATAGTTGGAAAAAAAACATTTCCTAAGCTTTAAACCCAAATGTGCTCAGTGAAAAAAACCCTGTAAGAACAGCAGTGGCACCATCTGATGGGTTTTGTAATGCCATAGACAAAAGTAATTATACTGCTTAGAAGAGCTTTTGTCCAGATAATGTTAAAAACTTGCAGTGTAGTGTAAATCATAACAGAACAAATCTGGAGACTGCTCTCATTGCTGCCAGGGGAAATTCTCTTAGATTTTGTTTCCTTTCTGCTCAATATATTACAAACCTTTTCCAAGTTGGTAAATAAGTATTACCTGTTGTTTGAAAAATGACTTGGGGTTCATCTCACCAGTAGTGCCTGTGGCAGTGTCCTGGTTTAGGGCAAATTTGGGAGAAAACCCCCGAATAGGGTCCCTCTGGAAAACAAACCCAAACGGCCCCTCCCCTAACTGGTCCAGTAAAGAACTTCCTTGGAGAAAAGTGGAAAAAACTATTTATTTAACAAACAAAGTGCCCACAAGCATAAACAATGAATAATATGAAACAATAAAACCTTTCATTGCTCTGAAGTGAGATGGTAAACTCAGAAAGTCTCTGCCGTGGATTAGCTCAGTTTGCTCAGTCTCTTATCAGTTCCTCCGGTGCTGGAAAAAAATGCAGTCCTGGGCCCCGGGGAGCGCAGGTGTGAGATCTGAGTGTCTCTCTGGGTTTTTCAGTCCAGGACAGGTTTAAACAGTCCCAAGAAAAAGGAAAACAAAAAACCAGTCCAGGAAGCTTCTCTGCCTCAGCTAGCTAAAACTAACTAAAAGCAAAGAGATCTCTCCCTGCTGCTGTCTGTGCCTCCGATGAACACAGTCTGGAGAAGGAATGCGTAGGAGTCAGGCAGTTTTCTCAAAACAAACTCCTCACCCAAAACCAGTCTTAAAGGCACAGAACTCAATATACAGCACAAACAGAACAGACGACTGGGGATACAAGCATCATAAAGTCACCCTAGGACAGGCAGCCAGGCCGTTATTGCAAACAGTTGTTCCTCTCTTGGTGAGCTCTGTTGTGTTTTGGGAACACAGGCTCTTGCGATGGGGCTGAAGTTGTCAGATTCATTTGAGATATTAAAGAAGCATTTCCTCTTTTTAGAGCTCACTCACATGAGGATTCCTCTGGCTTCTTTTCCCACTTCTGAGCAGTGTCACAGCAAGAGTCAGGTCAAAAAATACTTGGTTGAGCTTACAAGCACCCAAACTTTTAGCATTTCCTTGATGAACATTTGAATTCCAGTCCATGAAAGTTGGTAGTTTTTTTGAGGGGCTGAGCAATTTTTGCTTTTAGATGTAAGGGATTTTTAAAGGTTTGGGAACCGTGGGCCTGCAGGAAATGCAGTGATTGCATTAGGAACAGATTAATGAACTGATTAATTTTCCAATGTCCTGCCTGGACACCCATGCTTTTGTCTCAGGGTGAAAATTATTCCTGTGGGCTGAGGGATTCCAGTGCCGAGCTCTCTCCTGATGATTTGTTATTTGTGTCCTGAGAAGTGAAGGGAGAAGTTTTGCCATCAACAGGGAAGTGCCAGAGATCAGGTGGAGCCAAGGCAGGTGAAGTCTGGCCAGACCAGAGGCTCTCTGACCCCTGAAGTTATTGCTGTGCCTTGTGCAGAGAGTTTGGTGTCAGACCCTGTGAGCAGAGACCCTCCAGGGACAGGCCTGGGGAGCAAACTCAGGGACATGAGGAGAGCCATCGAAGCCTAAAAGAGGGACTTCAGCAAAACCACTGAGCTTCAGGAGCTGGGTCACTTGCTGCCCTGGAGCAGTTGCATCATAGATTAGATTCATTGTGGGAGGAGGAGCACATTCATACCTAAAAGACATTTAAAGTGCATTTTGTGGAGATGGTAAGATTTGAAAATGGTCCCATGTGCAGGACAGGAAATCACTGTGTGCCACATTTGCAGCCTGTAGTGCTCCCAAGCAGCAGCATCCTGGGGAAGGTGCAGGAAATCACAAAATGCATCATCATCTGCAGAGGGAAATTCAGCTGACTGCCAGTGATCTGTGTTGACCTCCAGGGAGGTTTCTTCTGCATGGAAATCAGTTAATTTTACAGTTTGGGATAGTGCATGAGGATTCATCACACTGCCACACACTCCTGAAGGAAATGGCCCTGGAGTTTTCTGAGGGCGTAGGGAAATGGTGGTGACACCATGACCTTGTCTAGAATTACTTGCCTCATTTTCTCCCCTCAAAAAACCCTGAGCCTTGCTGTTACTGGCTCTTGGTAGTGGAATAACAAAGGTTGTAGTTCCTCCACTGTGAAGAGAGATCTTGGTGGTCGAGATAAGACTGTGTGTGGGGAGGCAAGTTTTTAAGCAAACAATCCTTTGCAAAAGTGAAAATAGGTCTTGTGAGCTCAGCTCCCTAGAGTAAGTGGGAGCAGCCATGGTGGAAGCTTCCCCACTCAGAGAGAGTTTATGGTTGCAGGATTTATGTGTCTAGATGTCAAGAAACAGGAAAAATCAATGTTGTAGGTACAGTTCTAAGGCCTTCTAATGCTCAGCATGTGCTGAGGGGTGCATGGGTCACACAGTCCTGCACCTCCACCTATCTTTGCTCCCTTCCCAGGTGCCCATGGATGATGAGCTGTTGGTACAGCAGGTTTTGCTGTGCAGCTCCTTCACCTTTGCTGAGCCTTTGCCAAAGAGGACTTGATTGCTGTGCTGTGTGACACCCAGAGAAGGGCAGCTGTCCCTGTTGAAAGCTTGTCTTTACAGCAAAACCAGAGCAGCACATTACTGGAGGAGCAGCATGAAGCCTATGGCACGTCCTGGTGCCTGACTGCCACAGTGGACCCTGCTGTCCCTCCTCCCAGTGGTCACAGTGGTGTGTGGAGGTGGCTCCGCATGGTTCCTGTGGTGCTGGTCTTTGGTGAGCTGGCATGGGAGGCAGAAGGAGGACAGACCTTGTTTCACCTTTCCAAACACCTTCAGCTGCTTGTGAAGCAGCACTTGCTGAGCTTGGAATTGAAGATGCATGTCTGTAGCTGCCCCAGCTCTGCAGCTGCCATCAGCTTTTGGCTCTCTTCTCTCCAGTGGGATGCCATATGGGAATGGCTTGCTGGGGTCACTTGTACCAGCTCCTTGTGGCTCGGGCGATTGCATCACATTCTCTCTTAAATAAATCCATCAAGTGGCAGACTGGGCTGGAGCCTCCTGCAGCCTGGGGCAGCCATTAGGTTAATCCAGAGCTCCTCTGGCCCCACCGCCGACCCCTTTGAAGTTTGCTGCACCTTAGGAGCCAATGCACTTTCTCAGGAAAGCTGGCATTTTTACCAAGCAGCAGACTCTTATCTGGGCTGAGAACACAGCGATTTCCTTATCCTGCCAGTAATCCCCACTCAGGGCACTGTTATGCTCTTTTACAATTTATTTTCTCTAATTGCCGGTTTGCAGCAGCCATGCAGCTCTCCCTGGGCTGTGTTCTGGGGAATTTTTGCACTTTGAAGAGAGCTTAGTCCTTCCCTTCTGGCTGCTGGAATCAGACAGCAATTCCTCTCCAGGTACTTCAGCAAGAGTCCAGCCTGAAAAATAAGTAATAGCCTGTGCTTTTCAACTAGTGACTGATATCTGTGGTCTAGAGTAGGTTCAGCTGTTTCATTCATCCTTTGGGAGTCCTGATAAACTGCCCTTGACTGAGGCAGTCAACAGATGTACAGTACCAGGTCACCAGTGCTTGGTTGGTGATGATGCTCTGGCTCTCATCCTGCAAATGTTCCCTTGGTTTCTCTTTCCTGGACAGGTATCTAAGCCACAAGCAGACAGTTTCTCCAAGAGAAATGCTGTGGGAAACTGTGCCAAAGTATTTTCTAAAGTCCTCATAAACAACATCCCCAGCCTTTCTTTGATCCACCAAGCTGCTCACCTTATCATAGAAGATGAGATTGATCAAGCAGGACTATGAACCCATGTGAGGCTGGGCCTGATGCCCTGGTTGTCTTGTATGTGCCATGTGATGGCACTCAAGATGATCTCACCCTCCCAAGTACTGTCACATTTGCCAGCCTCCAGTCACTTGGGACCTCCCTGGGTAACCAGGACTGATGGTAAATGATGGACAGTGGCCTCGTGAGTTCTTCTGCCTGCTCCCTCAGTACCCTTGGGTGGATCCCATCCAGCCCCATTTGTGTGTATCTAAGTGGTATAGCAGAGCCCTGACCATTTTCTCATGGATTATGGGGACTTTGTTCTACTCCCCATCCCTGTCTTCCAGCTCAGGATGCTGGGTACCTGGAGAAAAACTGGTTTTACTAAAGATTGAGGCCAAGAAGGCATTAATCACATCTGCCTTTTCCTCAGCCTTTGTCACTGTGTTTCTCCCTGCATCCAATAAAAGATGGACATTATCCTGAGCCTTTCTTTTGTTGCTAATGTGTTTAAAGGAACATGTCTTATACTCTGCTGTGTGTGCATCTGTGTGTGTACTCTACAGTGATGGAGACTGAAAAATGTGAGCCCTGCTAGGCCGTGCAGTGTTTTTGCCTGCTGAAGTTGGGGATAAGTCTGATGATTTGCTTTGAATTCACACTGCTTCAGCCAGACCTGCAAAACAGCTGCCTTAAATGACAGCTTTTGAAAATATCCTTGAAATAAAAAATAAAAGAGAGAAAAGATTGAAGTATCCTCCAGCAATGAGTTTCAATAATGCCGTGTTATGAGTGGGGCAGATTTTTACCAGCAGCAAATTCAGGCTGTGGGATTTTATGGGGGATCAGAAGCCTGTGTCATGTCTGTAAGGCAGCATCCCCCCATGTCCCTGTGAGATACCCTCATGGGAGCACAGGGGACTGACCCACAAAGTTTCCTCCCTTTTGAAGTGCTTAGAGCCTGGCTGAGGGTCACTTCAGCTGCTGGCAGCTGGGGATTTGGAATTCCTGCGCTTTCCGAGGAATATTTCAGGATAAGCAACTACCATGGGAGCTGGGTGGGAGAGATTTTGGATGTGTAAGACTTCTTTTTGACAAAGTTTTATTATTTATTGCATCTATTAATGGGGCAGCAGGAGTGTCCATATGCTTTTATAATCCCTGTTGCACTTTCTAATGGATATATGCAAAAGCTCCAAGGCACATAAAATAGACACTCTCAGCCAGTTATTACAATAAAAATTATGTGCATGTCATGACCTTTAAAGCAGTAGGATTGTGTGTGCATGCTCTTCTGATAGGCCACTGTTCTCTATTCCTTTCTGAAGCCCTTCTTGCAGTAGGAGGTTTGCATAGGAGCTTGGAATATTTTTCGAATCAGCGAAGAGTCTTTTGGCTCTGATGATAACTGGCAAAGCACAGAGGAAGAAGAAAACAGAAGAGTGATGACTTTTTCTAAAGGGAACTAACAGAGAACAGGGTAAACGCATGCCCTAGGTTACAATGTAAGATGTGCCCAAAGTATGTATTCTATCCCCATCTTCATGAGCTGTTGGAACCAGGTTGGGCAGTATTTCCCTTATCTTCTATTAATAGGCCCATCAATGCCTTGCTGCATGACTCATAGATAACTCCCTCTGGGAGCTATCTCTGTTTAATGAGCCATCAAGGACCCACTGCATGACTCATAGAATGATATCATCCCATTGTGAGATGCTCCACCCAAGAGGAGGATCCAAGCATTCCCACCTGGATATAATCCGGGGTTTGGGACAGCACAGGCAGCCTTTACCCACTGGACTCCCAGAGGACAAGAGCTACCAGACCTTTCTACAGGACCACTGCTTTGACAAGATCATTTCATCTGGACTGCTACTACCACCCTAACTAACAGGGTGTCAGGTTGTATTCTGACTCTGTCAGTGGTTTTTGTACTATTGCATTTGTTTTATTTTACTTTATTTTACTTCTTTTCTTTTCCTCTTACTAAACTGTATTTCTGACTTGGAGTCTTTCACTGGTTTTGCTTTCAAACCAGTACAAGGCGAATAGTGAGGCACAGCATGAAAATCCTGGCACCGTCTGCACTGCTGTCAAAAAAACCACTGGTCCAAAAAGTTCTTTGTGCTTTTGGAGGCAAAATCTATTTTGGCATTTGTAGAGAGTGGTTTCCCCAGGGAAGAGGAAAACCTTGGCTTAATACCCTGGGAAACCTCTTTCTAAGTATAGTAAGCAAGAGGCTTACTCCCATGTTCCCTCAGTTCAAGTATGCAAATCATTGCTAGAAGGTTCCTAGTTCTTTGTGTTACCATAGGTTGATTTTTGGTGCAGAAATTTTAATATTTCTAATCGTTCTCCCCTATTGGACCCTTCCCTCAGAGCCCGCCTTAACTCCTCCCCACACCTGGATGTATAAATACCCCTGTCTGACCCTGGACCTTGCCTTTTGCCCCTTGTTACTGCCTTTTTCCAGTTCACTCCAGATGTAGTGTACGCCTTCTTGTTTGTTATTTTTGCATTATTAAAATTCCATTTCTGGACAACTGGATCAAGGCTGCCTCTCTCTGTCAAGTCCCCATCGGGGCAGAGTCCTGAGGAAACTCAAAGGGGTCCGATTGTCCAGGCTCGGGCCCCTGGAAGCTTTACCTGGTGCCTGAACAGGGACTCCTGGTATCCAGGGGACCTTTCACACTAGGCCATATCCTTTGGGAGCTGAGCGTAGGCCACTGCCCTTCTCATTGGATTGCCAGCACTGGGTCAGAGAAAGGATTCTTCGATGGCTAAGGAGCCAGAAGGAGGCTACCATAGCAGTGACCTTTGGAGGAAGGTAGGAGAAGGGCAACATCTGCCGCATTTACTACCCCCCCTTTTTCAAAAATTTGCTTAAAAATGGGAGCACGGATGTCTGTAGCTGTGAGGCACTTACAAGGATTTTAAGTTAAAATTGGCTAACCAGGGGAAGAAATTTGAGAAAAAAAGAACTCTGAGAATTAATTTTGTGGGTCTATAAAAATTCTCTGGACATTACTGAGCCCAAGGTGAAGTCAACTAAATTTTGGGACTCGGTAGGAAAAAGACTGTATAATTCGGCTACTAATTGGAATCGCTCCACCCAGAAGCTATTACTGGTATTTCAAAAAGTATGCAGCATGATACAATTAGGAGAGATGGAAAGAAATTTGTTCAGGGAGGAGAAAAACCCTAGTGACCTGAACAAACCCGGGAATGGGGAATGCCAACCCCACTGTCCTGGTTTAGGGCAAATTTGGGAGGAAACCTCCGAATGGGGTCCCTCTGGGAAGCAAACCCAAATGGCCCCTTCCCCAATTGGTCCAGGAAAAAATCTCCTTCGAGAAAAGTGGAAAAAACCTGTTTATTCAACAAGTAAAGTGCCCACAAGCATAAAAAAAATGAATAATATGAAACAATAAAACCTCTCACCGTTCTGAAGAAAGATGGCAAAATTGAGAAAGTCCTTGCTGCAAGTGTAGTTCGGCTCGCTCAGTCTCTTTTCAGTCCCTCCATCGCTGGAAAATGCCGTCCTGCACCCCAGTGGGCCGCAGGTGTGAGCTCCTGGTGCTCTTATTGGTTTTCAGTCCAGAGCAGGTTTAAACAGTCCCAAGAAAAAAAGAAAAAAAAACAGTCCAGGGAACTTCTCTGCCCTAGCTGGCTAAAAACTAACTAAAAGAAAAGGAGATCTCTGTCCTGCTGTCTGTCTGTGCTGCAGATGACACAGTTCAGGAGTGGAATGCAGAGGAGTGAGTGCAGTTTCTGCAAACAAACTGCGTGCTTCATCTTTCTCCCCCTTCGCTCTTGGAACCAGTCTTAAAGGTACAGAACACAGTATCCAACATAAACAGAACAGACGATTGGGGATACAAGCATCATAAAGTCACCCTAGGACACCCACCTTCTCCTTAAAAGTTTTTCCACCATCCATTCCGGAAGACAGACACGGGGCTGAGATGGCAAATGCCTGGGCCCGTAGCTGGCCTGAGGAGAAATGCAGCTTAGCTGGTGACCCCACCACCCTGTGTCCGTGGGCACCAGACCCTCCACCTGGGATCCCCAATGGCAATGCGCAAGCCATTTTGGACACCTCCCGCTCTGTCCCACCAGTTTCCTCATGTTCTCCTCAGCCCTCCAACTTCACTAACATCACGCGATCCCATTCTATATTATTGCCGATGGCCGTAATTGGTCCAACTGCCATTTTGAGAATGTTGGCCATTTTGAAGAGCCCCCTAACAACTCCGGTCGATGCCCCTGTCTGTCGTGATTCTCCACTTTCAGCCCTGCCCATGACCCCACCTACACTCTCTAGCAGCACGCCCACAACCCAGAGGAGCCTTCATTTCCTGTCCCTACTGGAACCAACCCCAAGCGCCATACTCCCTGGGAGGAGGCCGAAACTACATCTGCGGTAGTTCTGGAAGGGCCCACCTCCAAGATGGCGGTGCCTGGGTCACCATGACCCTGTCTAGAACTCAGAGATCTAGAACCCGGAGTAAAAAAACCCCAAAAATACAAAAATGTGTTCCTAGCTGAAGGCTACTCCTCCTTGTCTGACTTATCCTCCTCCTCATCATCATCGGAAGAGGATCTCCACTTGTCGGAGCCTAATAAAGCTGTGTTGGAGCATGGAAAAAACTCGCTGTACTTTTCCAACGACATGCAATATGTAGTGACTATGCTGCTGTCTCCCACAGAATGCCCCTTGTGAAAGGGGAGATGGGAAAGACCATTAAATCAGCAAAACTGTTTAACGCTTATAATGATATCTCCACCTCTTGGGGTTTGGGCACTCCACAATATTTGGAACCTGTTTTTTCACTCTTTACCTTCTCTCCCTGTCCCTGATCCCACGTCTGGTTCCACCTTTTCCCCTGAATGCTGCATCTCTAGGGGTTGTAACTGTTCTATCATGGATCACGCCCCTCCTGGGGAAGACAGAACCAGAAGCCCTGATCCAGAAACTGCCGTTTTGTTTACTCCCCTCAAAACGGCAGTGCCCATACCCTCCCTACTGGAGCCTCAGACAACTTGCTGCAGTTGTTCAGCACACAACATCAATGCTTCTACCCCCTCTTCTGAGAGAGACTTTCAGGTTGTTGCTTCCACTGGCACAATGCAGTCCTTCTTAGACCAAGCTGATCCAAATCCTACTCCAGTAAACAGTTTAACATCTGTGTCCCAATTTCAAGAATCAGCTTTAAATACAGCCCTTGCCACTTGGACTTCCCCGAGAAAACTCACACCCAATCAAGACATGCCTGCACCTGTATCTAAAGCTGCCAAGTGCTACTGGTGGAGAAGGAAAAACCATTGTCATTGTTACCAAGCCTGCTCAAAACAACAAACTGATATAACTGTGCAAGTTCTCTGTGTAAAACCTAACCCTTCCTGGTACCCCCCCCAGTGAATATATTTTCAGTCGTATTTAGACTACTTTGAGTTTAAATGAATCCTATATTATGTTAAAAACATGTTTGTTTAATTATGTTATTTTAAGCCTGAGTTTTATTAAATTAGAAAACTAAATTTTTTATAGATATTAACCTTAGCTCTAGTTTTATACAGTATTTTACTTTAATAGGATCAATTTTAACTTAACAGTGTTAATTTCAAGTTCTCATCAGATAATCTTTACCTTCCAATAAGTTTCAGAGTGCATTTCTTAATTTTGTTATAACTAAAATTTTCTCAAGATATTATTATTAACTTCATTTGATAGTGTTAATTTAAGTCTTATAAGTTAAGTGCCTTCTTCTTATTATGTCTCTATTCAAAAATGCTCATAATTGATGATAACTAAAGTTTTATTCAGTATCAATATCATTATTTTGGCTTGTTAATTTAATTTTTGTAAATTATTAACATCTCTTCATTTTTGTTACATTTCAATTGTGTTGTTATATGTATATGTAAATAGTTCTCAGTTAAAGTTATAAAAAAATAATGTGACACAAATAACCCTAACTCCCACTATTTATTCTAATTAATTTAAAGAATAAATTTCCCATAATACACTCTTTAGAGCCTGTTTATTGCCCTGTCTGCAAGGGGCCCAGCAGAAGGACAATATCCACGGTTCTTGTAATAAAGAGTAATTTCTAAGAGTTTTACTACACTATAATTATTTCTCATCCCATAAATAATTAAGTAATATATAAGGGAGGGGAGAGTGGTAGGGAGTATGAAAATAGATAAAGGTAGAATAAGTCTAGTTTGATTTTTCATTAGATTAAAAGGTTTTTTACAAATTTGTGTTTTTAACAATGTGTCTTTCTTTTATGCCTCATATGTTAAACTACAATTTTTGTTAGTGAGAAAAGAAATAAATTTTAATAAGAACAAAAATGCAAGTGAAAAAAATTGTGCAAGCTATTTGATGGTAAGACAAGGAATGAAAAGAAGAGATAGTGAGAGAATAAAGAAGAAAATGAGTGATTTACTAAGAATAAAAGGTATTGGGTTGAGAGCAAAGACATGAAAGAAAAGGTTTCAATTAAGTGTTATATTAATCGTTACATTAAACTTTCTTACTTATACCTTTTACCCCTTACATATGTCAAAATTCCTTGTATGTGTCCCGTTTACATTTACCCATATAACATCTCATGTGAGTCTTGAAATAATCTAATCTGTAATGTGAGTTCTATATTACAGAGAAAAAGCAGCCAGTGCCTGAACCCCAGACGAAGGAACTCAAAAATGACTCCTCAGATCATCAACCCCCTCAACCAGATCCTTAAAAGACTCATCATTACCACCTTAGTTGGTTTTATATCTCTTGTTAAAACTTGGGAGATTCCACAGCCTAAACAAAATGTATGGATAGCATTAGCTAAAGCTGTTAAACAAGACATGAGCCCATCAGTAGCCACTCCAAATAATCCTTTTTCCACCTGTTTAGTAGGGTTACTAGTAGACAAGTGGCCATTAACTGAAGATGCCACATGCTTAATGCATCCCCACAGTAAGTGGGTTCACAACCCAACAAACAATTGGGATTACTGGGCCGGGAAACTTCTACATGCACCACTTGAACCCCAAGAATTGGAGATATTTGGGTCAGTAAAAATGGATTTCTGTGTGAAATTTTACTACATTGATAAAGAAAGGGTAGTTTGAGAACATGTTTTAGATGTACAAAAATTAAGAGATGAACCGAATTCCTTTATGGATGTTTCTCCTTGTCAAACCATTTATAAAAATGAAAGTCTATAGTGCAATTTCACCTCATGCATACTCTCTTGGTCCAGTAACTTCCCCCTCCAATTACCGTCAGGAACCTTTCTTATTTATGGGGACAGAGCATGGCCCGCCATTCCCTCAAAAATCAAGGGTGGACCATGCAATCTGGGAAGACTTACCTTACTAACACCCAATGTCTTGATATTGATTGATTATAAAAAACATCAATTGGCTCAAAAAAACCTATTTGCCCATCAATTTGAAGAAGATTGTAAAGACTAAATCAATTTTTGGAGTAAAGGAAAAAGTTTTCATATCATCATTATTTCTATGGGGAGGTATTGCCCAAAGTTTTAAAATGTTAGATAGACTTGGGTGTTGGTTAAATAAACAATCAAATGCAACTTCCCTTGCATTAAGCAGTCTATTAACTGATGTTGATTCTATTAGACATGCCACACTTCAGAACAGAGCAGCAATAGATTTTCTATTGCTAGCCCAGGGGCATGGCTGTGAAGATTTTGAAGGCATGTGCTGCTTTAACCTCTCCGACCATAGTGAATCTATTCATTGTAGCATCTAGATGTTAAAAGAGGGAGTCACCAAACTTCAAGAGGAAGATGATAAAGACTGGTTCAATGAATTTTTTAGGGGCTGGAACTTCTCCTCATATGTACTCTCCATAGCTAAAACTGGACTGTTAATGTTCTTAGTAGTTATAATAATTGTTTCATCTTGCATGTTTAAAGTCATGTACAAAACCTTAGAAAATCAAGAGGAGGGAGATGTAGAGAGTGGTTTCCCCAGGGAAGAGGAAAACCTTGGCTTAATACCCTGGGAAACCTCTTTCTAAGTATAGTAAGCAAGAGGCTTACTCCCATGTTCCCTCAGTTCAAGTATGCAAATCATTGCTAGAAGGTTCCTAGTTCTTTGTGTTACCATAGGTTGATTTTTGGTGCAGAAATTTTAATATTTCTAATCGTTCTCCCCTATTGGACCCTTCCCTCAGAGCCCGCCTTAACTCCTCCCCACACCTGGATGTATAAATACCCCTGTCTGACCCTGGACCTTGCCTTTTGCCCCTTGTTACTGCCTTTTTCCAGTTCACTCCAGATGTAGTGTACGCCTTCTTGTTTGTTATTTTTGCATTATTAAAATTCCATTTCTGGACAACTGGATCAAGGCTGCCTCTCTCTGTCAAGTCCCCATCGGGGCAGGGTCCCGAGGAAACTCAAAGGGGTCCGATTGTCCGGGCTCAGACCCCCAGAAGTTTCAGGCATTCTTGAGAATAAAGAGGAGGGGAAAAAAGTTTTGTAATCCATGTGTCCTCTTTAAAGAGACTTTTTTGTTGTTGTTGTTTTACAACTTTTATTAATAGTGCAACCAGCATTTCATATAGTGCAATAGTGCAACTGCTCTGCTTGCAGAGCCCAGTCTGTGTCACACTTGCTGTTGTCTTGCCTGGAGAGCTTTACCATCCTCTATCTGGGGGTGAGGAGTGGGATGCCAGCTGTTGTGGTGAGTGAGGCAGGGAGAGAGGGGCCCTGTGTCCTTGCACCGCTGCATTCCTCTGTCTGTGCTGTGAGGAAGGAAGGATTGCTGTCGCCTGGGAACACAGATGGTTGTTCTTGGCTTGCCAGGACAGTCCTGGTGTGAGTGTCTGGAGCTGTGGACAAAATGTTTCAGTAGCATGCCTGGGAGGTGTTCAGGCACCAGATGGGATGGACACACTGCAGAAGTATATCAGTAATTTCTGATTAGCTCTGATCACTGCTTACACCACAGCTTTCTGCATGCTGGGGTGGGGTGCAGCAACAGTACCCTGTTCTTCCAGGCATCCCTGAATAGGGTGCACCCAGGAAGAAAGAGATGGAAGTCCTGGAGATGTGATGGTCTTAAAAGCTCTTGAGTAATTCAAGAGGTTATGCAGGCTGAGCAGCAAGGCCCAACATTGCTTGTGACAGTGTTGATACTGAACTCCTGTGGAGATGTGTCAGGCCATGTTCAGCTGCATTCCAGCCTTAACAAATGGGGGGAATAACTCTTATGGCTTTAAAAATTAAACATTCCCTTTAATCATTGAACATGAATAATTTTCATGCAAATTTAGCCAGGATGTGTGTTTCCTGAGTGACAGAGTTGAGAGCAGTTACATCGTGGGGTGTCAGTGACCTGTGAACTGAAAGGCTGTTCATTAATTTTAGCATTTTATGACTAGTACCCTGGAAGGTGCGACATGGGCTGGTAGAGCAAACTGGCCAAAGAAAAAGACTTTAGTTTGCACTGATGGCCTCCCCTTCTAATGCTTTAAGGTGCAAACTGGTGTGTGTGTGTGTAGGTACATTGTCCTTATATAGTGGGGTATGGATATTTTGGAAGCCTCCTGATGAGGGCTATCATTAAAGGAATAACTGTGCAGTGACTGTGGGGGCTTCCCTGCTCACCTTGTGGAGGAGATGTAGGCTGAAAGTCCTAAAGTCTTTGAAGGTAGAGATGGGAAAATACACTGTGATTTTTCCTAGCAAAATGACAGTCTCTGTCTAAAACTTGAATTTCATTGGACAGTGTGGGACAACCTGATATATATGAGAGTGTTCCTGGCTGGGCACCCACAGGTGGACATGGCACCACTGGCTCTCAGCATCACTTTGGACAACAGAGCAGCTCACAGCCAGGGCAAATTAAACATTGGATCTGCAGCTGAAGTGAGCCTGGTGCATCTGCAGTAGTTTGGGGGCTTTCCCAGTGGCTTTGAGGACACTTGGTGCAGGGTACCTGCTGGGGGTCAAGTCAGAATATTGTCTGTGATCAAACTCCTGTAAGTATTTTCATTTTTATAATGGTATGTCAGCATTTACTGTTTCCTGATTTTAAACACTGTACAGTTTGTCAAACATTTATCTCTGTCTTAAGTCTGGAGATAAAATTCTTGTTAATTTCAAATCAATATGAAAGGAGGGAGAGAGAAATTGCAGTCTAGCCCTTGAATCAATATTTTCGTTAAAAGCTGAAATGTTAACTAGATCATAGGATTTTGTTGCCATTTTGAAATGTAGCTTCTGTTTAAAGAATTTATGCATTTCCCCTGGAAACTGCTGATGCTGGTGTTTTGCAGCAGGCATGGCTGCCAGCAGGTGTTTGACTCAAGGCAGGCTGGATGGGGTCAGCCCTGGCAGCAGTGCTGTGGTAGACCATTATCCTCCCTGTTTCTGAGCTCACCATCTCTTAATAACATGTTGTTGTTGTTGTTCTTTTTTGCAGAAGCCTTTGAAATTGTAGTGCGGCACACAAGAAACTTCACCAACAGCATGTTTAGGACCTACTACCAGAGCATGGGGCCCAGGGCTCTTAAATTTGTTGGAAAACTTTTTACTGATATTTCGCTGTACATATTGGGCTCTGACATCAGTGTCAATGACATGATAAATGAATTTTTTGACAGTTTTTTCCCTTTGGTTTACTCTCACTTGATTAATCCTGGCTTCCCTAATCCCTCTGTGGAAATGACTGAATGTCTGCGGGCAGCCAGGAGAGACCTCAAATCTTTGGGAACTACCCAAAGACGATGATGACACAGGTGTCCAAGTCCCTGCAGGCCACACGAGTCTTTCTGCAGGTGCTGAACCTGGGGATTGAGGTGATAAACGCTACTGACCACCTGAAATTCAGCAAGGACTATGGGCAGGCACTGCTGAAGATGCGGTACTGCTCCCACTGCCAGGGGCTGGTCCTGGCCAAGCCCTATGCCGGCAACTGCAGGATGGTGATGCAGGGATGCCTGGTGGGCATCCTGGAGATCCATAACTTCTGGAAGGAGTACATTGGGTCTCTGGAGGGGCTGACCAGAGGCATGCATGGCATCTATGACATGGAGCACGTCCTCCTGAGCCTGTTCTCCATGGTGCGTGATGCCGTCATCCACGTGCAGAAGAATGAAGGGAAGCTCTCGACAGCTGTGAGTAGTTCTCTGCAGTTCCCCAGGCTCTCTGCCATGGCTTGTACACAAACTCTGTGTGTTGAAACCAAGCTGTCCCTTTCCTTCTGTTAACAAAACCCAAATGCTCCAATTACCAACCCCTTCCTATCCCCTCTTATCCTACAAAAAATTTTTGGTAGCATTTGAAACTGGTGTTTGCAGGGCTTGGGTTTCTATTAAGGGTTTTGCCTCTTTTCAGGTTTGTCAGAGCAGAAGGGTCTGGACTCACCCTGGGGTATGAGGTTGGGAGCTGAGATGTTCCAGCATCTTCAGTTTTCCCTGAGTGCTGTGCTTGCCCTGGGTAGCTCTGAAAGGCTGGTCCTGCTCTCCAGGTGCCTCCTGCCTCCTTTAACATCACAAAAATGTACCTCCGAATAGATGTCAAGAAGGGGCATGTGCTGTAGCATCCCTATTTACCAAAGAAGAGCTGATTCTCCATCTTTTAGTAACTCATTCCGGTTTTGGGCTGCATTTAATGAGATTATTTCTTATTTTTACTTGACTCTTTAAAAACACATTGTGTGAATTTCTGAGCCTCCTGAGAAACTGAGGCTGTCTTGTTCTGAAAATCCTGCTACTCTGTTTGAACACCAAGGACAAATGTACTGTGATACTTTGATGCTTGTTCTGCAGAGGAGATTTTTCTTGAGACACAATTGAGCTGCTCCATGTAGGTAGGGAAGAATTGGGGATGGGGCAAAGGTGCGGGAGTGTTGTAATAGTTTTCTTAAAGCCAACAATGATTAAAATCTGACATTGTTTCCCTGTTAGCTGCTTGTTCCTGCCATTCTTGACTCCTGTTTACAAAAGAACTGTGTTTATGTAGGTCACTGTACTACTTGCACTGTAACTCTTATCTTTTTTAGGGGGGACCATGGAAATGTATCAGCTTATGGACTTTGAGCTGTGTGGCACTAAGCCAGCAGCACTTTGTGCTGTTCTCTGTGCTGGCTTTGCTCAGCCACTACACTTGTGCAGGCTGTGAAATAACATGGTGGCACTCGGGTGGTTTCCCACCCCAGGTAGTTTGACTCACATGGAGCAAACTTTCTCCACTGCTTAGAAAGGGTTTAGGGACCAAATGACTCTGAGTTGAATTGCTCTTGTGTTGCAGTGACCAGGAGGAGTCTGTGGCTGGGCTGGGTGTTGGTCACCTGGGCAGATGGGCCCAGGCAGGACTTGTGGGCAGCATGTTAAGCTCCAGGGTACAGTTCAGGACATTGGCTTTTAACCTGCCTGAGTCCTTTTCTGCAGAAAATCACTGTTTTACAGCAGCCTGTCACACACTACTTGTGCAGGGAGGTTCCAGCTGATGGTCAGGAGCAGCAGCTCTGCTGCCACAGAGCCAAGGGAAGTTGTTCTCACATCAGACAGAACCATCAGTCAACCCTCTCTGGAACAGCAAAGGAGCAGAGATGTAACTGTAGGTTTACCTTGAGTTCAGGTGAAATGGAGAATTCATGTTACAGTTGATAACGAGAGAAAACCCAGCTCAACTCTTAGCCCAGTTGGAATTTCCAGGGCAGTAAGAAACAAAACTTACTTCTATATGTAGAGTGAGCCTGTTTAATCTCAAAAGAATTGTTGATATATTCAACTGTGAGCAAAAGCACCCAACATGTTTTGCATCAGTGAACCCACCATGCTTGTAGGTGCTAAAGCAGAGCAGAAGAATTGTGCATGTGGGTCGTGTATGAGGTTTTGTGAGCACAGACCTGGGCATTGCTGTAGAGTCCTGAAAGGGTCAGTGTTTTTTCTACCATATCTTTTTTTTATTGGCACAACAACTGTGGGAGCAACGGGTCAGTCGTGATGGACGGAGACGAGAGATCTCTAGAGTCAAGCCTAGTTTTGGAGCATGTAGTTTATTGCATAGGGTGTGGGTGAAAGTACCCTGCTTCGAGCTGCCAGCCGCAGGTCTGAGAGAGTGAGAAGAGAGTGAAGAAGAGAAGGAGCAAGAGAGGAGGAAGAAGAGAGAGAGAGAGAGAGAAGTTCTCGTTACAATACATTAAATCTTCTTCTATATTGAATATTCTAATCTACACCAACCAATCTAGTACAAGATACAAATCCTATAGCATTTACATACAGCCTACAAGAATCACTACATTACCATACAGTGTTATATTTTAAACCCTAAAAACTACTCTTTGGACCCTTCCTGCTGAGCTAGCAGGGTCTGTTTTGACCCTTAGACTTTCGGTAAGGAGAAGGGCATTGTTTCATCAAGGGGGGATTTACTTTCAGCTGACCATACCATTGTTTTCTAGTTGTTCAGTAGCTAAAGCTTGGCATCTTAGACATTGAAATTTGCCTTCACCTCTATTTCACTTATATGTTTCATACAGAGGCTGCTGCTTGCTGCGGGAGTTTTTCACTGGCACCACCCGGGTCTGATCCTGAGGAAAGCTACCATCATTCTGCTCGTGTGCCCAGGAAAACTCCTGAGCTCTCCTTTTCCTGCCCTGCTGGAGCTGGCCCGGCCCTGTCCCGCCACCGCTGCTTCCTCGGCGCTGCTTTGAGGCTGTTCGGCACCGCAGCCCCGCACTGCCCTCCCTGCCGGACATCCCTGCCCTTCCAGTGACCACCGACAGAGCTCTGGATTTTATCCGATCCACCAGCCCAGGATCCCTCACCATTCCAGCTTAGTACTTTTTTTTCAGAGTCCCAAGAGACCAGACTGCCCCGGGTTTTGTGAAACCAAGCCCCGTCAAGGTCCCTGGTTCTGTTCGCTATTAATGCTGTAGTTGTTGTTGTTTGTTTTGCCTTGTTATACCTATTAGTAAAGAACTGTTATTCCTATCCCCATATCTCTGCCTGAAAGCCGTTTTAATTTTTTTCTAAATTATAATAATTTGGGGGGAGGGGGTTTGAATTATCCATTCCAAGAGAGGCCCTGCCCCTCTTTAGCAGATACCCGTCTTCTTTCAAAACCAAGACATACACTCACCCTGGCTTCTCATATTTACCTCTTTTTATTATTGACCTTGGCCACCACTGCTTCTGTAGGCAAAGTACAGTTCACCTGCATGGTATTAAGAATAATGACAGGTTATTTAATTGTCATTAAAATCCTCTGGAATTATGGAAAATTTATCTTCCATGCCCATAGTGATTAAACCATGAATAACAACACTACTGCACTTGCCTGTCCTTTGGGCTTCTTTTGTTTTTCACAGCATTGGAGGCATTTCTGCAGCAGTGGTTTTGCCTCCTGGTATTCAGATTCTCAGGCGTGTTACCTGACTGAGCATCTTTTCTCCATGTGGTTGTTCCTTTTTCCCCCTTGCCACCCACCCCTAGACTCGGTGTGGGCATTCATACACAGACCTGGACCCATTTGTAGCTTGGAGCACACCTGTCTACAAAAGGGCACATGAACTTGAGCTCCAGAGGTGTTGCGGAGCCTCCAGGTAGGTTTCTGAGGAGCTCTACAGTCCCCAAGAGGAGGAAGTCATACAGCTGTAAATCTGCTTTTGGAAACTGTGCCTCCAGGCATGCATTTAAAGAGGAGCCTGTGTGTTGTTCCTGGTCTGTACACAGCAGTGCAGAAGAGTGAATTCAGTAATGTGGCAGTAAACAGTTGCCATCCCAAGCCTTGCTTTAGTAGCTAATTTGTCAGCCATGGTGTGTGTTAGGGTTTTATTATTTCTACAATTTGTCTACTTAAAAAATTCACCCCTAAAACCTGCTATTAAAATACTTTATCAAGGAGGCTGACTCTCAGGGGACACTGGGGAAAAAAATTGCTGTCTAGGCCTATATCTATAGTAATTTTCTAATCTCCTACCTTTTCCCTGGTTGAAAATCTGCCTGGTATGTCCACCTCTTGTAGATATTTTAATCATGAGTGTAGGGAAGAATGATTTTAGTCTGTTTGTGCTTTTTACCACAAACCAAGACAACTGGGAGAGATGCAGTACAAATAAGCTTAATAAAATATTCAACCCCAGCACCTCCAAAAGTTAATGCTTTCTCTTTTATTGGAATTACAAGGGAGACAGACAGGGGGTCTCATATAGGTAAAAGTTGATCTCCTCTGAGGTTAGAATCATAGAATGGTTTAGGTTGTAAGGGTCCTTAAAGATCATCTGGTCCTGACCCCTCTGCCATGGGCAGGGACACCTTTCACTGTCCCAGGTTGCTTCAAGCCCCATCCACCTTGGTCTTGAACATTGCCAAGGATGAGGCAGCCACAGCTTCTCTGGGCAACCTGTGCCAGGGCTTCACCACCCTCACAGTCAAGAATTTCTTCCTAATATCTAACCTAAACCTCTGTCAGCTGAAAGCCATTCCTCATTGTCCTATCACTCCATACCCTTGTAGTGAGTTGCACTCCAGCTCTCTTGGAGCCCCATTAGGCACTGGAAGGTGCAGTAAGGTCTCCTGGCAGCTTTCTCTTCTCCAGGCTGAACAACCCTAACTCTCAGCCTGTCTCCATAGCAGAGATGCTCCAGACCTCTGATCAACTTTGTCACCCTCACTCCAACAGGTCCTTCTTATCTTGGAGGGCCTTGGAGCTGGACGAAATACTCCAGGTGGGGTCTCACTAGAGTGGAGTAGAGGGACAGAATCCCCTCCCTCAACCTGCTGCCTACACCATTTTTGATGCCACCCAGCTGCCCAGCCCCTGCTGCTCCCCTTGCAGTCGTTGATGCAGCTCTACCTGCAGAGCATTGCCTAGAAAGGAAAGAGCAGGGAGCTCAGCAAAGTTTTGGGGTTTTTTTCATTCAGAACTGATGACTGAGTTTCTAGAAAATCCTAGTAAGTTGCAAAATTAACCGGAGCTTTGTTCAACCACTTGCACATGTCAGGAGGGAAGCAGAAAGGTGCCAGTGCTATATGGGAACAGCATGCAATTCCCATTGTGCTTGTCCTGTGAGCAGATCCCTGCTGCTTTACTTTCCTGCAAACACCTTTAAAAGACTGTTTAGGTCTGGGTTAACTAGGTTATACAGCTGTGCTGTTGGGATGCTGTGGAGGTGATGCCATTGAGCAGGCTGGATTTGATGTTATCCCGAAGCTGAAGTGCTCACCTCACCTGGGTCAGGGAGAGTGCTTGGTGTGAACCCAGCTCTGATGGCCTTGGGAAGCCTCAGAGTCAGGAAAACTGGACCCTTGCCTCCCTAGATTTTTAGGGAATCCTGGCAGGGAGTTCATGAGCATGTTGTAAAGATAACCAGGTACTTTGGTTGATTGTAGCACTGCAGAAACATTGCTGCAGTGTGTGTTCAAAATAGCAGTTCCAGCAGACACACAGGGTTGAAAATCAAGAATATGTGAATAAAGGGACTTTTGGCACCCAGGAATGAAAATATCACCCGTTGCCATACACAGTGATTTAGTACATTTGCCAGCACAGTGATGCCAGGCTGGTTTTCCCCGAGTACTGCCCAGGAGCTGCTTTTGGGGCCATCTCACCTGGTGACTTGCTGGAAGCTGTTTTGCTCAGCAGGTTGCACTGGCATGGAGCTCCAGTGAGTTTTCCTATCTGCTAATAGATTTTTCTGTCTGTACTAGAGCTGGCAAGAGATTTATGGGGAAAGCTTTGAAATTACAGTGCTGTTTGCAAAGTCCTTCCCTCTGAGATGCCGAGATCAATTTCTTTGTGCTTTTAATGTGGGTTGCTTTTTGTTGGCATTACCCCTGGGAGAGTCAGCTGAATGTACAGCCTCTGTATTTTCAAGTTCTTTATTTGCAAAGTTTAATCCTCAGACTACTCTCTAATACTCACTGGTAGCTAGCTCCATTTTTCACTTAAAGCTAGAAATACAGGTGAAGTTTTGGTTTTCAGTGATCTCAGACCCCCTCAGAACTATCCCAAGGTGTGTGTACGTTGTATTTTTTTATCTATTTTGTGATAGGCAGTGTAAGGTGCTTGATAAGCATGTTAAAGCAAGCATCTGTTCCCCCTGCAGGATGAAAATAAACTTTATTATGAGGACAGTATCAGCAGCATTCCCATTCCTGTGAAAAGACCTTGGGAGTACTATGATTAGCTGTCTGAAGAGGTTTCAGGTAGTAAAGATTTTCTGATACTTGGGGAAGCATATGGCAAAGCACTGAATTTCAAGGTGTTGATTTTGAGCTAGAAATCCCCAAGTTGGTGGCTTGGCTGGTGCCGAAAGAATAAGGGCAAAAGTTATTCATGCCTGCACTTTTGTAACCCAGTATCAACAATTTTGATCCAGCTATTTTGGCACACTGCTGCAGGACTTTAATCTCTGGTTTAGTATTCAAATATGCAGTAGCAAATTAGGGGCCTGCATCTCATTCTTGGAAGGGACTTTGGCATGAATGCTCTTGACCATCACTTGTCTCTCTAGGGGACTGAGACTCAGAGGTTATTCTCAGCCTAGTGAAAGCTTTACCTCTTGTCTGGCCTGAGGAGGGAGACCATTGGTGTCACAATTAATTAATTAATTAATTAATTCACTGCTAGCAAGAATTTTGCCTGTGAGGATGCAGGGTAGCACATCTTTGGTCAGGGTTGTCCTTTTCCAGTGTGGGCAAAGTGGCACACTGGTGTGCCCTCCTGCTTGCCCTGGTGGCATGGCAAGGCTTTGAATCAATTTGTCACTGAATTGGGTCTGGATGATGCAGACTGAGTGTGTGAGGCTCTGCAGAGCTGCTGGGTAGAGGCAGTGGCCAGTGATGCTCAAACTTGTCACTGCAAAGCCAGAGGAGGTGGCACTGAATATCAGCAGAGGTTTAATTTAAAAATAGTATTTGATTTTGCTTCTATTTGTAAACTTTTATATTATACTCTTCTTTTTTGTTCTCCCTTTGTCCTTTTAACTGGACGTGTTCTGGCCTCTGAGATGTGCCACTTCAAGGGAATTTGCAGTGAGGCTTTTTTTTTAAATAAAAAGTAGAAGGTAGTTGCTGACAGTGCCCCTTCCTCCCTGCATTCACACACGGCAGCATGTGGAGCATCCTTTGACAGTGTGTTTGATGTCCAACCCAACTTTGCACTGAAGATCATGTGAATCTGTATGTTGACTTCAGTCTTGAGACAGATCACTCGGCTGGTGGCAACTTCATCCTCACTACTCTGCAGCTTAAAAAGAGCTTTTTAAGGCTGCTGCATTTTATGGGTGGGAATATCTTAGAGCACCCATTGAGCCTGGCTTGATCTCCCTTCAGATCACGTTGGCTGCATTGCAAGTGAGATGCACACAGCTTTGTGTGTGATGGGATGTCTTGCATCTTTTCCAAGCTGAAGTCAGAACAAGCCTAAACTCATGCAGATTAATTACTGGTTTTGTGTAGCTGTCTGCATGTACTGTGGCTTGGCGTGTTTCTTGTTTTAGTGGAGGAGCTAATTTGTTGTTTTGCAACTGGCTCTCGAGTGTTTAAAAAGATATTTGGTTCTGAGATGCCCTGGCATCAGTACAAAGAACTCCCAGAATAAGTGGGGCAGGATACAGTCTTAAGAACTGGAAATGAGGGTACACAGCTTTGCAAGGTTTTGCAGATTTCTTCACTGCACAGAACAGCTTCTTTTTTTCCTCATCTCTTTTCTTTTTTCTGGTTCCCATCACAGCTGGCTTGGACAGCTAGACCTGGGATGCTTTGGGATGTAGGAGAGGAGGGAGCTAGTGGTCATGCCATGTAAAGTATTGTGGGAGGGGATGTATGGGGTGCCTGTTCCTTCACCTCTGAGCATCAAGCTGTCTTGGTTTTGAAAGAAGACGGGTATCTGCTAAAGAGGGGCAGGGCCTCTCTTGGAATGGATAATTCAAACCCCCTCCCCCCAAATTATTATAATTTAGAAAAAAATTAAAACGGCTTTCAGGCAGAGATATGGGGATAGGAATAACAGTTCTTTACTAATAGGTATAACAAGGCAAAACAAACAACAACAACTACAGCATTAATAGCGAACAGAACCAGGGACCTTGACGGGGCTTGGTTTCACAAAACCCGGGGCAGTCTGGTCTCTTGGGACTCTGAAAAAAAAGTACTAAGCTGGAATGGTGAGGGATCCTGGGCTGGTGGATCGGATAAAATCCAGAGCTCTGTCGGTGGTCACTGGAAGGGCAGGGATGTCCGGCAGGGAGGGCAGTGCGGGGCTGCGGTGCCGAACAGCCTCAAAGCAGCGCCGAGGAAGCAGCGGTGGCGGGACAGGGCCGGGCCAGCTCCAGCAGGGCAGGAAAAGGAGAGCTCAGGAGTTTTCCTGGGCACACGAGCAGAATGATGGTAGCTTTCCTCAGGATCAGACCCGGGTGGTGCCAGTGAAAAACTCCCGCAGCAAGCAGCAGCCTCTGTCCTCTCCCCGATGCCGAGCACAAGAGACAGAAGCTGCCCCCAGCCCCGTCTTTTTTCCTGCTCCCCCCCCTCCCCCCCGAGAGAAACTCCTGGAGACAAAAAGAAAGAGTGTAGCCAAAGTGCCCTGCTCCATCCTTTTGTTTCACCTGAGCACCAACAAGTACTCAGTAGTTAGTTGCCTCACAACCCTTGGGAAAAAAATTCTATAGGTAAAAAAACAAGAAACAAGCCTAACCCCCAACACAAGCTTTGAAATTTCAGGCTGTCTGATTTTTTAATAAATTGTAATGGTCAAGGACATAATGGGAGGTGTTGAAATAGATTGGATTTAAGCAGAAAAAACCTGAGTTTCATTCTGAACCAAAGATCACAGCATCACAAAGTTCCCTCCGGGTGTCTTGAGGCTTCATCGTCATCAAAAACTGCGGGAGAGGTGCTGGCCAGGGAGGAGCTGCCCCTCTGAAAGGGGAGGGCTGGGGCACAGCCCTTCCACTGAGGCTGTATTTGCAAATGAGCTTTGCAGCTAAACTTCCTTCAGAGTTAAACCAGCCTCATGCTCTGGGTCCTTGCTGAGATTTAGATTTGGTTTACCTGAAGGATGCTACAAGCTGGTGCATGACAGAAACAGGAGACTGTTAGGTGTGGGCTGATCCCCCTGGCTTCTGAGGAGCCTGCAGAGAAGTGATATCCATGGCATGAACTGCCTTTATTCTTTTTTAACTCAGTCCCTCCAGACGTGCCATTGCCCTGTACACTTACTGTGGAATGGTGGAGCTGCCTGTGGAATTCTCTGTTAAAACTGCCCACACATTTTTCTTTTACCAGAGATTAACCCCCTGAGCATCAGCCCTGGAGACATGCCTCCCTGCTTGCTGCCCAGATTGCTGCAGCCTCCTGCAACCCCTATTAACATAGATGCTTTATTAGCAAAATACATTCTGGTCCATTTCCTTTCCTGAAGATTTT